>CM066033.1:437467903-437735403 GCA_033557465.1 Ichthyophis bannanicus
TGTGGCGGCGGCAGCGACTCTTGCCCCAAGCAACGTAGAAGCCGCACCGTGGGGGGTCCCGGAGGGAGATTCCAGCTACGGGAGCGGAGCTATCCGTCGGAAAACTGCGGCTGGAGATGGAGGCCTAAGAGGCACATCTCGGGCTGCAGAGGAGTAGCGGCGGCAGCGATTCTTCACCTAGGAGTGCTGCTTGAGCCAGGCATGTGCAGATCTGGAGAAGGAGGTATGTGGAGGGCTGGCTGGGGATGGAGGCCTGTTAGGCACGTCCTGGGCTGCCGCGCTGGTGTAGACCTTTCCCACGGACAGCTCAAGCACACGCAGATCTGGATGGAAGGTACGTAAAAAAGAGAATTTAATATTGATTTAGTGGAGAGTAGCAAAGTCCGTCTTGCTGGCAAGGCGGAAGAACTAAAACTGGCTAGCTAGGGGCGGGCCGGGGGTGCGGCCAGTTGGCTCATGCTCAGAAGGGCAAAAGCCCTTCTGAGCTATGGAGAGTACTTCCGTCTCGGCGCCGTCGGATGACGTCACCAAGTGTGGCTGACTCATCCTGCTTGTCCTAGGAGAAACTAAGATTCCATGCAGTTGATAACCTTAAAGGGCTATTATTGCTGCATTAGTCTGCTAACACTTTTCAGCAGTTTCTTATTACTGTTTTCCAACAGCTGTAACTTACTGTAGCCAATAGCCTATATTTTATTGCTAATGCAGTCTTAAGTTACTGTTACCAGCAGCAACACTCAATTGTTTACAATAGCCTCTATTCATTGTTGCCAGTAGTCTCTATTACTGTTACTAGGAGCCTCCACTATTGTTGCACTAGACCCAATCACTGTTGCCACTAGCCTACTATTACTGCCACCAACAGTTTCACAACTTCGTGACAAGCAGCCTCTCTGTTAATTTGGCTTTTTACCCGCCGCCTCCTGTTGCCCGACTGCAGGTGCAGATAAATCCCAAGATTATCTTGCTCTCAACCCTCTATGCTAAAATCCACGATGACCCACCACTACTCTATGCTTGCTGCTTACCTCATGCTACTGGCACTCACACAGAGCACCCTAGCCCTCGTCTCCAATCATAACACCATCCCGATATTAAAAAAACTCATGGAGATGGTGGTCAAGCCCTCCCTACCACCAAACATTCCCTTCTGGACGCCCAGCAAATCCACATCTAATCTATGTTGCCCTTCAACAAATAAGCCCTCCCCAAGGTGAACACAGTACCCACCCTCTCACCCTGAAGTGTGCACTCATAAATACATGATCGATCAGGAATAAATGGCCAGCCATATCAGAACTACTATCAAACCATGACCTTGACATTCTCCTCATCACCGAAACATGGTTATCCACATCTGACAGTCATCCTACACAAGCTGGTCCCTCCCAACTTCAACATTCACCCTTGCCACAGAACTGACAAAAGAGGGGGAGGAGCACTCATCCTAACGAAACAAGAATTACAATATCAGATTACCACAGACAGCAGTACTACAAACCTGGATTCCATCACTATATCAAATAAACACAGCAACATCAGTTTGTTCTATAGAGCCCCATCTTCCTCCCCAGATGATTTAGCCACCATCACTGACATTGCTGGAAACCCCCAGAATCTTCGTGCTCAAAACTGGTTGATGGGAGACTTCAACCTCCCAGCTCTTCACGACACTCACGCTGAGGCCTTCATAGAAGCGCTTACTGAATTAGGTTACGTTCAACTAGTGAACGTCCCCACACACATAAAAGGAAACAAGCTTGACCTGATATTTGCCCCAAAAGATACAACTGTTGCCATGCCTAATCAGGACCTTTCTGTAATCCCTGTACCTTGGTCCGACCACAGTCTAATAAAGTTCCAGATACCATCACCCTGCCTAAAAGATAGTTCCATGGTCCCAAAAGAATCTACTAAATCACAAGAAAAACGGTTTCGGCAATTCAATAAGGAGGACATCATCGACAAAATCCAACCTCTTCAAAACCACCAAGCTAACTGCCTTGAGGATATGATTGCCGCATAGAATTCAAACCTTGACGCCTCCATTGACCGAACTTTCACAAAGAAAACATCGAGAAGGATGAATGCACCCTGGTTCTCCCCCGAACTCCGAACATCACTTATTAAACTTAGAAAGCTCGAAAGAGGATGGCGCCGTTCTCCATCAGATGATAAGCGTGAATTATACATTCTCCACCTGAAAAGACACCGAGACGAAGTCACAAAACGAATGAAACAATATCATGCTGAGAAGCTGCAATGATCACTAAAACTGCACGAGCTATTCAGCCTAGTTAAGACCTTAGCAAAGGAACCCTCTCCATCACAACCAAACCTTCCTGACCCACAAGAATATGCTAACTACCTTCAGACTAAGGTAAACCAGTCTTACACATCTACTATTGCTAGCTCTCCCCCAACAACTCAATTGCATACCACATCAGTAGCTACAAATGGATGCAAACCTACAATCTCCATGTTTTCTGCTCCATCAGATAGAAACCTTCAAGACATCATTTCCTCCATAAACACCACTACAGCTCCCAACGACCCTTGTCCAGCATTCTGGATAAAATCCCTGCAGACAGAACTTAGTCCCTTCCTCTCCAAACTCATCGGGCTATCTTTCGCAACCGGGTCATTCCCCAAAAAGCTGAAGCAGGCAGCAATAAGACCACTATTAAAAAACAGTAAGCTAGACCCAGCAAAGATGGAATCATACAGGCCAATATCAAGCATCCCTCTACTGGCTAAGATCATCGAGAAGGTTGTACATCATCAACTTCAACAGCATATTGAGATCAGTGCACCCCTTGACCCCTGCCAACACGGCTTCCGAGAATCTCACGGGGTCGAAACGTTGCTAACCACACTAATTAACACCCTAACCATCGGGATGGATAATATCAAACAAGGTTTTGCACTGATTTTCCTGGACATCGCTGCAGCCTTTGACACTGTCTGTCATGAAGTGCTCCTCTCCCATCTCAGCGAGAAGGGAGTACAAGGAAAGGCCCTTTCATGGTGTACGTCCTACTTGTCTGATCGATGGCAGCATGTCCGTTTCGGTCCCTGTACCTCAACACCTTTCCTCCAAGAAAAAGGCGTTCCACAGGGATCTTTCGTTGTCGGCCCTGCTATTCAATATCTACATGCAGCCTTTATGTAATCTCATCCGCTCATTCAACGTAAACTGCCTAATTTATGCTGACGATGTTCTGCTCTACATGCCTTTCCTACTAGACAAACCAGACCTATCACCCCTAACCACATGTTTCGATGCAGTTGCAGATTGGTTACATTCACAGAAAGTGAGGATAAACTTTAATAAAACGGAGGTCCTCTTCCTCACAAGAGACTCAACTTTCATACCACCCAGCTCCATCAAAGTCAGGGACGCTGAACTCATAAGCAAGCCTACAATTCGGTACCTCGGAGTAATACTTGACCAACAGCTCAATATGAAGGCCCAGATAAGTAATATGGTCAAATCCGTATACAATAAAATAAGATCTCTTCGTCACTTGAGACAGCTGCTTGATCCTAAGGATTTTCGTACTGTGTATCAAGCTCTTGTCACCCCTCATTTTGATTATGCAAATGCCATACTACATGGCCTCCCAAATAACAAAATAAACCCTCTGCAACTAGCCATGAACTCAGCTGCTAGAATTCTACTTGGAGCACCTAGGAGGGACCATATAACCCCCATTCTCAAAAACCTACACTGGCTCCCAATCCAAAGTAGGATTGCCTTTAAAGTATTGACGATGACCCATAAAGCTATTAACAAATGCTCCTCTACTTCACTAACTGACCTCATTCAGCCTACTCCCCCTAACAGGGCAAGAAGATCAGTAGCCATCAACACCCTGATACTCCCAAGGCAGATCACGAAATGCTCACAAACATCCAGGAGCAGAGCATTTGCACTGTATGCACCCACGTGCTGGAACGCCCTACCTCTGGCCATCAGAGCTATTAAGGACTTCTACCAATTTAGGAAAGCAATTAAACACCACCTTTTCCTGCAGCACTACGCGGAACAAGATCACCTTTTACACCTTGACACGCCCAGTAGCACACACAGACAAAACCTAAACAACCACCATACAGAATTGAAACCGGGTACTCTAGACCCTGCTCCACCCGACTAATAGCATTTCCCTCACCCGAACCGACTGCAATTCCCAAATAAGCTAACATGTAAATAGTTAACTTCTCCTCAACATAAGTTATGTGTAAAGTAGCTATTCTGTTAAAATTGTATATTCCTGTTATATTGTAAGTTAAAATTGTACATTTCTGTTATATTGTAAGTTCAGTGTAAATTGTCTTCACTGAACAGTTATTGTTACATGTAAACCGCGCTGATGCTGAATAGCGCGGTATATAAGAAATATAAATAAATAAATAAATAAATAACAACAGATCCTGTAGGATCTGATGCAAAGGAAGCATGATTGCCTCCTTTGGAAACCAGGGAGATTGCAGAATTTCTGAATCCCTTGGTACAGACTCTTTCCCAGGTTTAGAGATGGCAAGTATTCTTGCCATATCAAGCAGGAAAGCTTGAAAGGAGATCTCCTCCAAGAGGAACCCTCTGAAATGAGGAGTATAAGCTGGAACTGTTGAAAGTTCAGCTGCGGTACCGATGGATGCATCACCGACATCGGGGTTAGAAGACCGGGAAAGATGAAGCATCGGATTCTCTTTAAAGAGATGTGTTCGGTACCCCTCGAAGTCGGTACCGAGACGAGTCGGTACCGAATCCTCCAGGCTAGATAGCGATTCCAGGCTCGGCATCGAAGGAAACGAGCCTGTAGAAGGAGGTATCGAAGGCATCGATGCCGGTACCGATGTCGATACCCGCATCTTGTCATGGGGTAGATCAGTCAGAGCCTATGGAGATAGGAAACTCTGAGCAAAACAGAGCTAACACTGACAGCTCAGATCTGCACATGGCCCAAGGTTGCTATAGGCAACGTACACAAGCTGCTTCACGAGGTGTGAGGGAACGCCCAAACAGTAAGCTAGCTCATAGCTCATTAGGGAATGAGGGGCAGCTGGGAAGGGGTGGAGCCCAAGCAAACACCAGGACATACGCAGTTAAAAATCACTTACCAGAGGGTAGTGAAGAGAGACCACCAGGGAATTCAAGAACCGTTGCTGACAGAGAGAGAGCACCGGGGAATTCAGGAGCCGTTGGTAACAGAGAGAGACTACCAGGGAAGTACAGAGCTGTTGAACCCACGAGGAACTGCTTTGGAAAGCAGTGCACAGCTGAACAGTAACCCAGGGAACCTTGCTACGGAGGGAGCAGAGGAGGTAGTCCTGGAACCAGGCTGAGGAAAGCCAAGCTGCCCAGCATCAGGTACCAAGGAGCTTCTATCCTGAAGATAGTTTTATGCCAAGAGGAAAGCTGAAAGAGAAACATAGTAAAAGGCTTCCGTACGGGCAAAGCTCTGCTCAGCTAAGAAACTCTGAAGAGAGAGTGCTGGAAGGTAGGCTTATTGATCCTAATAGAAGAGGAATAGAGTATAACGAATTGCCCTGTACATATCAAGAGTTGTGTGGCTCTCCTAAAAGAAACTACAGAGAATATGGTAATTACCCATTCCACTCTAGCCGGGAGGAGGAAGGGAACTCTCTGAGCTGTAGGGGGGAACTCTAACAATAACGGAAGTTTCAGTCCAAAGGAAACTTACTACGGTGTTGAAGAAATGCAATGTGATTCCTATGAGGAACCTGCTTATGATAATTGCATGGACTGTACGTTTACCATGTCTGATGCCATCACTTCTTTGTACTGAAGTGCTGTAAAAAGTGTTTGTAAAGAAAACAGGAAGAAAGTTATTTGATTTGAAAGAGACTGTTTTCTTTTCCTTTCTGTCCATTGCAAAGCTGAAGTTAAGCAGAGTTTTGTTCCAATGTTTCTTTAATTTGGTACCAGACGAATGGTCTACGTTTCATTGTGCTTGAAATCCAACCCCGGGAAGGGGAATAAAAAGTCCTGTTAAAAGCCTTACCACTTGACTGCAACTACATTCTTTTGCTAGTTTGTGGAACCACAACTCCCAGGGGGGCACTGCAATGCCTTTCTATAACACTCCACAGCTACTGAAGAACAGGCCCCGGTGAATTACCCACGCTTCTGGCCTCTGGGGACCTTCACGGGTGACAATCTGCAGCGATGCCCAATCCGGCACCAGGAGTAATGCCAATGTTGGTACGCGTACTGACACCGACACCGGTGCCAGCACCGAAGCCGATACTGGCACCGGCACGGACGCCGATACCGGTAGTCGAAGAACAGTCTGCGGCGACTCTAGCGGTACCGAAGTAGCTGAGAGATTCACCAGACTACATTCAATGGCGAGGAGTCTTTCATCCAACACCACAGCCGATACCGGGGTATCGGTACCGCTCAAAGCAGTCCGGACCACCGAGCATGGCACAGGTGCTTCCACGGAGGTAAAAACCTCGGGAGCAACCTGAGATCCCGATAATGCTTTGGAGGCCGAAGACTCCTGCCGGGATTGAGCGATGGTGTCCTCAAGGGCAAGGCCAGAGGCATCTCAATGCTTAGAAAGAGATCTACCTCTCGAGGACTGGCTAGTCTTAACAGACTGTTGTTTGGTTACCTGACCGCAGAAGGAAGAAGAGACTCTGACTGGTGACATCATGGAGGATGTAGACCCGGTACCGAGTTGTGCTCGGTTCTGAAGAGCTCTTCTGTTTAAACTGCTACAAGAGAAACACTCTTTGGGACAATGGTCAGGACCTAAACAAGGCAGACACCAAAAATGAGTGTCTATTAACGTAGTTGTACCGCCACACTTTCCACATTTCTTAAAGATAGTGGCTGGCTTTTCCATAATGGAAAGGATAGAGGCCTAGTGGCCAAAAAGAGGTCAGACACTAAAACAGAAAAAAAAAATTCTTAGTGAAAAGAAGAAATTTTCCAAGAAAAAGAAAGAAAAGCACCGGCAGTACCGGTGGGCATCGAAGAAAGGCAGGCGCGACCACAAAAAATAAAAATAAAAAAGATGAATTTTCTGCGGTGACAAGGACACGTCCTGTCGGCTCTGCGGAAAACGAATTACTGTTGTGAGGGAAGTAGAATGGTGGGAAGGCAGCACGCATGTGTGTGGGATGCTCCCAAAAGCGTTCTTTTTTGGACGGTGGGGAGCGTTCCCGCGCAGGCTCCGTCGGTACTGACGTACCCATATGTGAAGACTCATTCCTGCTTGTTCCTGGAGATTAAGACTTACTGCATTCCAAATCAAATAACCTAACTACTCATACTCCTTAGTTGTCCCTCAGTGAGTCCAGTGTCTGGGATCACCTGCTTCAGCTGCTTGGAGACTGAGCATACTGGGGCTAGTACGGGGAACCAGCTGCTAAGTACACTGATGCCATCAAGAAAATGACATGCTCAGTCTCCAAGCTGTGGTGGAGGAAAACTACCCTGAGGTGCAGGACTGGACTGGAGGGACGATAAGGAATAAGCATTGAAGGTATCCCCTTATTCCCACAATGGTGCATAGTCCAAAGGATATGGCAGACATTGATAACCACATGCTGCCATTGGACAAAACCTACCTGCGAGAAATTATTTAAAAAAAAAGATACACTCAATGCCTTCAAATTATGATGCTGGTGAAGAATATTGTGTATATCATGGACTGCCGGAAGAACAAACTAATCAGTACTGGAGGAAATCAAATCTAAGCTTTCTTTAGAAGATCAGATGACAACTTTGATTTTCATACTTTGGACACATCACATGGAGAGAGAGAATATTAGAGAAAGATATCGTGCTTGGTAAAGTTGAAGGTCAACACAAAAGAGGAAAGCCAGAATGCAGTGGATTAATACAGTAACAGACACATGCATGTATGCATTTGTATAACATACCAGATGGATACTAGATGGATCATTATGTGTCTATCAAGAAATGCATACATCTGGTATAAGAATTAATAGGCCAAGCCTGCCTTTGTTTACCAAAGCCATTAGAAGTGATCACCACACATGCAAAGTAGATTGGCTAGAATTCAAAATCCATAATGCCTTATAATAGAAAGCATATTAAATTCTACCTGAGTATCCAATAACATGACTAAGCCAAATAAGAAGCTTCAGTCCAAAGCTCTGGTGTGCCACAATCGATGAATGCATGACCTGTACCTTCAGGGGTTTGGGCTGGCGACTTGTACTTCTCTTAAAAAGAAAGAAGGGAAAAATGGTTAAACATAACAGGACTCCAAAAAGGTAACAATTGCTGTCATTACAAAGATTTCATAAATAAAACTGTGTTTGGTTCTTAAAGACAGAAGTTTGGTTTATATAGCTATGAAATCATAACAAGCCTTTCTCAACATTAGGCCATCTGCTCTTGCAGTGCTCCTCCTTCCAAGTCCTCAGGACCATCAGTTGCTCCGATCTTACTGTGTATTTAAAAACATACTGGCCTCTACTGTGTTTACAGTGTTGAAACGTTTCACCATCAAAACATACCAGGCTCCTGCCTGCAAAAGGGATTCATCTCTACTCCAGAGCTCACAGTTAGCCCACTACTTAAAAAAAAAAATCTGAGGTGAAATAATGAAGATTAAGTGCAAGGAAGTCATGCTTAGGTAGCAAAGAAACTGCACAGGACCAATACAAATTAGAATCCTACAGTATGATATAAAGCATCAGCCTGCAGCATTAAAAGTGCAGTCATCTGCACTGCTTCTATCTAAGAAACTGTGGGAGTGACAGCCCAGTGGAATCCATATGTAAAATGAAGTATACTAAATGCTCAAATTAATTTTACTGAACAGAAAACAAATTCTAAACATCCAATAATATATTAATATTAGACACGTCCAACTTACTACAGCTTCACCGCCCTGAATAAGCCTAACCTCGGCTTTTCTCAGAAGCTAAGCAGGGTCAGGCTTGGCTAGTACTTGGATAGGTGACCACCTTGGAATACCAGGTAGTGGAGACTTACTGTGCAGAAGAAAGGCCTAGCAATCTACTTCCACTCACACTCTGCCAAGATAACCCAAGGGCAGGGATGTCAAGCATCAGCACTGACTCAACAGCACATACTTTCACTTTCAACTTAGATATTTCAAAAGCTAGGTGGCTTGAAATGGCTTCTCATAGTTACAATGCTATTCAGCTCCTGAATAAAGTCCTCTTCTACAAGCCTCTCAGCATTTTTAGTCCCCAAGAGAAAATGCCCTCATAGCTGCTCAAGGTGGCACCAATCAGCTGGCCCAAGGAAATATTTGTACAAAGCTTCATATGACCATTGCAACTCACAGTGAGTAAATGATAGGGGCTAAAAAGCCAGAAAATTGTGCCACTAAAAAAAGCCCAGTACAGATTATCCCTTACTCATGCACGGAAGACAGTAACATTAAAATTAGTTCCAAGTGAGTTAGAAACCCACAAAATGACCAAAGCTAGTTAACCCATTAAAACTTAAGCATCTATATATCTTTTTATTATTTATTAATGGGTTGGTAATTACTAAGAAAAAATGGTCCCCTCCTTGATGGAACTTACATTTCCTGGGAGCTGTACACTACTGCATCAACTACTCTATATATCCTACAGGTGTTTATAGATCAAATGCAGTGGACATAAAGGAAAGGGAAAGCATGGCTGCTTACTGGATGTTACTCCAGTTTGTCTTGGACCTATTGCTCTAGGTCCAAGGCCTGTAATCATGCTAGTCTTTGAGCACCGATGATAATAGCTGATGCTCTGCTGGTGGATTCGAATGCATCGAAGTTGCTCTGTTCACAAAGTTGGAGTCATTCCGGCTGTTTCTGAGAACTGTCTTAAAAGCTGGCCTCTTTTCCTCTAGGATAAAGGAAGGCAGGCATCCCAGTCTTTATTGACTTCCTGAAGGAACATTCCCATATATAAGGTGTGGTCTTCCGGTGACGTCGGACACCCCGATGGCCGCCTGAACACTGAGCTCTGTCCCGAGTGAGGATAATATGCCCCAACTAGCTGTGAAAAACCCCGAAAACAGCCCCAAAGTATCGGACCCAGTGGAGATTGGCACAGAGGCCAAATGGCTGGTAAAAAGGCGAGCGCTGACCTGAAAACTTATTCCTTTAAACCCTCGGCGGGGCTGCGGATGCCTGTGGCCAAGATGGCGGCGGGACGTGGTGAGTCCGCCGGAGCGGGAGATGCTGGGGATGGAGGCGGTGGGCCGAGTGAGCTTCAAGCACTCAGAGCAGACCTGCAGGGGTGGTTTGAGTCCACTAGGCAGGACTTTGATAGTCTCAAAAAAGATGTGCACTCCTGGCTCCAGGAAGTGAAAAATGATCTGGCTGGGCTGGGGAGCCGGCTGGAGGACATGGAGACGCAATTCGAAGAGCACGTAGGCCAATGTGCCATAGTTGAACAGCGAGTGGACTCGTTAAGCCTCCTCCAGGAGGAACTCTGGCAAAAGATTGAGGATTTGGAGAACAGATCACGCCGAGCCAACCTGCGGATCAGGGGACTGCCGGAGCAAGAAGGCTCAGTGAATTATCTGCAACTGGCCGAGGAGTTCTGCGGGGCGGTGCTGCGGAAGGCCGAAGTGGCGACTGAATCAGTATGTCTGACAGTGGAAAGAGCGCACTGGGCGTTGGGTCCCCGCCGGGATAATAAGCCCCGAGATATCATTCTTTGTCTACATGAGTACCGCACCAAGGAAATGGTTATGGCTGCTGCACGGAAGCTGGGGTGCATAAAATGGCAGGAGGCCGAGGTGGAAGTTTTTGCAGATATCTCCAGCATCACCATGCGGAAACGTAGGGACTACCAGATGGTGACAAGGAAACTGCGGGATGAGAACGTCCGCTACCGCTGGCTTTTTCCGGTGGGACTGCAGTACACGATCAATGGCAAGTCCTTTGCAGTGCACTCCGTGGAGGCGGCAATCCAAAGCATGCAGCAGATGGGATGGTCGGATATCCCAGCGATCCCAACGAGTGAGGATAGTGGCCCTGGGAAGAGTGGGTCACAGAGGTCCAATCATCTGCAGTGGAGCCGTGCAGCTGGGGGAGACCGGCGCTTACGGAGGCAGCGACCCGCTAAGGACAAGACTTCTGTGGTCCCATATATAAGGTGTAGGAATTAATCCTACTTGCCAGCATGGAGGCATGAAAAGAACATCGAGCAAAGGAAGCCATAGTTACTCACCTGTAACAGGTGTTTTCCAGGGACAGCAGGAATCAGTCCTCACATATGGGTGACGTCGGCACTGACGGAGCCCTCGTGCGGAGCAAATCCCCAACTTTCAGAGAAAGCCTTTGGGAGTTACCATCACGCATGCGCGGTCCCCTTCCAGCCCAAGGGTGCCATCTTGCTCAGTCAAATGACATAGCGAAAAAGACGGCAAAGAGAACAAAATATAATACTAGGACTGCAATTCCAAGGGGAGGAGGGAGGGTCGTGAGGACTTATTCCTGCTGTCCCCGGAGAATATCTGTTACAGGTGAGTAACTACACTTTCTCTCAGAACAAGCAGGAAAGTCAGTCCTCAGATATGGGACTTCCCAGCTATAGGCTACCAAGAACCCATAGCTAAAAAAGGCTCCCTCTATGAGAGCCGCAAGCAGCCACAACAGAAAACCAAACTAAGGGAACAGCACTCCGGTAGCCTAACACAGAGAGGTCAGAAGGCAGGAGTTGCCTAGATCTCAAAAAGGTTACGGAGTACAGCCTGGCCGAAGGCACTGTCCCGTCAGGACTCCCCTATCCAGGCAATAATGGATTGCGAAAGTCTGACTCGAAGACCAGATGGCAGCCCTGCAGATGTCTGCCAAAGGAACAGAGCACAAATGAGCCACTGATGCCACCATGGCCCTGACCCTATGTGCCGTGACATGACCCTCCATCGAAAGCACAGTTGCCTTGTATGCCCAGGCAATGCAGTCTGCTACCCAGGTGGACAGCGTACGCTTTGATACCGCTACCCCAGCTTACTGGAGTCGTAAGATATGAAAAGCTGAGAAGCCTTCCGATGCGGCTGCGTACACTGGATATAGAAGGCCAATGCCCTCTTACATCCAGGATATGCAGGACCGACTCTGGCCGACTGGCATGCGGCCTGGGAAAAAAGGTAAGTAGAACCACCTCCTGGTTGAGGTGGAACAAGGAGACCACTTTCGGAAGGAACTTAGGGTGCGTGCGAAGCACCACCCGGTTCCTATAGAACCTGGTGTAAGGTCTTTCCGACACTAGGGCCTGAAGCTCACTCACCCTCTGAGCAAATGTGAGTGCCACAAATAAAACCACCTTCCACGAAAGATAGCATAGATGGCAGGTAGCCATCAGTTCAAAGGGCGGCCTAGTAAGCTGCCTTAACACCACATTCAAATCCCACTCGGTCGCCAGGGGGCAGACCGGGGGTTTCATGAGAAGTAAGCCTCTCAGAAACCGAGACCCCAAGGGGTGGGCGGAGAGAGGCTTCTCATCCACCGAAAAGTGGTTCGCCACAGAGCACTCTGACAGAGTTAGACTTGAGGCCCAAATCAGAGAGGTGGAGAAAATACTGCAGAACCACCTCTACCGGGCAAGAGAAAAAAAATCTACCTCCTGCTCCTTGCACCACGACACAAACCTGAGCCACTTCAAGGCGTAAGTCCGTCTAGTCGACGGCCTCCGCGAGGTCAGCAAGATCTCTTCAATATTCTCTGGAAGGAGGAACGGAGCGAGAATCACCCTTTCAGCAGCCACACCATCAAGTTGAGGGAGCTGAGATTGGGGTGTAGAAGAGAACCCCCCTCCTGAGATAGGAGGCGTGGGGAGGACCCCAAGGGGATGGGAGCCTCCAATGCTAGCTGCAGAAGCAGCAGAAATCAGGGTTGCCTGGGTCACGGTGGAGCAATAAGGATGACCATGGCCTTGTCCTGGAGAATCTTGAACAGTGTCTTGGCCACCAGAGGTGTTAGAGGGAACGCATACAGAAGGTCCCCGGACCATGATATCAGAAACGCATTGGCGGCCACCCTGTGCGGGTGGGGCTGCCTAGAGCAGAAACGGGGCAACTGGTGATTGTCTGGACTTGCAAATAGGTCCATCACCGGCCACCCCAGGTCAGGAAGAGCCAATTGGCTACCCCGCGGTCCAGGTGCCATTCGTGGGGTTGAAGAATCCTGCTGAGCCTGTCGGAAAGCCAGGTGTCCTGGGCCGGCAGGTAGACTGCTCGGAGATGAATGCCATGCCGGGCTGCAAAGGAGCATAGGTCCATGGTTTCCTGACATAGGGGACGGGACCCCGTACCACCCTGTTTGTTCACATAGAACATGGCCACCTGGTTGTCTGTCTGCACCAAGACAAGTTCGTGGGCCAGGAGCTGCCTGAAAACTACCAGAGCTAGGTGGATGGCACGGAGCTCCAAGAAATTGATTTGTTGGGTCCTCTCGCTCAAACAGCATACACCCTGAGCACGGAAACCCCAGCAATGGGCCCCCCAGCCCAGCAGGGATGCATCTGTGGTAAGGATCCTCGTGTGCGGAGGAGCCTGGAAAGGCATTCCTGCCTCCAAGTGCTGCAGTTGGAGCCACCAGGCCAGGGACTGTTATCAGATGCCTGGACACCTTGACCCTGTCCCAGAGGCCCCCTCTGGCCTGAGACCACTGGTCTCTGAGACACCACTGAGCGGTTCGTATGTGGAAGCAGGCATCTGGGGGTCACATGGACTGTGGAAGCCATGTGGCCGAGGAGGCGCAGGAAGTGCCTTGCGGACACTGCAGACCTGCAGTCCTGCCAGGGCCAGAAGCCTGCTTGCTCTGTCTGCAAGCAGATAGGCCTTTGCTTGAAGGGTGTCGATTCTGGCCCCAATGAACTTCAGCTGTTGAGTCGGGGTTAGTTGATTACAAACCCTAGGTGTTGCAGCACCTGGATGGTGCGAGTTGTGGCCTGGTGGACCTCGCTGACTGAAGTGCTTCTGATGAGCCAGTTGTCGAGATAGGGGAAGACAAAGACCCCTTGGAACCTGAGAAAGGCGGCGGCCACCACTGCCAAGCACTTTGTGAACACCCTGGGGGCCAAAGCCAGGCCAAAGGGGAGTACCCTGTACTGGTAGTGACTGCCTCCCACCACAAAGCGCAGATACTGCCTGTGGCTTGGGTGTATTAGGATGTGTGTGTATACGCATCTTTTAGGTCTAAGGAGCATAGCCAGTCTCCCTGACGGAGGTAAGGCACCAATATTCGAAGGGAGAGCATCTTGAACTTCTCCCTCACCAGGAATTTGTTCAGGCTGCGCAGGTCGAGGATGGGTCTGAGGTTTCCTGTCCTCTTTGGCACCAGAAAGTACCTGGAGTAGAAGCCCCCACCCTGCAGGTGGTGGGGTACCGGTTCTACCACCTGATCCTTAAGAAGACCCGCCAACTCCTTCAGAAGGTGGTCCCGGAGAAGGGGAGACCTGAAGGGCTCTCCCAGGAAGTAATGAGGCAGCACCTGGGCCAGGTGAAAAAGGTAGCCCTCCCAGACCACCTGCAAGGCCCAGGCATTGGTGGTAATGGCTGTCCACCTGTGGGCATACAGAGCAAGCCAGCCTCCTGTGATCTGCCGGTCTCCTGTGGGCAGAGGGGCCATGCTGTAGGAGTCAAAAGCCACTGCCAGGCTGGGCCGGAGCCGGTGCCTGGGATTTGGGGGCTTTCTGCTTACGCGGGCCATGCCCCTGTCCCCTGCCCTGCTGCCCCTGTTGGGGAGCCGAGGAGGCTTGAAAATAGGGGTAGCTTCGGTAAGCAGTACGCTTCCTCGGATAAAATGGATTTTTACCCAAGCCCTTCTTGCGAGAAGGGGCAGAGGTATTCTTGGAGAGTCTGTCCTCATCATGCACTCGGTCTTCAGCTCTGCGGCCTTGTTGGTCATGGGTTTGTCAAAGAGATTCTCCCCTTAGGATGGGACATCAACCAACTTGTCCTGAACCCATTGCTCGAGGTCCGACGACTGCAGCCATGCCTGGAGGTGTGTACCGATGCCAGTCGCAGCTATCCAGGCCGCCGACTCGAACCCGTCATAGACCACCCGAGACAAACTTCGAGCACTCACGGACGGCTTTGGACAATCACCCGAAGCACTGCAAAGGTTCCTCGGAGAGACCAGCCGAGAACACGGCAAGTTCCTTCGCCAGGTGTCTCAGGTACATGCCATGTACAGCTGGTACGCCTGGATCCGACAAGTCAGCGTTGAACCCTGGAAGCACTTCCTGCCAAGGGCATACAAGTTGCGGGCCTCCTTGCCGGGAGGCACCGAGGAGTGCGTCTTCTGGCTCTTCAGCCTGCGTATGGCCAATTCCACAACCATGGAATTGTGCGGCAGCTGAGACTTCTGAAATCAAGGGCTCCGGCGGACTTGATACATCGAGTCGAGCCGTTTGCTGATCACCGGCACCAATGCCGGTGTCTCCCACATGTGGAGCATCAGTCGTTCCAGGATCGGAGGCACAGGTACAGTAAGAGCCTCCCGAGGGGCAGCATCATACTGGAGGATCTCGAGCTCGTCGGCTTGAGGATCCTCCTCGGACTCCGTGGTGAACGCCAAAGCCTTGGACATATCCCACACGACGTCCAAGAACCTCATGTCCTCCAGAGGGGTCATTCTCTGAGGCTCGGATACCAGGGGAATCGGAAGGGACATCCCTATGTTGGCGGGTATCCGGGGACTCCTCGCCTTTGGTTTCCCACGCCGATGCCTCCGAGGAGGAATCGAGGGGCTCGTCCGGCATCGAGGGCCCTGGCACCAACCGCCCCAATGCCGGCAGGCTTGGCGGCATTGACCTCGGTCCCTAACAGGAGGCTAAGTGAGACCTTGGCCGAGGATTGACTTGAGCCCAAAGGGCTTCGAGGATCGGCTTGGCCTCCGGGGTCGACTTCGACGTCGAGGGCCCAGTGGTTGGGGCGGAGAAACCGGACAGGCTGGCTATCAGCACCCGCTGCTGCTCCATGAAGGCAGTGAAACTGCACTCCAAGGCCACCATTTCTGACTCGAGTCCGGAAGGCTCCGCAGCCGCCGGTTCCCCCGGAGGGGAGACCTCGACAGTAGGTACTTGCCTAGGCTGATCCGTCTCCCGACGAGGCATCTTTGTCGGGCGCTCCTTCTCCGAAGATCCCGGCTGGCACTCGGAGCTCCGCAACAGGCCCTGGGAGGAGCCAGGTCGCTCTGAGCCATCCAGGGACGCCGCCTTCGAGGATTTCTTCTTCCTCTTGTGTTCCCTCGAGGGAGACCCCCTTTCCGAGGAACCTTGACGCTGCTCAGGCTCGGAATGCTCCCCCTGAAACATGGAGGCCTCGGACGACGTCCGGGCTCTCGGATGCAAGGATTCGGAAAAAATCCTATCATGCTGCTGCTGGTGATGCTTCAGGGCCTTAGAGGACATTTTCCTAAATAGGCCACAAACCGACGGGTCATGGTCAGGCCCAAGGCACCGGAGACAGCAGTCGTGTGTATCGGTGAGGGACATAGGTTTAACGCACCGATCGCATTTCTTAAACCCGCTAGCAGCCATTGGGGGAAAAAGGGCCCCTGCAAGGTCGAAGACCCGGGTTGCCAGTGAAAAAGAAAAAAATGCGCGAATGCCAGTCACAAAGGACAAAAACTGAAAAACAGAGATGGACTCAATAACGGCGTACCGAGCCGAAGGTGGGAAGTGGTACCGGTGTCGACTGGTCGAAAAATAAGAGAAAAATCAACTTTTTTTCAGGGATACAAGGACTATGACCAAAGGGCTCTGCGGAAAAAAGGAGACTGAGCAAGGTGGCACCCTTGGGCGGGAAGGGGACCACGCATGCGTGATAGCAACTCCCAAAGGCTTTCTCTGAAAGCTGGTATTTGCTCCGCCCGAGGGCTCCATTGGTGCCGTCACCCATATGACTTCCTGCTTGTTCTCCGAGAATCAAGGTTTCTCACTTCTCTGCCGGGGGGGGGTATCGACACATGCCTCTTACCACTTTTCATGCGGTGCATCGTTGATTCAACTACCATTGAGTGATGCGATAGCTGTGTCTTAAAAAACCTGGGACCTCCGGTACTCGATACATTGCATCGAGGCGTTTGCTGATAGGCGAGTCTGTAAGCAGGGTCTCCCACATGAGAAGCGCCTGGTTATATAGGATCTTATGAACTGGCAAGATCGTTGCCTCCTTCGGGGCCATGGGGTACTGCAGAATCTCCAGTTCCTCCACCCAAGGCTCCAGGTCTGCTGTGACTGGTATCGATAGCCCTGCTGCCACGTCCCAAATAAATTCCTGGAAGGACATGCCCTCCGCTGGGTAATTTCGGCAGGCAATGGTACTTGGAGGTGATGGCTCCGATGCGGATGCCATATCCAGTAGTTCTTCATTCGAGGGACAAATGGTCTGAATCGGAGGCCTCACAATCTGAGCTCGGTGAGCGTTGTTGTTGCCGATGACCGTGTGAACCGTGCTGCCAGTAGCAGTCCTGCTCGATGTCTTCCCTTTGCTGTCTTAGCAGCGGTGCTGAACCTGGTATCGATCAAATTGATGGGGCTCCCAACAACGGTCCCGGTGGTGGAGTAGAGGCATGGGGAATGTGGACATTAGGTAGTTGCACTGGTAGCAATACAGGTGTTGGTATCAATGTCGATACTGAAGTAAGTGATCCTGTAGTCATCGGTGCTCAGGGTACCGAGGCTGCTAGGAGAGCCGCTAAGATCTTCTTGATGGATAGCGTACGCTGATCCAATGAGATTGCTGG
This sequence comes from Ichthyophis bannanicus, assembly GCA_033557465.1. NCBI lineage: Eukaryota > Metazoa > Chordata > Amphibia > Gymnophiona > Ichthyophiidae > Ichthyophis > Ichthyophis bannanicus. The sequence goes on from CM066033.1 coordinate 437,485,636, forward strand.
TGTATGGTCCAGAGACAGAACGGGGCTTGCAGCCACCATACCAGAGCACAGCACCAGGGGGCTCTGCCAAGGTCGATGAATCAGAGGTCTCTCGGTTCCCCACAGAGGCTTTGGAGGACAAATCCTCCCGCCAGGGGCATTCAGGTTGACAGCCAGTGTCAGAGGACGTCTTCGGGGAGTCTCTGTGCTTTGAAAGGGACCTCTCCCTCGATCTTTCAATGTCTCTTTGGACTCCTTGGATGAAGCTAGAGACTCCTTCGGATCCCATGGAGATTTCTGAGAGTATCTCAAAGTTTTCTTCTTCTTAGAGTCCAAACTATGCTTTCAGGTCTTCGAGGTTTTGGATACCTTTGAAGCCAATGAAGCTCAGGAGGAAGTCTATGCCAATGAGACTGAATCTGATGGGAAAAGCTCAGACAACTTTCTGGCCCGCTTTCCAAGTCCAGAGGGAGCAAGTGTCTGGGTCATGGTTGGGACAGAGGCACCATTTGTGTGTGTCCGTGACAGAAATTGTCCGGGAACACTTGGTGCATTTTTTGAAACCGCTAAGGTGTTTCTGCATGGTGGAAAGGGCAGGCCTAAGGCCTATGAGGGGCACAAGACCTTCGAAGAAAAATGAAAAATAAAGAAAATAAACAAAGTAAAAAGAAATAAAAATTGAAGGTACCGGAATCGGGGTGATGCCAGAGTGAAAATGGGAGTGCAGAGGTGCTATTCTGAGAAAATGTTTCTCCAGTGACAGGAAAGGATCCTGATGGCTCCACGGGAAAAGAAAACCGGAGAAGGAGTCAGAAGAGTGGGTAGGCAATCATTAAGTCACAGTGGAGTACTCCCAAACGCTTTCCTATAGGATGCTGGGGAGCGTTCATGCGTGGGCTCTGTCGGTGCCGACGTCACCCATATGTGAAGACTACATTCCTGCTTGTTTCTGGAGATATGGGTGGTTTGGTGGACTCACAATGAAATTGAGCTTGCAACCAATCTTCAGTACCCACTTGCCCACTATGTTGTTGCTCCATTATTCCATGAAAAATAGAACTCTGCCCCTGACTGATGCTAACTTACCATTAGAAGGAAAGGTCATACTCTTGGCTTCACAAAATCTCAGACTGTTTAGGATGCAGTGGAGTCCGAGGCTTCTTCTGATGCCTATTCTTGTGCCTTACTCTCCGGGATTGCTGAGGTTGATCTGCTTGGAACCTGTCAGCTGGAAGGCCTATATTAGAGGTTTCCCAGATTTTTGGCTATGTGGACCCATTTTTAAACCCCAAAATGTTCAGAGACCCCCCAAGTTCATCCCCACCACTCTTCCTGTACCCAATCCCCTCAGCACCATGCCTTTCTCCAATATAACTATCTCCCTTCACGTCTCCATAAGTCCGAATCTCCCTCCTGCCAGTCCCCAGCAGGTTTAGTATCTTTCTCTTTCCTTCCTGCCAGCCAGTTCCCTCTAGCCCCTCTTTTCCCTAGCGAGTTTCAACAGCCTCTCTCTTTCTTCTCTTTTTTGTTCCTGTAATGGTTTCACAGATCACCAAGGTCCACAGACCACAGTTTGAGAACCACCGGCCTATATGATTTTCTGCTGTATGGAAAAAAATCTCTTAAAAAGTGAAAGCACTCTATAAAATAAATTGTCTGGTCTCCCCCCACTGCAAAGAGTAGCTGCAGGGTTATCAAGTAGAATATAGGCCAACCATCTTTTCAATCAGGAGCCCAAGATTTTGCCTTTATAAGAATCATCCATAAGACAGCTGTGAATATCCTTTTTCATATCGCTGGCTCATAGCCATGCCAATCTTCTCATCCCTACTGCTATCACAATTTCTGAAAGCTATATTGTTTTGTTTTTTGTTTTTACATGATGGCAGAAAAAGACCATATGGTCTATCCAGTCTTCCCTTCTATACCATTTACTATAGTCCCTTTTTCCTTTACAAATCTTCTGTGTTGGTCCCATGCTTTCCAGAATTCAGATACTGTCCTGGTCTCTCCTACCTCCACTGTGAGACTGTTCCACGCATTTACCACTCTTTCCGTAAAGAAAATGCTCCGCATATTACTCCTCAGTCTATCCCATTTCACCTTTCTCCTATGCTCCCTTGTTGCAGAGCTTTCTTTCAATTGAAAGAGGCTCTCCTCCTGTGCATTTATGCCTCTGAGGTATTTAAACATTTCTATCTTATTCCCTCTCTCCCGCCTTTCCTCTAAAGTTTACATATTGAGATATTTAAGTCTGTCCCCATAAGCTTTATGATGAAGTCCACTGACCATTTTGGTAGCCAACCTCTGCACAGACTCCATCCTGTTTATATCCTAACATAAGATATGCCATACTGGGACAGACCAAGGTCCATCAAGCCCAGTATCCTGTTTCCAACAGTGGCCAATCTAGGTCATACGTACCTAGCAGTTTCCCCAAAAGACACAGGTTCCACAATGCTTGTACTAGGTTAAGCATTGATATCCTGGGTCCCTTCTTAATATTGGTTTATGGGCCTTTCCTCCAGGAACTTCTCCAAACCTTTTTTAAACCCAGCTACACTAACAGCCTTTTACTACATCCTCCGGTAACAAATTCCAGAGTTTGACTACACGTTGAGTGAAAAAATATTTTCTTTTATTAGTCTTAAATAGTTTAACCTGTAGCTTCATTGCATGTCCCCTAGTCTTTCCATATTCTGATGACGTAAACAATCTATCTACGTTTACCCATTCCACTCCACTCATTAATTTATAGATTTCTATCATATCTCCCCTCAGGAGTCTCTTTTCCAGGTTAAAGAGCCCTAACCTTTTTAGCCTCTCTTCTTAGGAGTATCCTTCCATGCCCTTTACCATTTTGGTGGCTCTTCTCTGAACCTTTTCTAATAACGCTATATCCTTTTTAAGATACGGCGACCAGAATTGCACACAATATTCAAGGTGCAGTCTCACCATGGAACGATATAGAGGCATTATGATATCTTTTGTTTTATTTTCAATTCCTTTCCTTATGATACCTAGCATTATATTTGCTCTCTTGGCCGCCGCTGCACACTTGGCCAAGGGTTTTAACATGTTATCCACAATAAGCACCACCTCTTTCTCTTACACTACTCACAGCCCACCATCCTATCACCCCCTACGAACACATGAACACATTAATGTATGTAAATTTGTAGATACTGATGTATTCAAGTGTTTTGTTGAACATAGTTAATCCCAGTTGATATCCAAGTTAAGCTTCCAGTTCAATGTAAGTGCCCCTGGCACAACCTTTTTTTATGTGAACCGCGCTGATTTTTAAGAGTGCGGTATATAAGAAACAATAAATAAATAAATAAAATAAATAAATGACGCCTAAATCTTTTTCCTGGGTTGTGGTTCCTAAAGTGGAACCTTGCATCGTGGAACCATAGTTTGGGTTGTTCTTCCCTAAGTGCATAACTTTGCACTTGTCCACATTAAATTTCGTCTGCCATTTTGATGCCCAGTCTTCCAACTTAGCAAGATCCTCTTGCAATTTTCCACAATCCACTTGGGTTTTAACAACTTTAAATAGTTTTGTGTCATCTGCAAATTTGATAACCTCACTCGTTATTCCCTTTTCCAGGTCATTTATGAATATCTCAAAAAGCAGCGGACCCAGTAGATCCCTGGGATACACCACTATTCACTTTTCTCCATTGGGAAAATTGGCCATTTAGCCCTACCCTCTGCTTTCTATCTTTTAACCAGTTCCTGATCCACAATAGTACACTGCTTCCTATCCCATGACTCTAGTTTTGCCAAAAGTCTCTGATGAGGGACCTAGTCAAAGGCTTTCTCAAAGTCCAGATACACTATATCAACCGACTGACTCACCTTTGTCCACCTGTTTATTCACACCTTCAAAAAAACATAACATATTAGTAAGACAAGATCTTCCTTGTCTAAAGCCATGTTGGCTGTCTCCCATTAGGCCATGACTATCTACATGCTGAGTAATTTTATTCTTTATGATGGTTTCTACCATTTTTCCTGGTACTGACGTCAGGCTCACCAGTCTGTAGTTTCCCGGATCACCCCTCGAACCCTTTTTAAAAATTGGCGTTACATTGGCGATCCTCCAATCTTCAGGTATTAGAGATGATTTTAATGAAAGTTCACAGATTACTAATAGCAGGTCTGCAATCTCATATTTCAGTTTTTTCAACACACTTGGACGTATACCATCCGGCCCAGGTGATTTCCTACTCTTCAGTTTATCTAATAGTTGTAATACATCTTCCCAATGTATCGATATTTCCTTCAATTCTTCCGCACCTTTAAATACCACTTCAGTCATGGGTAACATCCCTACATCTTCCTCAGTAAAGACCGAAGCAAAGAACTCATTCAGTCTCTCTGCTATCGCCTTGTTGCCTAGTGCCCTTTTAACCCCTCTAACATCTAATGGACCAACTGACTCTCTCACAGGTTTTTTGCTACGAATGTACTTGAAAAAATCTTTATTTCGCGTTTTTGCTTCCACAGCAAGCTTCTTCTCAAATTCTCCCTTTGCCTGCCGTATCAATGCCTTGCATTTGACTTGCCAGTGCTTGTGCTGTTTCCAGGTTTTGTCATTTGGCTCTTTTTTCCATTTTCTGAAAAATGCTTTTTTGGCAACAGCAGCCTCTCTGACCTCACCTTTAAACCACGCTGGCAGTTTTTTTGGACTTCCTTCCACTTTTCTTAAAGCGTGGAATACGGCTTGTCTGGGCTTCCAAGATAGTATTTTTCAACAACACCCCAGCTTGATGTAAGTCTTTAACCTTTGCAACTGCTCCTTTTAGTTTTTTCGTAACTATTTTCCTCATTTTATCATAGTCTCCCTTTCGAAAGTTAAAAGGTAGTACTGTGGATTTCCTTACTATCCCTCCTCCACTAATTAAATCAAAGGTGATCATGTTATGATCACTATTGCCAAGTGGCCCCAACACCCTTATCTCTTGCACTAGATCTGGTGTTCAACTAAGGACTAGGTCCAATATGGCTTCCCCTCTGGTCGGTTCATGAACCAGCTACTCCAAGAAGCAGTCATTTAATTCATCTAGGAACCTTATCTCCCTAGCATGTCCTGCCGTGACACTAACCCAGTCGATACCGGGGTAATTGAAATCACCCATATTATTACTGCGCTGTAACTTTTGTTAGCTTCCTTGATTTCTTTGAGCCTTTCATCATCAATTTGTTCATTCTGGCCAGGCGGTCAATAGTACACCCCCCACTGCAATCGCCTTCCCCTTTTTATATGGAATTTCAATCCATAGAGATTCTACAGAAAATTTTGTTTCCTACAAAACTTCAATCTTTTCTGACTCAATGCCCTCTCTAACATAGAGCGCAACCCCTCCACCAATTTGATCAGCTCTATCATTACGATATAGTTTGTACCCAGGTATCACAGTGTCCCACTGGTTGTCCTCCTTCCACCATGTCTCTGATATTCCAATCATATCTAACCTCTCATTTAATGCTATGTATTCTAACTCTCCCATCTTATTTTTTAGACTTCCAGCATTTGCATACAAGCATTTTAGAGACTGTATTTTGTTCATATTAAACTGGCTATTGGTAGGCATGGGTAATTTGGGATCTTTAAGCTCTCTCTGCTCCATACTCGAGGGCATTTGGGCTACTTTACTCTTCTTTGGAACCTCTCTGCTTTTGGTAGTATCCCTTCAAAGATACATTCTTCCGAACCATCCGCTCTTGGGCAACTGTCGGCTTTCCCCTATTATCTAGTTTTAAAGCTGCTCTATCTCCTTTTTAAAGGTTCATTTTTAAAGGTTAATGTCGACAGCCTGGTTCCATCCCGGTTAAGGTGAAGCCCATCGCTTCGGAAGAGCCCCTCCTTTCCACAGAATGTTCCCCAGTTCCTAACAAATTCAAAACCCTCATCTCTGTACCATTGTTTCATCCATGCAATGAGACTCCGGAGCTATGCCTGCCTTTTGGGTCCTGCACGTGGAACGGGAAGCATTTTGGAGAACGCTACCCTGGAAGTTCTGGATGTGAACTTCCTACCTAAAAGCCTAAATTTAGCCTCCAGAACCTCCCTACCACATTTTCCTACGTCATTGGTACCGACATGTACCAAGACAGCAGACTCCTCCCCAGCACTATCTAAGACCTTATCTAGGTGGCGCGTGAGGTCCGCTACCTTTGCACCAGGCAGGCATGTTACCAGGCGATCCTCACGTCCACCAGCCACCTAGCTATCTATATGCCTAATGATCGAATCACTAACTATAACTGCTTGTCTAACCCTTCCCTCATGGGCACATGGCCCTGGAGAATCTTCCTCGGTGCGGGAGGGTTTTACATCACCTGGAGGACAGGTCCTAGTTACAGGATCACTTCCTGCCACACCTGGGTGATGCTCTCCTGTCACGTGACCTCTCTCCTCCATGGCAACAGGGAAACTGCCAGACTAGAGGTGGGACTTAAGGACTATATCCCTGTAGGTCTCGTCTATGTACCTCTCTGTCTTTCTTATGTCTTCCAAGTCTGCTACTCTAGCCTCTAGAGAACGGACTCATACCCTGAGAGCAAAGAGCTCCTTGCTCTAGTGCACATTTAACACCTCTCACCAACAGGGAGAAAATCATACATGTGTCACTCAATGCAAAAGACTGGAAACCCCCATCTTGGGGCTGGTCTGCTGTCTGCATCTTAGTTTTAAGCTTGTGTTTAGATCTTTAAGTTCTTTACTTACTAAGGGTTGCTATGGATATTTCTACTAATAAAACTGTACCTAATATGTTTAATATACCTTGTTCACCTGAAGCTTAATCTCAGGTCCTTAGAGTATGACTGATTTGGATAAGCTACGATTATCCCAGGGGTGGGTGGGTGTTGGGGAGGGAGGGAGGAAAACAACACTTATTAAAAGAGGGCTGCTACACAGTACCCTGTCCTGTGCTGCTGAGGTAAGTTGTGACCAACTTCCTGGGTGATTAACAGTCCTTGCTTGGATAGAAGGAGTCTTTCAAAATGGCCTTTTGACCTGGTGTTAACACCTATTGAAAATGTTTTACAGGTCTCTTGAGCCCCTAGGTAGAAGGCCTCTTTGTAAAGGTCTCTAGAAGACTTTATTTGTTGCTCAAACAGTACTGACCCTGTTTTGCCTTCTATGCTAAGTTATATTCTGATTTGTTTTAAATTACAGCTCTTTACTGCTGCTAGGCTCTGCCCTATTATGAAATTTAAACTACAAGCTCTCTGCTGGGTTCTAAATTTAACCAGAAAGCTCTCTTCTGTGTTTTAAATTTAAACTAAAAGTACTTTGCTGATACTAGGCCCCGAGTGAGAATTAAATTTAAACTACAAGCTCTCTGCTGGGTTCCAAATTTAACCAGAAAGTTCTATTCTGTGTTTTAAATTTAAACTAAAAGTACTTTGCTGATACTAGGCCCCGAGTGAGAATTAAATTTAAACTACAAGCTCTCTGCTGGGTTCCAAATTTAACCAGAAAGTTCTATTCTGTGTTTTAAATTTAAACTTTAACTATTGCTACTAGGCCCTGACTGATTCAACAAAAAACACTGGGTTCACAGATTAATTAGCTTTAATACAAAGAAGTCCTTTCACAAAATTCCCAGAAGTATATACTCATAATTGCAGATCTCTCTCCAGAAGTATCAGTCCCTTTTTCTAGTCCTTCAAGACTTTTGAAGGTGTGGTCTCTACAACTGCACACACCAAATGAGGTCACACCAAAGACTCATATAGAGGGCACTATCATCTCCTTCTTCCTGCTGGCCATTTTTCTCCTTATGCACCCAAGCATCCATCTGTCTTTTGCCGTCACCTTTCTACCTGGTTTTGACACTTTAAAATCATCAGAAACAATCACCCCCAGGTCCCACTCTTCTTTTGTGGACAGAAGTATTTCACCCCCTAAACTGTACCACCCCCTTGGATTTTTGCAGCCCGAATGGATGACCCTGCATTTTTTTAGCATTAAATCTCAGCTGTCAAAGTCTTGACCATTCTTCAAGCTTAGCTAGATCCCTCCTCATGTTATCTACACTTTCTAGGGTGTCTACTCTATTGCAGAATTTGGTATCATCTGCAAAGAGGCAAACCTTACCCAACAGCCCTTCTGCAATATCACTAACAAAAATGTTAAAAAGAATCGGGCCAAGGGAAAGTCCCTGGGGCACACCACTGATTACATTCTTCTCCTCAGAGTAACCTCCATTTACCTGTACCCTTTGTTGACTCCACTCAACCAAGTCAGTCACTTTACAGTCTTTTCCTAGGATACTCAATTTATATATAAGTTGTCTGTGCAGAACGGTTTAAAAAGCTTTATTGAAATCTAAGTACACCACATCAGGGGCTCTCCCTCAGTCCAACTCTCTGGTCGCCCTGTCAAAGAATTTAATTAGATTTGTCTGACAAGAGCTGCCCCTAGTAAAACCATGCTGCCTCACATCCTGCAATCCATTGGACTCCAGAAACCTGCTTTAGCAGTGTTTCCATTAATTTACTCACCACAGAGGTCAGACTAAACAGTCTGTAGTTCTCAACCTCATCCTAACTTCCGCTTTTGTGTAAAGACACCACATGTACCTTTCTCCAGTCCTCTGGAACCACTCCCAACTCTAAAGAAGCTTTGAAGGTGGTCACACAGTGGAGCCACTAGAACTTCCCCAAGTTCCTTCAATACTCTGGGATGTATCCCATCCGGCCCCATCGCTTTGTCTACTTTTAGTTTAGCTAGTTCTTCACGAACACAGTCTTTTGAAAACCGCTCAGGATCCCCTTCACTACTGTTCCTATTTGTGGATGTTTTCTGAGATCCTGCTCCGGGCCCCTTCATCTGTGAACACAGAACAAAAATATTTGTTAAGCAATTCTGCTTTACCCTCTTCAGCTTCTACATATTCCTCCCTTTCACCTTTGAGTCTCACCTTCCACCTCTCAATACATATTTATTTATTTATTTATTTATTTAACGGTCTTTTCTATACCGCCCCTTCCAGAGATCAGGGGCGGTTTACATTGAACTTTAAACAGAACAATTGTATACTTCTGTATACATTTACAAGGAACATTATGCTTTAACTATATACAGGTGTGCTTACAGGGAACATATTTTGAACATATTTTGAACAACATTTTGAACATATTTTGAACATTAACTATAACAGAGCTTTTCAAACTATTTACAAGTTATATACATGGAGCGCATCTTAGTTAGTTACAGTGGTGAAATAGTCAACTGTTTGAGTGGTTCATTAGCGTGTTGTGAGGGGTTAGAGAAATTTTCTGTGTTAGTCATTTGTTCTGTCTTGGGTACAGTGTATGTGTTTCTGTGATTGTATTGGTGAGGTTCTTTGTTGGTAGGGGATTTCAAAGTGTTTTGTAAAGAGGTAGGTTTTTAATTCTTTTTTGAATTGGTGAAGGTCTTTTATCATGCGTAGTGTTAATGGTATTTCATTCCAGAGGGTGGGGGCAGCGAAGGAGAAATCCCTGTCACTTGTTGTCGCTTTAGTTTTTCTAAAATTTGTTTTTATGTTGAGGGAGTGGGTTGCGTTCTGTCTGCGTGATCTAGTATCTGATGGGGGGTGTATTAGGGTGGATAGTTGTGATGGGGAGATGTTGTTGACGATTTTGAATGTAGTTAGGAGGATTTTGTATTTTATTCGGCTGTTTATAGGGAGCCAGTGTAAGTCTAGGAGAATTGGGGTGACATGGTCTGTTAGATTAGCTTTAGTGACCATCTTGGCGCATATGTTTTGGGCTCTTTGGAGATGGTATATGCTTTTTACTGGAAGTCCATTTAGGAGACTATTACAATAGTCGAAGTGGGGGGTTATGAGTGTATTGACTACAGATCTAAAGTCATCGGTGTTGAGTAGGGGTCTCAGATGTTGTATTGTCTTGAGTTTATAAAATATGGTTTTTACTGTGTGTTTTATGTGTGGAATCATGGAGAGTGAGTGGTCTAAGATTATTCCAAGGTATTTTACCTCCTTTTTAACAGGTATAGGTGTATTATTTATTGTGATTGTATTGGGGTATATGTAGTCAGTGTCTGATTTCCTCGTTATGAACATTGCCTCTGTTTTTTTGAGGTTAATGCTTAGGTGGTTGTCTTCAAGCCATTTAGTAGTCTCGTTCATACATTGGAGTAGGCTATCATATTTGGGATTGTTAGGGTTTATGGGGGTGGCAAGCATGATATCATCTGCGTATATGAAATGGTTAATTTTGTGCTTCTTAAATATGTTTGTAATGGACTGGAGGTATAAATTGAAGAGGAGGGCTGAGAGGGCTGATCCTTGGGGGATGCCTTGACCTTGTGGGAAAGTTTCGGATGTGTCTTTACCTAATTGTATCCGTATTAACCTGTTTGAGATGTATGATTTGAACCATTCAAGGACTGTCCCTCCTATTTTTAGGTATTCTAGTCTGTTAATGAGGGTATTATGATTGATGCTATCGAATGCAGCAGACAGATCTATGAAGAGGAGAAGGAAGCCTTTGTTGTTGTCATTGGTGCCTCTGATGAGTAAATCTGTTAGGGCGATTAGGAGGGTTTCAACTCCGTGGAAGGGTCGGAAGCCAAATTGATGCTCATCAAGGAGTTTTTGTTCATCAATGTAGTCTTGTAATTGGAGTTGTATGGTCTTTTCTATTATTTTGGCAATTAGTGGTATGCTAGCTATTGGCCTGTAGGAGTTGGGGTCTTTTGGGTCTAGTTTATTGTTTTTTATTATGGGACGGATCGAAGAGAGCTTTAGGGCATTGGGCATGGTTCCTTGAGAGAGTGATTGGTTTACTATATGTTGGATATTTTCTGCAAGAAATTCCTTAGTATGTTTGATCCATGATACAGGGCAAGGGTCAAGCGGTGAGGTTGTGGTGTTAATCATTGTTATAATATTAAGGATGTGCTTTCTTTCAATCTTGTGAAAGGTTGTCCATTCATAATTACTGACATGTTTAGATATTGTGGTGGTTGGAGAGTAAGGTTTTACCTTTAGTTTCTCAGCAAAATGTAATGCTAAGGTTTGTACACTGAGTCTTGGTTCAGTACGGGGTTTTGTGTTTTGGTTAGTGTATTCACAATTGAGAAGAGTTCTCTTGGCCGATTGATAGCATGATTTATTAGTTTGGAGTAGTATTCCCTTTTTGACTTATTGATTGCTTCCTTGTATCTATTAAGTATGTTTATATATTTAGTTTTGTTATCTTGTGATTTTGTTTTTCTCCAGATTTTTTCTCGTTTCCGTAGTTGCTTTTTTATCATGGCAATTTCTTTAGTGAACCATTTTTGTGATTCCTTCTTTATCTTCTGCATTGTTTGAGTGGGGGTTGCTGCTTTTTGGATAGTTTGGTTCCAGTTCTCTATAGTTTGTTCTATGTCATTTAGACTTGTGGTGAGTTTGGGTAGTACCTTGTCAAGGAATGTGTCATTATCAAAGTGGGGAAAGCGTGAGATATGTGATATTGTGTTTGTGGACTGTGATGTTGTTTGTGCTAATAGGTGGAATGTTATCAAATGGTGGTCAGACCATGGTACTTCCGTAGCTATCGGGGAAGAATGGAGTTTATGTAGGTTAAAGGGGGTAGGGAGGAAAACAAGGTCAAGTGAGTTTCCTTTATTATGTGTGGGGGTATGGACTATCTGGTTAAATCCCATGTGGGACATTGAGTCAATGAAGTTGTCTTTTTGAGATTGGTTCAGAGATGGGAGGTTAAGGTCACCTAAGATTATGAGGGGTTTTCTCTGAGATGTTGTGCATGCGAGTTCAAGGATGGGGGAGAGATTTTTGTGATCAGCTGATGGGGGTCTATAGATTAAGGAGAATGCTAGTGTTCTGTTTTCAATGTTTATTATGTCCATTCCTTCGACATTGTTTGAGTTTGTTAGGGTGTATTGTAGGTTTTTTTTAGTGAGGATGAGTGCACCACCTCCTCTTTTTGTGTCACGGTGGCAGTTGAATACATCATATTGTGATGTGTGAAGTTGGTTTAATAATATTGTGTCTGTAGGTGTTAGCCATGTTTCAGTGATGAAGATGATGTCAGGTTGTTCGTCTCTTATTATGTCATTTACTATTGGTATTTTGTTCCGAATAGAGCGAATGTTTATTAAGATCAATTTTAGTTTGGTGTCCGTGCAAGTAGAGGATATTTTGTGGTCATGGTTTTTACAGTTTATCTGGATTACTCTAGGAGGATGTCTGTGGGAACTATTTGGTGGCGGGTTGTATGAGTGATGGTGTAGCGGGGAGTGTGTTAGATTGCGGTTGGGGTTGTGGATGATGGGGATGCTATTACAAGGGGGGTTGTTGAATTTATATGTGTATATTAGTTGCAGAAGGAGGGCTATTAGAAGGAGAGTGGTTGGCAGTGACTTTATTTTTAGGTAGTCCATTATGTTTTGTATTTTGTTTTGTAAGAGAGAAGTGTTTCTGGCTGGCTATGCAAGAGGACTTGAGTGTGGTTGTGTTGAGTTGTACGTGATTAGGTTAGAACAGCAAAGTATCGGTTGGAAGAGTTAGAACAGTAAGTTAGTTTTGGCTGGCTGTTTGTCACAATTGTATGAGATTGTTACAATGTATCAGCTATTTATAACAGCAGTGCAATGATTTGTAAGTGTGGCTTTATGAGAGTATCAGCTATTTATAACAGCAGTGCAATGATTTGTAAGTGTGGCTTTATGAGAGTATTGCTGACTACAATAATGCCATGGGTAGTAACTATTACAGGCTAGTTACTAACATCCTTATAACAGTACTAGTTATGGGTATACTACTGACAACAGTAATAAAATGTACCTATTGAAGGATGGCTACTGGCAACTGGCAACAGTGCAGATTGAAAGTATTCTACTGACAGTAGTAAACTTTGTGCTAGATAGCTAGTGACAACAGTACTATATGATGGTAATAATCTTTTGACAATAGTAATAAACTGTGGGGCAACTAACAATAGTATCACAGTAACAATAGAAAGTATCACAGTAACAATAGAAATTTGACTAAGATATTTAGATAAGATATCTTAATTTACAGGGGGATGGCATGCACCTATGTACTTGGATTCACTACTGCATAGTTGGGCTAGCTTCAGCATTCAATTGGATTGAGAGAGCTACTGGCAACAGTAATAAGGGATTGCTACTAGCTACAGTAAAGGTTGACTACAGTGGTAATAATTAAATGCTACTGAGAACAGTAACATTGAGATGCAACAATGATAGCTGAATGTTACCGGAAACATCAATAAGTGAATGTAACAGTAATAAATTGAGTGCTACTGGCGACAGTAATAAGTTGTATACATGCTACTGACAACAGTAATAAATATTTTCCTATCAGGGGTGAGTCAGCTGGTATGGTGGGCCTAACTGACATAATAAAGTCTGAAAAATGTCTTGTCCCCCTGTTTTACTGAATTGGCTATTTTTTCTTTTATTTTGTATCTGTTTTCCTGACTACTTTCCTAGCTTTAAGTTTTTCCAAATATTGATGCTTGTCTTTCTCTTTCTGTGATATCCTGTATTTTATGAAAGCCACCCTCTTTTTCTTCATCTTTTCAGCTACTTCTTTCAAGAACTATAGGGACCCTCTTTTTCCTAACATTTATTTACTTTCCTAACAAAAAGGTTTGCTGCCTTTAAAAAAATCCCCTTTCAGTGTTGCCCATTGCTTTTCTACATCCCCCAGCTGTTCCCATCCTGCTAACAATTCCTTGAGGCAGGAGCATGCAAAGCCATAAATGCACCCTATGCAACTTGCACATCTAGCATGCACCCCCCCCCCCCCAAAATCACGGGTTTGCTACTGTCCCCATGCCCAGCATCTCCCCATCTCTTACCCCACATGTTCATGTCCAGCCAGCTCCCCATGCTGCCTGTCCTTGCCCTGATGCCACTTTTCGTGTTTCCTTGGTGGCAGCAGTGAGAGTAGCAGCAACAAAGCGGACATCCAAATGAAGGGGTTTTCCACGCTTACATGCAGGTCTGATCCCTCCCTCCTCTGTCATATGCTCACATCAGAGCAGGGAGGGACCAGATCTGCCAATCAAGCATGGGTCTTTGCAACTCCACACTTGAATGGCTGGTCTGGTCTGGTCCCTCCCTCCTTTGAAGCGGCATATGTCAGAGCAGGGAGGGATCAGACATGCATGCAAGCACGGAGTTAGAAAGACCGGCAGGTTCTGTTTTCCAATTTGATGTCCATTCTGCTGCTTCCACCACTGCCGCCAAGGAAATATGAAAAATGGCGGTTGGGCAAGGGCAGGCAGTGTTGGAGGGAGCAGAGGTAGGCAACCCCCAATGCGTTCCTATTTCTTTGCACCCTGTGCATCCGCATTGCTCACACATGGCTAGGTACGGCACTGCCTTGAAGTATTGTCTCATCTTGGCAAAGTTAGTTTTCCTAAAGTCTAGGGACCCTCACACTTTTGAATGGACACTATCAGCCCTCGTCCTAAAATGAACCATACTATCTGGTGATCACTGGAGACTTCATAAGCTGAACAACTGAGGTGCTGTCCAAAATCAACTGCCTTATCAAGGTCCCCTTGAACCTGGCCCTGTCTTATTTATTTATTTATTTATTTAGCTGGGTTTATAGACCGCTTTTCTCTGGGTCAAAACGGTTTACATGAAACATGCAATAAATAGTTACATCGAACATAGGATTAACTTATTTACAATTAAGCAGGGTAGTGAGCAAAAGCAAGAGAGAAGTCCCTCTGCAAAGGGATGGAACTTGCTCAGGCATACTTGTAGGTCCTGGACCATATACAGTTGATGTGTAATTCTGGCACTGATCATCATGCCTTGGAAAAGGTCTTCCTACTCACATTGTCAGGATCTTCCAATTTATCCTGGGTAGAGTGCAAGAATGGTTTTTAATTTCATTTTTTCCTCTTGAAGAGACTCCATCACCAGACTTGCAAAGTAGCTCAATCTTGTCAAAGCCTAGACAGGTTTAGCATAGTTACTCACCTGTAACAGGTGTTCTCCAGAGACAGCAGGAATTAGTCCTCACATATGGGTGACGTTGGCGCCGACGGAGCCCTCGTGCGCAGCAATTCCCCAGCTTTCAAAGAAAGCCTTTGGGATTGCCATGCGCATGCGCAGTCCCCTTCCCACCCAAGGGTGCCATCTTGCTCAGTCAGATGACATAGCTAAAGAGACGGCAAAATGAGAAAATAAAATAAGTGACTGCAACTCCAGGAGAGGAGGGAGGGTCGTGAGGACTGATTCCTACTGTCCCTGGAGAACACCTGTTACAGGTGAGTAACTACGCTTTCTCCAGGAACAAGCACAAAGTCAATCCTCACATATGGGACTCCCTAGCTAGAGGCTACCGAGAACCCATAGCTGAAACTTGGCTCCCTCTAGAAGAGCCGCAGCAGCTGTGAAAGAACTTTCTCAGAGAACGCAACTCCCACGGTAGCCTGACACCAAAGGGCTGGAGGGTAGGAGTTGCTTAAACCTCGAATAGGTTATGGAGTACTGCCTGGTCGAAAACAGTGTCTCGCCGAGACTCTCTCGCCAGGAAGTACTGGGCTGCAAAAGTCTGGTTTGAAAACCAAGTTGTGGCCTGGCAGATGTCTGCCAATGGTACAGAGTGGTGGTTAGCCACTGAAGCGGCCATAGCCTTGATACGGTGGGCCGTGACTTGACCCTGCAGCTGGAGGTCAGCTGCCCTGTATGCCCAGGCGATGCAGTCTGCCACCCAGGTAGATAACATACACTTGGTGAGAGGTAGACCCAGCCTACTGGGGTCATAAGACAGGAAGAACTGGGAAGCTCGCCGATGTCCCCGCGTATGCTCCAAGTAGAAAGCAAGTGCCCTCTTACAATCCAGGGTATGCAGGACTGCCTCTGCCCGGCTGGCATGCGGCCTGGGAAAGAAAGATGGAAGAACCACCTCTTGACTGAGGTGGAAAGAAGAGACCACTTTCGGAAGGAACTTGAGGTGAGTGCGAAGGACCACCCTATTTCTGTAAAACCGTGTGTACGGCCTATCAGATACCAAAGTCTGCAGCTCACTCACACATCTGGCAGATGCGAGTGCCACCAGGAAAAGGACTTTCCAGGAAAGGAAGCAGAGATGGCAAGTGGACATCGGCTCAAAAGGTGTGCGAGTAAGCTGCTGCAAGACCACATTCAAGTCCCACTCAGTCACCGGAGGGCAAACAGGGGGCTTCAGTAGTAGACGACCTCTGAGGAATCTGGACACCAAGGGGTGAGCAGAAAGAGGTTGACCTGAGTGATGTGGAACCATTTTTTCAGACCACATCACACTCCTCAATTAAAGATAAGCAGATTTTTTACTTATCGTTTTATGGCAAAAAAGAGTTATTAAAAATCAATCAAAAAATTGAATGAGCACTACTGGGAAGCACTATATATATTTTTGAAAAATACAGGGAGGTCACTGATGCTATCAGACTTTGCTTCCTCCCTCTGGGAGACAAGCTAGTCATCAGTCTGAGACCTGCCCTTAAGTACAAATTTATTGTTTAGCTTCTTCAGTAATAAGCATAAATAGATTTAGCTACAATTGGTTAAAATTGGAGTGCATTCTAAATACTACATTTAAGCGTTATTAACACTGTTCCTGGACCACGGTTTTTGAGTCTATGGAGCAAAAGTTGGGCAACTGATGATTCTGCGGACTGGCAAAGAGATCTATGGTCGGATGCCCCCAGCAATGGAAGATCCGCTGGGCTACTTCCTGATTCAGTTGCCAGTCGTGAGGTTGGAGAATTTTGCTTAGCTTGTCTGCTAGACAGTTCTCCTGATCTGGCAGGTAAACTGCTCTGAGAGACATACCCTGTCAGATTACAAAGGAACAGAGGTCCAGTGTCTCTTGACATAGGATGTGGGACCCCATCCCTCCCTGCTTGTTCATGTAGAACATAACCACCTGGTTGTCTGTTTGTACTAAGATAGACTGATGTAAGAGAACATGAGAGAAGATTTGAAGAGCTAGGCGTATCGCCCAGAGCTCTAAGAGGTTGATTTGTTGTGTCTTCTCTTGAGGAGACCACAACCCTTGAGTGCATAAGTCCTGGCAATCAGCTCCCCAGCCCAGCAGAGATGCATCTGTCGTCAGCACTTTTGTGTACGAGGGAGGCTGGAAAGACACTCCCTCGAGCACATTGGATGGCTGAAGCCACCAGGTCAACGACTTCAACAGTCATATGGACACTGATCCTGTCTCGGAGTCTTCCTGTGGCTTTTGTCCACTGATCTCTGAGGCACCACTGAGCTGTTCTCATGTGGAGACGGGCATTTGGGGTCACATGAACAGTGGAGGCCATGTGTCCTAGCAGGCGTAGAAAGTGCCTTGCTGATATTTGAGACTTGTACCTGATTTGGTGTACTAAACTCCAGAAACCTCCGCTTGAAGGGTGTCTAGCCTCGCCCCTATGAACTCTAAGCTTTGAGTAGGGAGCAAAGTGGACTTTGCTTGATTTATGACAAAGCCTAGATGCTGCAGTATGTTGATAGTGCGAGCTGTGGCCTGTTCAGCTTCTTGAGGCGACTGGGCCCTGACGAGCCAGTCGTCCAGGTACGGGAAGACAAAAATTCCCTGGTTCCTGAGGCAGGCCGCCACTACCGCCAGACATTTGGTAAACACTCTGTACTGAAATGGTTTCCTCCCACTACAAATCTGAGATATTGTCTGTGGTTTGGATGTATGAGGATGTGCGTATAAGCCTCCTTCAGATCTGAGTATAGCCAGTCTCCCTGGTGGAGGTAAGGCAGCAGTATTTCAAGGGAAAGCATCTTTAACTTTTCCTTCACCAGGAACTTGTTCAGATTTCGCAAGTCGAGGATGGGCCGAAGGCCTCCAGTTCTCTTTATTTTTATTTTTATTTAACACTCATTTTTATACCGCATCTTCCAGAGATCAGGTGCGGTGTACAATTAACAACAATTAACAAAGCTAAGTTTGTTTTACATAGAACATCTTAATTTTTACATAGAACATCTTAACATATCATAAAATGAACAAGGTGGGTTTTTGAACTGGGACCGTGTAAAAACAGTTAACTAACAAAGTGTAGTATCTATATACGTGAGACAGTACATAACTGATACAACTATATATTGGTATGAGGAAATACCTAGAGTAGAAGCCTTGCCCTTGCAGGTGGTGGGGCACCGGTTCCATCACCTGATCCTTTATAAGACTTGCCATCTCCTGCAAGAGGAGGTTCCTGTGCAGAGGGGCCTTGAGAGGCTCTCCTGGAAAGAAGGAGGGGGTACCTGGCTGAAATGGAGCAAAATAGCCTTTCTGAACTATTTGCAGGACCCAGGTATCTGTTGTGATGGCTGGCTATCTGTGGGCATACAGGGTCAGCCTTCCTCCTGTGCATGGCCAAACCACTGGTGGGAGAGGAGCTATGCAGCGAGAGTCAAAAAACCCCTCCCGGCTGGTTAGGAGTCGGAGCTGGAGGCTTGGGGGCCTTCTGCTTACGCGGGCCATGCCTCTGTCCCCTGGCCTGCTGCCCCTGTTGGGGAGCCGGGGTGACCTGATAGGTGGGGTAGTTGCAGTAAGCAGTACCCTTCCTCAGGAAAAAGGCCTTCTTGTGAGAAGGGGCAGAGGTCTTCCTTCAAGAGCCTTGTCTGGGTCAAGTACTCTGACTCCATCTCTGCATCCTTTTCAGTCATGGGTTTGCTGAATAGGTTGTCACCTCTGCACAGGACATCGACCAACTTGTCCTGAACCCATGACTCCAGATCCGATGACATTAGCCAGGCCTGACGGCATGCACCGAGGCCAGCCACGGCTACTCGGACCGAAGCCTCGAAGCCATCATAGGCTGCTCAAGAAACTTTGAGCACTCCCGAATCCCTGTTGACAAGGCCTTGAAGCGCTGCAAGGGTTCCTCGGAGAGGCCAGCTGAGAACCCGGCAATCTCCTTTGCTAGGTCTCGCAAGTACATGCCCATGTACAGCTGGTAGGTTTGGACACGGCATGAGAGCATCGAGCCCTGGAAGCACTTTCTGACGAGGGTGCCCAGGTTCTAGGCCACCCGGCCGGGAGGCACCAAGGAGTGCGTTTTCTGGCTCTTGAGACGTTGCATGGCCGATTCCACAACCATGGAGTTGTGCAGCAGCTGTGCCTTTTGGAACCCAGGGCTCTTACGGACTCCATAAATGGAATCAACCCGTTTGCTTAAAACCGGCATCGAGGCCGTGGACTCTTATATGCGGAGCATCAGCTGTTCCAACATCGGAGGAACCGGAACAGTAAGTGCTTCCCTCGGGGGAAAATCATACTGGAGGGCCTCGAGCTCTTCGGCTCGAAGCTCCTCCTCAGACTCAGCTGGGAACGCCAAAGCCTTGGCCATGTCCCTGACAAAGTCCGAGAACCTGGTATCCTCCGGAGGGGACCTTCTCCGAGGCTCTGAGCCCGTTGAGTCCGATGGGATGCACCGGGTTCGGTGGGTGTCTGGAGACTCTTCATCCTCCGTCTCCCATGCCAAATCCTCCGAAGAGGAATCGAGTGGCTCCGGCCATGAGGGCTTCGGTCCCAACCGCCCCGACACCAAGGGCACCAGCGTCGACAACCTCGGTCCCGAATGGGAGGTCGAGGGAGACCTTGGCAGAGGATCAACTCGAGACCTTATTGACTCGAGGATCGGCTCGGCCTCAGGGGTTGACTTGGACGTCGAGGACCCGGTGGTCAGGGCGGATGGACCAGTGAGACCGGCTATCAGCGCCCGCTGCTGCTCTATGAAGATAACCGTGCTGCTCTCCAGGGCTGCCAACCTGAGACCGAGCTCAGAAGGCTCCACAGCCTCTGGCTCAGGTCCCGATGCCGCCGGGCCCGAAGCCGGTTCTCTTGGAGGCGAGTCCACAAGAACAACAGACATTACCTTACTCGGCACCTCCGGCTCCATGCGAGGTAGCTTAGCTGGCCTCTCCAACTCTGAGGGCCCAGGGCGGCGGTCAGGGCTCCGCGATCTGGAGCCCGAAGGCCCAGGCCAATCAGAGGCCTCCAACGACGACGCCCTCACGAGCTTCTTCTTCCTCCGGTGTTCCCGGGAGGGAGACCCCCGCTCAGAAGACCCACGACGATGCTTGGGGTCAGACTCCCAAGACGTTGAGGCTTTTGACGAGGTCCGGGCTCAGACAGATGCATACTCTGAGAAAAGTCTCACACGTTGGTGCTGCCGACACCTAAGTGCCTTGGAAGACATTTTGCCACACGGCCCACAGACCACCGGATCATGGTCGGGTCTGAGGCATCGGAGGCAGCAATCGTGTGCATCAGTGAGGGACATTAGTTTTTCACACCGATCACACTTTTTGAACCCACTGGCAGCCATCGGGGGAAAAAGGGCCCCTGCAAGGTCAAACGACCGGGCTGCCAGTGAAAAATAAAAAGAGCGCAAACGCTAGTCTCAAAGGACAAAAAATGAAAAACTTTAACCGGCTCGATACCAGTGTACCGAGCCAAGGTGGGAAGGGGAACCGGCGTCGAACCAGACTGAACAAAATGAAAACTTTGCCGTTTTGACGCACTTTTTCCGAGGAAAGCAGACCCACGTCCGAAGGGCTCCGCGGAAAAAAGGGAGACTGAGCAAGATGGCACCCTTGGGCATGAAGGGGACTGCGCATGCGCATGGCAATCCCAAAGGCTTTCTTTGAAAGCTGGGGAATTGCTCCGCACGAGTGCTCCGTCGGCGCCGACATCACCCATATGTGAGGACTGACTTCCTACTTGTTCCTGGAGAAAGACTTTATACTTTACATCAGCTTCCTTGCCATAGGGACACAAGAAATAGGATGCTCCCATATCCACAGCTGAAGCTTCTGCAGGAATCTACATCGGATTAGTTGCTGCTTCCTGGGCATGTCCAGGAGATGCAGAAGGCCAAATGCCTGTATATGAGATCCCATTCCTTCTGAATTGAAAGAATAGAGACAGTAGACATGTTTTATATGAATCTGGAGTAGTTAAAGTTCTCCGGTGGTAAGGTGCTCCTAGGCATCTATAAGGTGGGGTCCAAAAGGTGACCCCATTAATTCTTCTTCTTTGCCTCAACCAGAAAGGATAATGAGTAGCTGGATCCTGGAGCAGAAGAGTTCCTATTCCTTGCGGGATCTACCACCACATTCCCCCATCACGCATCCTCCTTCCTAGTGTTTCACAATTTACATTGAGAATACTTCCTAATGCTCTGTTTTTCCATTCATGCAGACTGAAACAAGAACGAACTGTCTGCAGTAAAGTGCCAGCAGTGGCTAATGCTTCCTGGAAAGGTAGTGGGAGGAGGTGAATTCATTCAAAAAGGTATTCAAAAGGTACAGAAGCAGCTTTTGTGTGAGGAACAGAAAAAGGAATCTAGGCTCTTTCAGTCACACCACACTGTAAACCTCTCATTTAAAACTAAAGGACACCTAGTGGACTATTTTCAAGAACATAAAAGGATTTGTGATATGCTATCAAGCAGATTCAGGGCAACTATTTTATTTATTTATTTACAGTCTCTTTTATAATGCGCTATTCGATATCAGTGCGGTTTACATGAAACAAACGAGTTTATACGGGCAGAGATCTACACCATATTTACAAACAGGTGATTCAACTTGGATAACCAGGGTAACTATTTGCATATTTATGGTACAATATCAGTCCATTTCACCAGGGTAACTATTTACATATTCTTGGTACTATAACAGTACATGTCAGAGGTTAATCATAGCGCGTTATTGTGTGTGAGGCGGGATGGGGCGCCATTCCTCTGGTAGCACTTTAGGAAGAGGTGGTGCTTCAAAGCCTTTCTAAATTGTGTTATGTCAGGGATTGCCCAGATGTTGGGTGGCAGAGCATTCCAGCATCTAGGTGCACAGAGCCTAAAAGCCCTGTTCACTGTTCCCTGGGTGCATTGGGTCACTGTTTTGGGGATTACCAGAGTGTTTATTGCTGCAGATCTTCTGGCCCTATTGGGGGGGTAATGTGAATAAGGTCAGCGAGTGAGGAGGAGGAGAGCCCGTTAATGGCCTTGAAGGTTAGCAGTAAGGTCTTGAAGGAGAGCCTGCTGGAGATGGGGAGCCAATGAAGCTGTTTCAGGATGGGTGTCATGTGGTCACGTCTGGAGGCACCATTCAGAACTCTGGCCGCAGCATTCATGGCGAGCTGGAGTGGACCCAGAGTGGATTGTGGGAGTCCTTGGAGGATCACGTTGGCGTAGCCAAGATGTGGAATGGTCAGTGCTTGATAGATCGTTCGGAAGTCGTCCGGTTGTAGCAGGGGGCGTAAGTGTCTGAGAGTCCGAATCTTATGGTAGACTGCTCTTACCATGTTGCTAATGTGCACCTTCATGTCCAGTCGTTGGTCAAGGGTAACACCAAGGTATCGGATTGTGGACTTGGTTTGCAGCTCGGCTTCCTTGACTTTTAGATAGGCTGGGGGGATGAAGTTTTGGTTCCTTGTGATAAAAAGCACTTCTGTTTTCTTGTGCTGTATCCGGAGGTTTTGGGTCTGGAGCCAGTCGGCCACTGCATCGAAGCAGTCTGTCAGTGGGGAGAGGTCTAGCTTGTCGGTTAAGAATGGCATGTAAAGTAGTACGTCATCCGCGTATATCAGGCAGTTCACGTTAAATGATCGGATGAGGTCACAGATGGACTGCATGTATAGGTTGAACATCAGTCCACAGTAGACTGTTTGCTCTTAGTTGGACCTAGGTTGAACATCAGGGCAGATAGAGAGGAACCCTGCGGCACACCCTGCTTCTGGTGGAAAGGTTCAGATGTTGAGGACCCTGTTCGTACATGCTGCCATCTGTCAGACAGGTATGATTTGCACCAATCCAATGCTGCGTCGCAAATACCCTTTTCTTCGAGTCGCCTCAGGAGAATCTCATGGCTTACTGTGTCGAATGCGGCAGCTATATCCAAGAAGACCAGGACGAAGCCATGACGAATGTTATCTATCCCAGTAATTATGTCGCTGAAGAGGGTGGTGAGAAGCGTTTCCATACCATGGGATTCCCTGAATCCATGTTGGCAGGGGTCAAGTGGAGCGGTGTCAATGATGTGATGTTGTAACTGGCGATGGACCTCTTTTTCAATTATCTTGGCTAGCAGTGGTATGCTGGATATGGGTCTATACGAGTCTACCTTCTGGGGGTCGAGCTTACTGTTTTTCAGCAGAACTCTGATTGATGTGTGTTTGAGGCTTTGGGGGAAGGAGCCTTTTGCAAAAGATAGTTCCATGAGTTTGGCTATGACCGGGCTAAATTCACTAAGTAGCTCTTTTATCCAGAAGGCGGGACAAGGGTCGGTTTGAGCTGTGGTGGTGTTGATCAAGGAGATGGTGTCTTCAATGTGCTTCTTGGATGGTGTGTGGAAGATGGTCAGTGGTGTCGTGTATGTTGGTTCTTGGGCGGTGATGAATGATGCTGACTTGTTGGTCTGGCATAGTTTTGATTGCAGGAAGTCTGCAAAATCTTGGGGGTGGATCTTGAGTTTTTGCTCCGGACCTGGTTCCTTTGTTAGGTTCTTGACGAGGTTGAACAGGTCATGGGGTTTACTTAGTGACCGTTTTAGAGTGTTAGTGTAGGAGTGCCTCATTTTCTCAGTTATCGCCTCGCGGTGCTTTGCCAGGTGAAGGTTATATGCGTCCTGGTCTTCTGAGGAGCGCGATCGCCGCCAGCGTCTTTCCAGCTTTCTTAGGTGGAGTGACGTACGCAGCTCCGTGGAGTACCAGGGTGCCGTGTCTTGTTTCCTTGGGGGCTTATTAGTGGGTGGGCGCTTTGCAATGGTAGTGAGGCTGTTATTCCAGCTGGAGACCAGCTCGTCAAGGCTGGGTGTTGTCATGGTGAGGAGTGGACAGGCTTGGTTCAGGATGGTCTCCTTATCGAAAGGTCAAAATCTCCGTGTTGGAGTCCTTGTGGAGTTGCTCCGACTTCTGGGGCGCTTCTGGCCGTGGTTGGTTGTGGATATTTGAAAAATGATTAGTTTGTGGTCAGACCATGGTACTGCGGTACAGCATAGCTTAGGGACGTATCAAAGGCTGTTTGTGGGGCGAATATAAGGTCCAATATGTTTCCTTTCGTATGGTCAGTTCGTTGATTAGTTGCTGGTAACCTAGTTCTTTGAGGGCTTCAAGGAATGCTGCTGCTTGAGTGTCCTAGAGGGTCAGTAGATTCAAGTCCCCTAGTAACCAGCTTGGAGTGCGAATATTCGGGGTATTGCAGGCAAGATCAATTATTGTAGAGAGGTCATCAGGGGAGGTTGATGGGGCTCTGCACCGTAAGTTAATGGTGCAGTGATTGTTGGCTATGGTGACTATATTGAGATTCGTTAAGCTGGTGGAGTTGATCAGGTGGAAATGGAGATCTGTTTTTGTGAGGATGAGTACTCCTCCTCCTCTCTTGCTGTCCCTATGGCAGCTGTATATTGAGAACTATGATTACTCTCTCAGCATTCAGGCTGTGAGAGAAAGGGAGCTGAAGTTGGGATGCAACATTGCAACCTGAGGCTGCATGATCAACGTAGAATTCCCCAGTATTATTGGTCTTCTTATGGATAACGCCTATTACTGAACATTTGTATAGCTCTACAAAATGTAAGCAGTGCTGCACAGACACATGTAAAAGATGGTCCCTACTCATCAGTCAAGACAGACAACACAGTAGCTGTAGACATGGGATACATCTAGGGGGAGTGGTAAGGAAACACAAAGGAGATCAGGTGAGTCAAGATCCAAAAGCGGCAGTGAAGAGGTAAATTTTCAGCCTGGATTTGAAAAGGGTCAGAGAAGGCTCCTGATGTACAGACTCAGGTAATTTGTTCCAGGCATAAGGAGCAGCAAGGTGAAAGGAGCAAAGTTTGAAGTTAGCAACAGAAGAGAAGGGCACAGATAGAAGCGATCTGCCAGAAGAGCGGAGCTCCCGAGGAGGGGTGTACGGAGAAATGAGAGGAAAGGTAGTGAGGAGCTGCAGAGTGAATGCACTTATAGGTCAGCAGGAGAAGTTTGAACTGGATGCGGAAATGGATAGGGAGCCAATGAAGTGACATAAGAAGAGGGGTAATATGAACATGATGAGGCTAGTAGAAGATTCGCCACAGCAGAGTATTAAATAGACTGAAGGGGAGGGAGATGATTCAGAGAGAGACCAGCAAAATGTAAGTTACAATAGTCCAGACTGGAGGTGATTAACAAGTGGATAAGTGTCTTAGTAGTGTGTTCAGAAAGGAATGGGCAAATTTTGTTGATGTTGTGGAGAAAGAAATGTCAGGTTTTAGCTATCAGTTGAATATGTGTGGAGAAGGAGAGAGAGGAGTCAAAGACGAACCCAAGGTTGCGAGCTGAGGAGAGAGGGAGGAGTAGAAAGTTAACCACAGAGACTGAGAAAGGAGGGTTTAGGGGGAAAAATAAGCAGCTGTTTTGCCCATGTTCAATTTCAGGCGGCAGTGAGACATCCAAGCAGCAATGTCAGAAAGGCAGGCAGAGATCCGGGCCTGGATTGAGATCCAGAGAGATTTCAGGTGTAGAGAGATAGATGAAGTAATTAGGTCTTACCTGCTAATTATTGTTCCTGAAGGAACGACAGTCCAGTACCTTACTTCTGGGTTGCGTAACCCTTCCAGCAGCTTGGAGGCTGAGTCCATCCTTTTTGAGGATGGTACGGTATAAATAGCACCAGCACCACCCACTGAAACCAGTATTCTATACAAGTAGTCTTAAACAGAAACCAAAACTCTAACAGGAGAACAAAATACTAGTCAAAGATAACCAACACGAGGACCCATAGGTCCCAAGAGGGAGAGCAGGAGAGAGAGAGAGAGAGAGAGAGAGAGAGAGAGGCGTGGGGGGGGGGGGGGGAGGAGGTTCACCTGGGCTTGAATCAACTTTGCTTCACCCTGGCTCCCCGAATCTGATGTAGCGGTCCTCTGCTTAGCTTCCGCCCTGTCTTCGGTCCGCCGACCTCGCCCTGCCCACTGGGGCATCACCCCTTAAGCGTAACTGGGAGGGAACAGGGACTGGACTGTCGTTCCTTCAGGAACAATAATTAGCAGGTAAAACCTAATTACTTCTTCCTTATCGTCACTCCAGTCCAGTCCCTTACTTCTGGGATGTAACAGAGCAGTTCAGGGCTGGGAGGGTTTCGCTATCCCGGACCGAAGTACCGCTTCTCCAAACCGAGCATCAGCTGATCCCTGAATATTCAGCCTATAGTGCTTGGTGAAGGTATGTAGGGAAGACCAAGTAGCCGCCCTGCAAATGTCAAGAGGCGGAACTAAGCTATACTCCACCCAAGAAGTCGCTTGCGCCCGAGTTGAATGAGCGCGCAGCCCCCCTGGAACTTGTTTCCCTTTGAGGATATAGGCAGAGGCAATAGCTTCCCTGATCCATCTAGAGATAGAGGCCTTGGCCGCCGCCTCCCCTCTATGAGGTCCCCCAAATTGAATGAATAGGCGTTCGGACTTCCGAAAGGATGCCGTGCAGGAGAGATAAAGCCTCAATGCTCTCCGGACGTCCAGGAGACGTAGCTTCTTGTCCTCCCCAGCTAGCTCTTCAGCCGCAAAGGATGGAAGAGAAACCGTCTGGTTTACATGAAACGGGGAGATGACCTTGGGTAAGAAAGAGGGAACTGTCCACAAGACCACCTTCTCCCTGTAGAAGGAAATAAATGGAAACTGAGAGGACAGCGCTTGAAGTTCCGAGACGCGTCTTGCCGAGCAAATGGCAACCAGAAAGACCGTCTTCAGAGTAAGATCCTTCAGGGAGGCTCTCTTGGCAGGCTCAAACGGCTCCCTGGTCAAGGCATTTAACACCAGATTGAGATCCCAAGGGGGTAATACTGACCTCTGCTGGGGACGGAGGCACCTAACTGCTCTTAGAAACCTGGCCACATCCGAGTGTTCACCTAAGGACTTGCCTCGAATTCTGCCCCTATAACAAGCAATAGCCGCCAGCTGGACTCGTAGGGAGCTGGGCGCTAAACCCTTCTCGAAACCTGACTGTAAGAACTCCAGTACCTCTGGAACAGAGGCTGTCAGCGGTTTCTTCCGGTGTTCTGCACACCAAGCCTCGAAGATGCGCCAGACCCTAATGTAGGACAGACAGGTGGAGCGTTTGCGAGCGTTCAACAGGGTAGAGATTACTGATCCCGAATATCCTCGCTTCCGAAGCCGCGCCCTTTCAATAGCCAGGCCGTAAGCGAGAATCGATCCACGTGAGGCAACAGAATCGGTCCCTGCCTCAGAAGGCCCTTTTTGCAGGGGAGCCGCCAAGGCCGGTCTACCGATAACCTCACCAGGTCCGCATACCAGGGGCGGCGAGGCCAATCCGGAGCTATGAGAATCACCAAGCCCTGGTGGGCTTCCACTCGTTGTAGGACCCTTCCGATGAGAGCCCAAGGGGGGAATACATACAGAAGACCTTCCGTGGCCATCTCTGGGCTAGGGCGTCTAGGCCTTTGGACATTCTTTCCTTTCTTCGACTGAAGAATCTGCACGCCTTGGCTGAGGTGAACCGTGCCATGAGGTCCATGACTGGAGTGCCCCACCGGGCTACAATCTGATAGAAAACCTCCTGGTCCAACTCCCACTCTCCTTGATCGATCTTGCACCTGCTGAGGTAGTCGGCCATGGTGTTGTCCGTTCCGGCCACATGTTGGGCTGAAAGGGCCTCCAATCGGGCATCGGCCCACCGGAATAGGCAGTCCGCCTCCTTTTCCAAGGAGGGGCTGCTTGTACCTCCCTGGCGATTGATGTAGGCCACCGCGGTGACATTGTCTGAGAGGACGCGAACTGCTCTCTGTAGGACTAAGGGCTCGAGCGCCCGGAGGGCCAGCGCTACCGCTCGCAACTCTAGTCTGTTGATGGACCACCGGGACTCCGTTACGGACCACCGACCCTGGACGAACTGATCCTCGCAATGTGCTCCGCAGCCTGACAGGCTGGCATCTGTCATCAGCAGTAGCCACTGCGGGGGTTCGAGCGGCATCCCGCAATTCAGGTTCCCCGAGTCCCGCCACCACTGGAGGGCTATTCTGGTTTGGGGGGCACAGGGCAGCCGCATCGATAAGAGGTGATGCTGGGGAGACCACCGACGTAACAGTGACCTCTGAAGGGGTCGCATGTGCGCTCTGGCCCAGGGGACTACCTCTATTGTTGCAGCCATGGTTCCCAGCAACTGAAGGTAGTGCCACGCCGAAGGAGTACGTCTGTTCAGGAATTGCGATACTAGGGACCTCAGGCCCCTTGCCCTTGTCTTGGACAGGAATACCTTCCCTCTTCTGGTGTCGAACCTTGCTCCGAGATACTCTATTTCCTGAGATGGCACCATCTTGCTCTTTGCTCGATTGATGACCCAGCCTAGATTTCCCAGAACTTCTACCACTCTGGTAGTGGAAGAGCGACTCTCCTCTTCTGACTTCGCCCGGATTAGTCAATCGTCTAGGTAGGGATGAACCATGATTCCCTCCTGTCTCAGGGCCGCAGCGACCACTACCATTATCTTGGTGAAGGTCCGAGGAGCTGTAGCTAGGCCGAAGGGTAGAGCCTGGAACTGAAAGTGACCTCTCGGTACCGCGAACCTGAGAAACTGTTGGTGGGATCTTCGAACCGGGATGTGCAAATAGGCTTCCGTCAAATCCAGGGAAGTTAGGAACTCTCCGCTCCTTACGGACACTATGACCGACTTCAGGGTTTCCATTTGGAAGTGAGGCACCTTGAGACAGCGATTGACTTGTTTCAGGTCCAGGATCGGGCAGAAAGATCCTTCCTTTTTTGGTACCACAAAGTAAATCGAGTATCGACCGGAGCCGCATTGATCCGGCGGAACAGGAGCTACCGCTCCGAGCGCTATGAGCCTTGAGAGAGTGACATCTATCGCCGCTCTCTTTGCGGGAGACCCGCAGGGATACTGAACAAAGGCTGGACGTATTTGTTTCGCAAATTCGAGGGCAAAGCCCTCTCGGATCACCTCTAGGACCCATTGATCTGACGTGACTCGGGACCAGGCGGGAAGGAACTGCTTTAAACGGCCCTCCCACCAGCAGATCCCCCACCTGGGCCCTCGCTTTCTCATTGTGGCTTTCTAGGTCCTGTGGAGGCGGAGGAGGAGGAGGCCCCAAAACCTCTCCCTGCCCCCCGAAATCCTCTGAAGCTTTGACTTCTGGAGGGAAAACGGCCCCTAGGAAAGGAAGTCAATCTGGCTGGACGAAACCTCCGGGGGTCCCTGGGCTGGTTCCGGACAGAAGCTAGGGAGCGAGCTTGCTTTGGTCTATCCTCCGGAAGTCTGCCACCTTTGGATTCGCCAAGATCCTTTACCAATCTATCCAAATCTTCTCCAAACAACAACTTCCCCTTGAAGGGGAGCAAACTTAGGCGCGCTTTTGAAGAGGCATCGGCCGCCCAATTCCTTAGCCATAGGTAACGCCTAGCAGCTACCACAGAAGCCATGTTCTTAGCAAGACTTCTGATGAGGTCATATTGACTATCCGCTAGGTAGGCAGTCCCGGATTCCAATCTAGACGAGATAGCTTGGGCGTCCCCGGAGGCGCTCTCTGTCGTCTGCAGTTGCTGGGACCACCTCAAACAGGCCCTAGCCACCCAAGCACCTGAAACAGAGGCCTGTAAGGCAAGAGTGCTGATGTCAAAGGCTTGCTTGAGAAGAGAGTCTAACTTTCTATCTTGAGAATCTTTCAAGGCCGCGCTACCCTCGACCGGGATAGTCGTCTTCTTCGTGACCGCTGATACCGCCGCATCTACCCTGGGGGACTTCAGCAGCTCCTTGTCCGATTCCGGTAATAGGTAAAGTCTCGTCATAGCACGCACTCCTCTCAAACTTGACTCTGGTTGATCCCACTCCTCTTGGATCATCTGACGCACCACTCTGTGAACGGGAAAGACCTTCTGAGACCTCCTCACTGCTTGGATCAAAGGATCCTCCAATGATTCCTCCTCCCTAGGGGCGTCTGAGGCCACATTGAGTGCCCTGAGGGATTCGTTAATCAGTGCCGGAAGCTCCTCCCTCCGTAAAACCCTCACTATGCGGGATTGGTCCTCCTCCGGAATCTCTCCTTCTTCTAGTTCCTCCTCATCTTCCCCTAGGTCCTTGTCAGAGGACTCCTCATCCGGGGTGTCAGGGAAGCAGGACGGAAGAGGCTCCTCACTCATTAGCCGTGCGCGCTTGCGAGGGGTCTCTGATGCCTGGGAGTTAGATTTCAATGGTCTGCCCCCAGGGTGTCTTTCGCTGAACTTGTCTCCCCTGCTCCCCGGCCCTGCTTGAGCATGCAATAGGCCTTGTGCAGCAAAAGGACGAACTCAGGGGAAAAAAGGTCATTGGCACTCCCCTCCCCTGCTGCATTTGGGGGAAGGGGAGGTAGAGAGACCGGGGAATCCGCGGTAGTAGGAGGAGGAGGCAGAGGGACCCTGCCGTCTTCTGGAGGGTCCCCTGAACCTTGAACGGCTTGAGACATGGCTAATTGGATATCTTGCTCCACCGAGGCCGCCTCTGCAGCGCACCCCCTGCAAATCCCTGAATCGGAGGACGTACCCCTGCGTGTGCCACAAGATGGGCAACGCGTTTTGCCAGTCATGGCCCTCTAGAAGATAGGTAAGAAATTTTGAGTAATTCAATGAAAATAACAGCAGGAGAAAGAAATAACTAAAACAAGGCAGGAAATATCAGTAATATGCCTCCCCCTCCCCCAGACTAGTACTGGATCTGGGCACCGATTATCAGAAGTTGCATCAAACAAAACTCTTCCAAAATAACCATAAATAAATAAGTTAAATAAATAAAACCAAGTTAAAGGGAATCTAGGAACTACTCTTCAATAGCCCCAGTACTTGCGTTTAGCAGCTCCTTCTCTAGCGCGGAGCTCCGCAACAGACCGGTGTGCTACAGGGGCTCACACGTGGAAGGCCTCAGCCACGTGGAGCGCCACCCGGTCGGCTTTTCAGCCGGACAATTATTTCAGCCATTTCAGACGGCGCGTCGGAGAGTGCCGGAGTCGAATGCTTCCCCATATTCCAAGACCCGAGAGGGCTGCGCTATGACCGAGAAGAGAGAAAGGGAGCTTCGTTGCCTCAAGCGCTCAGCCACCAGGAGGGCTTCGGCGCGAGGTAAGCTGGGACCGGAGCAAGCCCGCAGAAGCTGACCGACCCAGCTGGGAAGGGCCGCGGTCCTTCACAGTGCTGCCGAACAACCCTTCTAGTCCAGGTGAGCACGTTGTCGTCCCGATGCAAACCTCCTCTTCAGGCCCGGAATTGGAGAGAGGCGCAGGGAGGGGGGGGGAGAAGAAATCTTAAAGAGGCAGAGCACAGAAGTTGCCCCAAACAAACAATAAGAAATAAACTAAAGTAAATCAAAGTAATTCAATGAAATTACAGGAAATAAAGGAAAATAAAGGAAAAATAAATGCAAGGAAGACTCCAGTAAGCTCTTGGCTTACGGAACCCTCCAGCTGCTTGGAGGCTGAGAATACTGGTTTCAGTGGGTGGTGCTGGTGCTATTTATACCGTACCATCCTCAAAAAGGATGGGCTCAGCCTCCAAGCTGCTGGAAGGGTTACGCAACCCAGAAGTAAGGGACTGGACTGGAGTGACGATAAGGAACTGTGATTCATCAACATAAAGATGGTACTGAAAGCCATGGGAAGAGATGAGTCCACAAAGGGACTGAGTATAGAGAGAGAAAAGGAGTGTATCCAAGACAAATCCATGGGGTACACCGAGAGCGGGATAGCAATAGAGGAAGATCCACCAGAACAAACACTGAAAGAGCAATGGGAGAGAAAAGAAGAGAACCAGGATAGCAGAGAGCCCTTAAAACCAAGCGAGGGACAAGGTATCAAGAAGGTTGTAGTCAACAGTGTCAAAAGCAGCAGAGAGGTCAAGAAGGATGAGGATTGAGTAAAGGCCCTTGGATTTTGCCAAAAGGTCACTGGAGACTTTGTCAAGAGAGCCTAGAAAACAGTAAATCAAAAATTTCCTTGGTCAATTGGAAAATATCAGAATCATAACTACCTGGTCCTATTTGAGTTTAATGAGAGTCTCACTTAGAGTGATATCTGCAGAAGATCTTCCCCTCCCCCTCAAATACAGGAAGGCAGACATTTGAGGCTAATATATCAGGAATCCTTATCCTGGAGCAGAACTAAGAGTTCCTTGGTCGAGGAGATGTGAAGAGATCAACCACGGGTAAGCCCTGCTTGCAGAAATTCTACTTTGCTATCCCTAAGTCTCATGCGGTTATAGTCTGCCAGGACATTGTTTCTCCCTGCCAAATATGTGGCTCACAGTCATCCCTTGAGAGATGCCCCAGTTCTGCATTTTGGAGCAAGAGACGTAGGTTGGTACCAGACTGCTTTATTGATGATAGTCCCTACGCGTTTCGGCAAACGCCTTCCTCGGGGGACATACAGCTAACATAAAATGAACAAACAATGTTAAAAATGAACAATGTTAAACACCGTATGATAATAAATAGTACACATAGTAAAAAGTGAGGAGATAAAAAATAATAAATGAATAAATTATGAGGTACATTCAAAAAACTATAAAAAACAAGAAGGGCCGAGACAAAAGACAAACCAATTTGTCCAAACGATGAGGCATATGCAACCTAGTTTAGGAGCAGTGACCAGTATGCATATAAAATAAGAATAATCACAGATAATTAAAATTATTAAAAACTAATTAAGGACTAACGACCATACATACATAAACTAGATAATACAAAAAAAGGTGGAGTGAAACAAAGGTCACATTAAAATCTACACCAAGTGTGTCAACTGTATTAAACAAAAGGTGGTTCAAGCGGTAAGTTCATACATATAAATCAAAACATACCAGTGCTGTGTCAGGTGAGGTGTCTCATTAAGACAGTTTGGTCGGACTATTATACAATAGCTAAAAATATAAAAGAACAAACTGTAAAACCATAAAGATGTAAGATATATAAATACACATAAGAACAATAAATAATGATCAAATATTGTAAAACAATGTGTAAACAATAAAAATGTAAAAATGTAAATATAATAGTGGAATACACAACTCATAAAATCCATAAATACTGATAAAAGGAATGCCCTAACAAAGAATTGAAATGGACTGAACATATGCATATGGAAGGTAAATAAGGGTTTGTTAAAAAAAAATATATATATATGTAAACGTGACATGATGCTAGCTATTCAAAATTTCTATCGAAGGATACTCCGGTATTTGTAAACAGGTGAAAGGCCAAAAATTAGGTTTGTGCAGAGAACTATAACCAAAACATGTGTAGAGGGAGCTATTAAGAAGATAGAAAAGAACTAGGAGGCCATATAGTGGATAAGTGCAAAGAACTATCAACATGACTTGTGCTAAAGGAGCAATTGGGAGGATAGAAAGGTGAATGTAAACGTCAGTAGAATAAAGGTGATAACGTGCACTGCACATCTATGCTCAGGGATAAATTGTGACGGGAATAGAGGTGTACCAATGCAATCTTCAAACCAAGAGCAGGTGAATGTATATGAATGTAGAATAGGAAAAAAGGAGGACCAAACATATAAAGAAAATAAAAGATCGTATTAGAATGGACGGCGAGCCTGACAGAAAAGCTGGGCAATCACAAGAATATTTTATGCAAAAATATGGAACGGCAGGACGTTAAATAAAAAATGTTGAAGAGTGCCGGGAGTGACAATTCTATGAATGTAAAGAGAGTGTTAGGAAACTCTTGATCTAATCAAACCGCTGGAAACATAACAGTGTAAAAAATATGAACAAAAAGCATGCAATCCAATAAAACGTAGTCTTACATTGATCGATGATTAGTCCTGTGCAGATCGTGTAGAAATTATGCTCAAGGTAACAACAATGTGCTGGGTATAAAAACAGTGTGGTGACAGTGAGAAGCAACCTAGGAGAAACAAGCAGTTTATGTAGACGCCAATTTTCGCGCCTTCCAGGATGACGAAACAAAATGGGCGGAGTCAAATGCGGCCGCGAGAAAAAGCGAGTGAGTGAAAAAAATGATAAAATGCAGAGACATAATATTAAATCATTCAAAGAAGGAAAATAGACTATAGATTCAAAATAAGCCTTGTTTTTAAATCAACATTTGGTAAGTGGGCGAAGTTAAAAACGGAACGGCAAAGAGTCATTAAAACATTGTAACAACTAGTAAATTGGTCAGGGGTTAAAAAAGGGGGGAAAGGGGGAAAAAATATAAAATTATAAAATTAAATATCAAATTACAATACTCTGTAACCCAGAGGGGGCAAAACATGAAACCATGAGCTACGTGAACAGAATCAAACAGAGTAAGGTAGTGGTAATTATAAGAGCCCGAATCTATCAAAGTCCAGTGTAAACTACCTGTAGGATTATATTGAAGTGCAATGAGATGCAAATGGGCATTGATAACACATAAGTCCATAGATATGTGCTGAGAAAATATATATATATATATATATATATATATATATATAAATTGCATTAAAATGATTATAGAGATTACAATGTATATAAAATGTATGTAAAAAAAGGGGGGGGATAACAAAGGAAAAATGGTCTAGTGAAGATGGGAAAAGCATATTTAGAAAAAATCAAATTTAGAAAAAAATAATATGAACTGATTCATAAAAAAACTGAAAGATCACTTTCTTGGTTAAGCCCGAACGGTGCCAGGCTATTTAGTTCATAAATGAACCGTTGTTCTAACTTGAGTAAGGTATTATTGATATCACCACCACGCCAATGTGGAATAACAGTCTTAATAACCAAGAATTTTATATCACTAATCATGTTTATAGTTATTTTATGACCCGTGGATCTATGTATGAAAAACGTTTTTGGTGTGATGGCATGAAGACAAACGGAACAATTGCCGCAACTGTAGTGACCTCTAACTTTGAGAGAGGGCCGAGGAGCAGTGAGAGCAGAGGGAACTAAAAAATGGCTTAAATTCGGCGCCCGTTTATATGATACATCAACCGTTTTGGCTGAAAGGCAGGTAAAGAGGATATAAGATCCCATTCTTGTTTCAAGATGTCCGTGATAGTCTTGGAATATGATGAAAAGGTGAGAGGACACGTAACCCTGTTTGTGAATGTATTGTATTCGCTATTGTATAATAGTCTGACCAAACTGTCTTAATGAGACACCTCACCTGACACAGCACTGGTATGTTTTGATTTATATGTATGAACTTACCGCTTGAACCACCTTTTGTTTAATACAGTTGACACACTTGGTGTAGATTTTAATGTGACCTTTGTTTCACTCCACCTTTTTTTGTATTATCTAGTTTATGTATGCATGGTCGTTAGTCCTTAATTAGTTTTTAATCATTTTTAATTATCTGTGATTATTCTTATTTTATATGCATACTGGTCACTGCTCCTAAACTAGGTTGCATATGCCTCATCGTTTGGACAAATTGGTTTGTCTTTTGTCTCGGCCCTTCTTGTTTTGTATAGTTTTTTGAATGTACCTCGTAATTTATTCATTTATTATTTTTTATCTCCTCACTTTTTACTATGTGTACTATTTATTATCATACGGTGTTTAACATTGTTCATTTTTAACATTGTTTGTTCATTTTATGTTAGCTGTATGTCCCCCGAGGAAGGCGTTTGCCGAAACGCGTAGGGACTATCATCAATAAAGCAGTCTGGTACCAACCTACGTCTCTTGCTCCATTTGTTCCCCGTTTGTTCTGCAAGAGCGACGCTCCTCCCCTTTGGCACCAGTTCTGCATTTTGACAGGTTTCCCAACAAAGGAAATAGGGCCCTATTCCTCTCTGCTTGTTGAAGTACATGACTACTTGACTGTCCATCTGGACTAGAATCATTTAATAGGTAAACTGATCTCTTACAACTTTTAGAGCATTCCATAAAGCCTTTAAGACCAGAAAATTTAGCTGATGAATTTCCTCCTGAGAAGATCAGATTACCTGGGCTTTGATCCATCTGTGTTAAGAACAATTTGTACAAGAGGAATTTCTTTGACCAGATTTAAAGAGTCCATACAACAGGATAGCAAGTCCTTTAGAGATATGATGATGTAGACTACATCCCAAAAGCTGTGGGTGTCCAGAGTCCATTGTGCACACAAGATCCATTCGATTTCTCCATTTTAAGACTTTCCAAGGGATTTTACATGTAATTTATTTATTTATTTAGACAGTTTTGTATGCCACCTTATCCTTCAATCAAGGTGGTCACATCAATGTAATGTTGATGTCATGGGGCCCAACAACCTCAACATGCCCCAAGCTTATGATGGGGCCTGACCGGTTTGGTGGTGCCTTTCGTTAAAGCATGATGAGAAGCCTTTTCCCTTGAAGCAGCAATAGTGAAACGCAGGAGGAACGTTCCAGCGGGTGTCGGGCTGGGCTTGGTTTTGCTCAAACCAGGAGTCTTTAACCCAGGAGTCTTTTTGGTCCAGATGTAGTTCTCGGAGTATCCTTAATATAATGACATATTGATACACTCATGGATATGATTTTTGATGATACATTTGTTTGTTACATTGTGATGTTGTTTTGTGACATTACATTTCTGAGGATATGCTTTGAGGGTCTGGAGAACTTTGGGGTTTGTTGGAATTATATATGACTTGTGTGTGTGTTTTTTGAGATGTGTGGAGGTTCAGCAAACCATTGATGTGTCTCACCCTTTATGTGCACCTGAGCTCACCTTGTGTGAACTGTGGGAGGTGTGGAGGGTTCTGAGGTTCGCTGCCCCATCTTTTTATATATACATACTGCTCTTTAGAGAATCTTGTTACTACTAAGAGTTAGAAGGTAGAGTTGTTTGTTGTTTTCAGTATTTAGATTACAGCTCTGTTATTGACCATAGTGCATTTTACCAAGCTTATGTCTGCCAAATCATTAAAATCTCAAACACCATGGACACAAGCGCGGTGAGCCTTTCCAGTGCGAGAAAGGCTTTCACCTGAACGCCTCTAAACTCAAATGTGATTGACTAAATTTATGTCAAATCCTATTGACTCCAGTATGTGGATGGTTATGTGCATGTATCTCTATGCTCCCTCCCAAAATGTGTTCTTCACCATGCACTCACCTGGATAAGAAAACACATGCATATTTTGTTTCATAGATGCCCGGATACTACAGTTAAAGATTTTATGAACACACAAAGCTAATGCTAGTGCCAAACAGTAGGAAATGATATTCATTGTGATTATGTCCTATTGCAAATCAGAGGAAGTATTCTCTTTGTGGGTGTATGCATTCTTCAGGTCCAAAGAACATAAGAGGGAGGAGTGGCCTAGTGGTTGAGGCAAGTTACCTCAGGCCGGAAGGACTGGGGTTTCTAGTCCCACAGGTGCTCCTTGTGGTCTTGGGCAAGCCACTTAACCCTCCATTACCCATGTTCCCTGTAAGTATTACTGTATGTGTCTCTCATCCCCTCGTGTTAAATGTACCCTCCAATTGTGTTGTGACCACTTTGATTGAAGAATAAGGTGGTATACAAAACTGTCTAAATAAATAAATAAAATAAGTCTCTATTTTGAAGAAAGGAAATCAAGTGCCCAGGAAATCCATCTTGAACTTTTCTCAAACCAGAACCTTGTTCAAGACCCTTAGGTCTAAGATGAGATGGAAAGAGAGGATCGCCATTTTCTTTGCAAACAAATACTTGGAGTAAAATCCCTACCCTCTTTTCTCTGTTGAAACTGGTCCAACCACATTGGCTTCTAAGAGGGAGGCGAGCTCCTTAAGTAAATATGTCCCAATGATGAGACTTTATACAAATATACTTAGTGAGCAAAGAGGTGGTGTGTCATTAGATGAAGTTTGCATCCATGATTAGCTTTCTTTATAGTCAACAGTCAGATTATAATGGGCCAATTGTTTATGTAAAACCTTAGCCTCCCTCCTACTGGAAAGTCATTTGGCAAAGATACTGGAACCCTGATTGTCTTCTGGAAGCAGTCAAAAATCCTGTCTTGGGTTCTGGCTGAAGGTAAGGGTGGGCTTCTGGGTCCTCTGCTGTCTAGAATGAAAACAAGATCCCTGCTGAGTCTAGTCAGGAATGAAAGAGAGAAAAATATTTTGGGAGTAGTAAGGTCTCTTCAGGCCCCCATTTGCAAAACAAAGAGGAGGGCAAGTCAGAGGTGGTCCGAGAGGGCCTTGAATACTTCCCAGTG
This sequence comes from Ichthyophis bannanicus, assembly GCA_033557465.1. Lineage (NCBI taxonomy): Eukaryota > Metazoa > Chordata > Amphibia > Gymnophiona > Ichthyophiidae > Ichthyophis > Ichthyophis bannanicus. Next base: position 437,523,780 of record CM066033.1, read on the forward strand.
CTCTTTTATAAGAGAATTAGCAGGGTCGGCCCTAACACAAGGCAAACTAGGCAGCTGCATAGGGTGGTAAAATTTTAGGACAGCAGAATTAAATGAAGGAGACCCCAAATCTTCATCCAATGCTGCTGATGCACCCGATAATTCAATACATCTTACTCTGAATCAGAGATAGAGTACGATTGATTTAATTACCAACTGCATGGGAAGCACTGGGCGAATCAATATTTAGCAGCGCACACTGAATGACCTCCCCAGTAGAGTTTCTTTGAAGTTGCTTGCAGGCAGCCCGGGCAATCCTCTATGCATTTACCCCCCACCCCAAGAACAGGAATTGATCTCACATGCAGCTATGACGATGGAATGGGGCTGCATGTGAGATCTTTTACTTGGCGGATAGCATGAAACCGTCTGAATTTATGGAACTGCCCCCTCGCAATGGCTACCGACTTTCCACTCTTAGGTTTATCCTCCGGGAGCCACGTTCCCATGGCTTCACCCAGATCCTTGACTAATTTGTCCAATGCCTCGCCAAAAAGGAGCTTACCCTTGAAGGGGAGCTTACTCAGACATTTTAAAAATGACATCTGCCAACAAATTGCACAGCCACAGAAACCTTCATGCAGTTATGACAGATGCCATGCTCCTGGCAGACGCTCTCACAAAATCATAAAAGGCATCGTTCAAATAAGCGGAACCAGATTCCAACTTCATGGCCTTGGATGTTGGCTGCTGGGGCTCCAGATCAGAGACCAATAAGCCTTGTGCACAACGTAAGCACGCCCGAGCCACATAAGCTCCGCAGTGACGGCATTGATCTCAAAGGCCTGTTTCAACAGGATTTCAAGTTTCCGATCTTGAGCATCTTTCAGAGATGCCTCGCCTTCAACATGAATGTTTTTCATAATTACTGCAGAAATGATGGCATCCACCTTTGGAAGTTTAAGAAGCTCCTTCTTTCCCACCGGAAGCAAATACAACAAAGCTATTGCCCGGCCTTCCCAATTCAGCCTAAATCATCTGCTTGATGCCCTGCAGTAGTGGATCTTCAAGAGGCTCCTCAGTGGGCTGGAAATGCTGTAGGATGATATTCAACATTGCCAGCGAATGCGCAATCAGAGCTACTAATTCCTCTCGGCGGAATACCCAGATGATGTTAGGGTCCTCCCCTAGAGGAATCTCACCTTCCTCCAACTCTGCCACTGAGGTGTCCTCCCACAGCCCTGAGGGACTCTCCAGGGGATCTTCAGATCCCCCAGAATGCACGAAGCTCCACGTCCAAACACTGTCACTTGGATGTAGGTTCTCCCAAATCCGGTAAAACCCTCTCTACAGAGCTATAGCCAAAGGTTATCCCATCTTCTTGAAACCACTTCTGGTCTCTGTGTTGTCCTCCAGGACCTGCTTCAAAAAATAGGCTTGACGGAGGAGCAGCACAAAATCAGGGGAGAAGGGCACCACTGGAAAGCCAGAATTAAGTAAATCTGAAGCAGACAAAGCAATGAAAGATGCAGCAAGTAAATCCTGACTTCCTCCCATAGACTATAATGGCATGCTGGGCTGATTCAAAACTGCTGCGCTCAAGATCGTACAGAGCTACAATCGCTCCCTGTGCCACTCTACACATTAGGTGCGCCACCCCCCCCCCCCCCGCACACCTCCATCCAGCCGCTACGCTACCTGCTCTGACCTTGTGCTACAGCCCTCTGTTTTCTCAACAGCAGCGCCGGCAGCATGGCAAGAGCAGAAAGTGGCTGGACGGAGGTGGGAGAGGGGAGGCAGGCCTGATGTGCAAGTCGCCGGCACTTTAAGCAGATATGTCCCTCCATGCTCTGACGTCACGTCAGAGGGAAGGAGGGACCAGAACTGCTTAAAGTGCCGCGAAAAGGCTTGAAAGGCACATGTCGGCTGCCTGCTGTTGCCTGCCACAGCCAAGAGAAAAAAAAAGTGGCGGCAGCAGGGCAACAGCAAGCAGCCAAAATGTGCCCCTTAAGCCTTTGCGCCCTGTGCGGCTGCACCGTTTGCACAGGGCTAAGCACGGTACTGGCTGTGGTTCCCGATGAGAAAGACATAAGATATGCCATACTGGGTCAGACCAAGGTCCATCAAAGTCCAGTATCCTGTTTCTAGCAGTGGCCAATCTAGGTCACAATACTTATCAGTTTCTACAAGACACAGGTTTCACAATGCTTGTACAGGGGCAAGCAGTGGATTTTCCAGGTTCCCTTTAATAATGGTTTATGAATCTTTCCTCCAGGAACTTGTCCAAACCTATTTTAAACCCAGCTACACTAACAGCTTTTACTACATCCTCTGGTAACAAATAAGTTTGATAACACCTTGAGTGAAAAAGCACAGTTACTTACCTGTAACAGGTGATCTCTGGGAACAGCAGGAAGTAGTCTTCACATATGGGTATCGTCGGTACCGAAGGGAGCCTGCGTGGGAACGCTCCCCAGCGTCCAGTAAGAAAGCTTTTGGGAGCATCTCACAGCGCCTGCGCGCTGCCTTCCCGCCTTTCCTAACCGCCTCTCTCCAGTTCGAGTTTTAAAGCTGAGACAAAGAGAGAGAGAGGAAAGGAAAGATAGATAGAGAGATACAACTCCTAGGGGAGGTGGGTGGGTTGTGAAGACTTATTCCTGCTGTTCCCAGAGATCACCTGTTACAGGTAAGTAACTGTGCTATCTCCAGGAACAAGCAGGAATGAGTCTTCACATATGGGGACTCCCCAGCTAGAGATGCCAGGAAGATCTCCAAAGTTGTGAGTCCCTGAGAAGGGCTCTACCTCACCCCATGGATCTCGGGCATCCAACCAGGGATGGGGGGTAGGAGTTGATTAGGTATGGAACAGGTGTTTGAGAACAGCCTGACCTAACAAGGCATCCCGGCGGGAGTCCTTGTCCAAGCAGTAATGGGCTGTAAAGGTATGAACCGAGGCCCAGGTGGCCGCTCGACAGATTTGGTCGATGGACACAGAATTTAGATGAGCCATAGAGGCTGCTATGGCCCTCACATTGTGAGCTGTGACATGGCCCTCCAGAGAAAGGTTCTTACTCTGGAAGGCGAAGGAAATACACTGAGCAATCCAACTGGACAGAGTTCTCTTAGAGACTGGAAGTCCTAAATGAGAGGGATCAAAAGCAACAAAAAGTTGAGAGGACTTTCTATGTTGCTGTGTCCTTTGTAAGTAGAAAGCAAGTGCCCACTTACAATCCAGGGTATGAAGATTCTTCTCTGCACTTGATGCATGAGGTCCTGGAAAAGACAGGTAAATACACCTCCTGGTTCAGATGAAAAGGAGGATTAGCCACCAAGGCTTGCAGCTCACTGATACGGCGAGCTGATGTGACTGCAATAAGAAAAATAACCTTCCAGGAAAGGAATTTCAAGGAGGTAGTGGCTAAGGGTTCAAAGGGTGGCTTCATAAGCTGGCCAAGAACCAAATTCAAATCCCATGCCACTGGAGGTGGTCTGATGGGAGGTTTAGTTAAAAGAAGGCCTCTCATGAATCTTGCAATAAGAGGATAAGAGGAAATATGATGTCCATTGAGAGGTTTAAGGTTAGCTGCAATAGCACTCAAATTGACTCTTAACTGAATTTGTTTTAAGGCCTGCATGGGATAAATGCAGCAAATACTCTAGTAAAGAATTCAGAGGTATTGCAAGAGGGTTAAGACCCTTCTCTGTACACCAAATGGTAAACCTTTTCCATTTAAAAGCATAGGAACGTCTAGTGGAAGGCTTTCTGGAAGCATGAAGGATATCCTTCACTTGCTGAGACAGATGTCAATCTTGAAGGTCTAGGCCTTCAGCAACCAGGCTCTGAGATGGAGACTGGGGATTTGGGTGCCATAACGTTCCCTCCTCCTGGGACAAGAGGCCTGGAGCAGATCCCAAATCAAGGGAGGGAGCTTGAGAAAGATGAAGAAGTAGAGGGTACCACACTTGGCGTGGCCAACGTGGAGCTATGAGGATCATAGACCCCTTGTCTCTCTGAAGCTTGAACAGTGTCTTGGAAATTAGGGGAATGGGAGGAAAGGCATAGAGGAAGTCTTGCCCCCAGTGGAGGAGGAAGGCATCCCTGGCCTGAACTCCCTGACATGGAATCCTGGAACAGAACCGGGGAAGCTTGGCATTCCACGGACTTGCAAACAGGTCTATGTCTAGGGTTCCCCAAATTTGAAAGATCCTGGCTATCTGGTCCCCATGGAGGGACCATTCGTGTGGAAGCAGAACTCGACTGAGTCTGTCTGCCCAAGAGTTTTGAACCCCTGGAAGATACACTGCCATGAGATGAATCTGATGCTCTCTGGCGAAGGCCCACAATCTCAAAGCTTCGTTGCAAAGCGACAGAGAGCCAGTCCCGCCCTGTTTGTTCACATAGAACATGGCTACTTGGTTGTCCATATGGATGAGGACTGTCTTGTAGCTGAGCAGGGTGTGGAAGACTCAGAGCTAGAAGAATTGCCCTGAGCTCTAAGAGGTTGATATGTAGAGATGTCTCCTGTGGAAACCAGATGCCCTGGGTGGAGAGATCTTGTAGATGAGCTCCCCAACCCTTTGGGGAAGCATCTGTTGTGAGGGTTGCTTGGGTTAGCAGCTGTTGAAAGGGGGACCCCAGCAACAGATTTTGAATGGACTTCCACCACTGGAGGGACCAAAAGAGGCGACTGGAGGTTGCTATTTTGTCTGACAGGCAACCTGATGCCTGGGTCCATTGGGTTGACAGAGTCCACTGAGCTGCCCTCATGTGAAGGCGAGCGTAAGGAACCACATGCACGGTGGATGCCATGTGGCCTAACAGTTGTAACATCTCTCGAGCAGTTAAATGGGATTTTAACTGAATTTGAGAGGCTAACTGCACCAAGCGTAGGCAACGGGCCTGGGGAAGATAGGCCCTTGCAGTTGTGGTATCTAGCAAGGCCCCTATGAACTCCAATGACTGAGTAGGGGTGAGATGGGATTTTGGGATGTTTATTACAAGTCCCAGATACTGAAGAACACGCCTTGTGCAGGCTAGGGAAGTCTGGGCCTCTGACTGGGATGGTGCTCGGATGAGCCAGTCGTCCAGATATGGGAATACAAATATTCCTAGAGTGCGCAGAAATGCAGCTACTACTGTCATGCATTTTGTGAACACTCTTGGAGCAGAGGCCAGACCGAAAGGAAGCACTCTGTATTGGTAGTGCTTTCCCTGATAAAGGAACCGAAGGAACCTTCTGTGTGTTGGATGGATGAGGACATGGGTGTACGCATCCTTGAGATCTAGAGAACAAAGCCAGTCCTGACTCTGGAGGTATGGAAGGAGAGTTCTGAGAGAAGTCATCTTGAATTTCTCCTTGCATAGAAACTTGTTCAATTCTCTGAGATCTAATATGGGTCTGTAGCCCCCTGTTTTCTTTTGAATAAGAAAATAGGGGGAGTAGAACCCTGAACCCTGTTGAAGAAGGGGTACTTCTTCTATTGCCCTTTGGGCAAGAAGGGTAGCAATCTCCTGACCCAGAAGGACGAGGAGAGATGTTGGAGAATTGAACTGTCTCACCATAGTGTGAGGAGGAAGGTTTAAGAAATGAAGCTTGTACCCTCCCTTATAATGGAGAGGGTCCATTGCTCTGCTGTGATTTGTTCCCATCTGGGAGCAAAATGAGCTAACCTTCCTGGAATGGTGAGAGGCTCTGGTTCTTCTAGAGCCAGAAAGGCTAAGTTCTCTAGTTGTAAGTCAAAGGCTCTGAGGAGGCTGAGGCTGATGGGCCATAGCAGTCCTTGCAGCCTTAGGTTTGGTTTGTTTAGGTTGTTGCTGAAGCTTTGCAGCAAAACGACCTGTAGAAGATGCCTGGAGATCATAACCAGGATAATATTTCCCTTTTTTGGGAAAGAAAGTCTTTTTGAATAACCTTTTTCTAGCAGGAGCAGAAGTAGACTTTGAAAGTCTATCTAAGGCAGAATTTTCAGCATCCATCTGAGTGGCCTTTGCTTGCCAATCCTTACCAAAAAGGTTTTCACCTGTACAAGGAAGGTTTTCACCTGTACAAGGAAGATTTCCTAATCCATCCTGGACCCAGGGTTCCAAATCAGAAGCTTGCAACCAAGCAAGTCTGCGTGCACCTATGGCAATAGCTGAGGCTCTGCTGGCACACTCAAAAGAGTCAAAGGCTGCACGGTTGGAGAATTTGGAAACATCCTGGGCATGTTTAAGCCAGGTGAGAAACTCTTCCCTTTTATCTTCTGAGATAAAAGGAGATAAAGTTAGCAGATGATCTGTAACTTCTTTTAGAAACATCCCCATATAGAGACTATAGGAGTTGATTCTGGCAGTAAGCATATTGGCCTGGAAAATTCTCCTGCCAAAAGCATCTAAGGTTCTGCATTCTCTTCCTGGAGGATTAGATGAGTGTCTTTTTGCACTCTATCTTTTTTCATAGCAGACTCCACCACAATAGAGTGGTGAGGAAGCTGAGTCTTATGAAAGCCAGGACAGGGAGGAACACGGTACATGGTGTCCAACCTGCGAGAATGAGGGGAAGTAGTAAGAGGTGTCTCCCATAGGCCCAACATGTGATCATAAAGGATCTAATGAATTGGTAAAGTAGCTGCCTCTTTAGGAGCCTTAGGATATTGTAAAATATCTAATTTCTTGGCTCTAGGCTCTGGTTCAGGGGCCACAGAAATAGAGAGGCCCCTGGCCACTTCCCTAATAAAGTCTTGAAAAGACAAGTCTTCTGGAGGAGACATTCTTCTTTTTGGAGAAGAGGGCTCCTGAGGAAGGAGTACCGATGCTTCGACAGAAGCCTCTGATTCATCAGAGTCCTCAGAGGAATTGAAGTATCGCCTGTCTGGATGCTCTTGCAGAGCCCGATACGCGTACCGAGTGGTATCGACATCGGGAGTGATCGGTACCGATGGGCATCACAGGACAGGGTACCACTGCAGTCGACACCGAAGCCTTTGTCGATGTCGATGCAATCGGTACCGGCACCGGAACCGATGTCGGTGCCGGAACCGGTACCGCCAACGGAGTTTGTTGCGGTACCAGAGGCGTCGCAGCTTGTATGAATGCCGTGATGGCACGCTGCATTGTCAGAATATTCTGATCCATCGACGCAACCAATGTCTGGATGTCGGTACCAGTGGAGACCACCGGTACCCCAGAACATGGCAACAGGTGATCGGTCGAGGCCACACCATCGATGTCAACCTGTGACCCCATAGATGAAGCTTTGGAAGCCGGAGCCTCCCGCCGGGGTAATTTTGCCGGTGCGGAATCCTCAAGGGCAAGCCCAGAGGCATCTCGATACTTAGAGGGAGATCTACCCTTCGAGGACCGGCTGGACTTATGTTTGGTTACCTGAGATCCATGGGAAGAAGATGAAGCCCTGGAAGATGTCGATGCCACCGAAGCTGCATCAGAGGGAAACAGGGTACTGAGCTTTGGCACTCGATTCTGTTGACCTCTTTTAGACATCATGGAACAGGACTCACAGTCGGTGATGGAGTGGTCAGGACCCAAACATTTTAGACACCAGTCATGGGTGTCGGTGATAGAAAGAGTACCGCTGCACTTCGTGCACTTTTTAAACCCGGAAGCGGGATTTTCCATGAGGAAAAATCTTGTAGGCCCAAGGCCCAAAGACAAAATTGCACAGAAGTGGAAAAAACGGTAGATTTTTTTTTTTTTTAAAGAAGAAAGAAAAAAAGAAAGACCGGCGGTACCGGTTCGACGTCGAAGAAGGCAGACGCGTGCCAAAGAAATAAAGAAAAAATAAAGAACTTCCTCAGCGGTGACAGGAACACAACCTGCTGGCTCCGCGGAAAAGAAGAACTGGAGAGAGGCGGTTAGGAAAGGCGGGAAGGCAGCGCGCAGGCGCTGTGGGATGCTCCCAAAAGCTTTCTTACTGGACGCTGGGGAGCGTTCCCGCGCAGGCTCCGTTGGTACCGACGATACCCATATGTGAAGATTCATTCCTGCTTGTTCCTGGAGATAAATATTTTCTCTTATTAGTCTTAAATAGGTTACACTGTAGCTTCATTCCACGTCCCCTAGTCTTTCTATATTTTGATAGTGCAATCAATCTACGTTTACCCATTCCACGTCATTCATTAATTTATAGACCTCTATCATATATCCCTTCAGCCATCTTTTTTACAGGTAAAAGAGTCCTAATTTTTTTGGCCTCTATTCATAGGAGTATCCTTCCATCCCCTTTACCATTTTGGTAGCTCTTCTCTTTACCTTTTCTAAAAACGCTATATCCTTTTTAAGATACTTCAACCAGAATTGCACACAATATTCAAGTTGCAGTCGTACCATCGAACAATACAGAGGCATTATAATATCCTTTGTTTTATTCTCCATTCCTTTCCTTATGATTCCTAGCATTCTATTTGCTTTCTTGGCCACCGCTGCACACTGGGCGGAGGGTTTCAACATGTTATCCATGACGTCTAAATCTTTTTCCTGGGTGGCAGTTCCCAGGAATGTGGAACCTTGCATCGTGTAACCATAGTTTGGATTGTTCTTTCCTAGGTGCATAACTTTGCACTTGTCCACATTAAATTTCATCTGCCATTTGGATGCCCAGTCTTGCAATTTTTCACAATCCTCTTAGGTTTTAACTTCTTTGAATAATTTTCTGTCATCTGTAAATTTGATTACCTCACTCGTTACTCCCATTTTCAGGTCATTTACGAATATGTTAAAAAGCAATGGACACAGCAGAGATCACTGGGCTACTCCATTATTCACCTTTCTCCATTGGAAAAATAGGTCATTTAGCCCTACCCTCTGCTTTCTATCTTTTAACCAGTTCCTGATCTACAATAGTATTCTGCCTCCAATCCCATAACCTTTTAGCTTCATCAAGAGTCTCTCAAGAGGGACCCTTGTCAAAGGCTTTCTGAAAATCCAGATACACTATATCAACCGACTAACCTTTGTCTCCCTGTTTATTCATACCTTCAAAAAAACATCACATATTAGTAAGACAAGACCTTTCTTGGCTAAAGCCATGTTGGCTGTCTCCCGTTTAGCCATGACTATCTACATGATGAGTAATTTTATTCTTTATAATGGTTTCTAACATTTTTCCCGGTACCGATGTCAGGCTCACTGGTCTCTAGTTTCCTGGATCACCCCTGGAACCCTTTTTAAAAATTGACGTTATACTGGCCAGCCTCTAATCTTCAGGTATAGCACAGTTACTTACCTGTAACAGGTGATCTCTGGGAACAGCAGGAATAAGTCTTCACATATGGGTACGTCGGTACCGACGGAGTCTGCGCGGGAACGCTTCCCAGCGTCCAATCAAAGAGCTTTTGGAAGCATCCCACCACGCCTGCGTGCTGCCTTCCCGCCTTTCCCAACTGCCTCTCCTCAGTTAAGTTTTAAAGCTGAGACAAAGAGAGAGAGAGAGGAAAGGAAAGATAGATAGAGATACAACTCCTGGGGAGGTGGGTGGGTTGTGAAGACTTATTCCTGCTGTTCCCAGAGATCACCTGTTACAGGTAAGTAACTGTGCTATCTCCAGAAACAAGCAGGAATGAGTCTTCACATATGGGGACTCCCAAGCTGAGATGCCTGGAGTCCGAGCATGTCATAGGTTGGAACATGCTATCCCCCACAACACCAGGCATCCTGAGGATGGAGGGTAGGAGTTGAAGAAAGAAGATGCTGTGGAACAGCTAACCTAGCACAGGACTGCAGAAAAGGAGTCCATGTGTGGATAATGATTGTTATTAATGATATTGCAAAGAATATTGCAATATGGACCTCCGCTAACAGGATTTCATAGAAGTATGGAGGTTCATGGATCTACTGGGAAGCCAGTAGAGGAACCGTGAAGAGGACCTCACTGAAAAGTGGAGGTAATAAACCTGTAGGAAAACAGAGGAGGTCAGAATCCTGAAAGGTAACAGGCACCCCTGGTAGGAAAAACTGAGGTAGTACAAAAACGGTGGGCCTTCAGCGAAAACTGTATGGTAAAAACCAAACTCGTTTGGCGGCAGAGTAACTCACTCTTGGGAGCAAAAAGAGAAAGGCTAACCGATTTGGACAAACAGGCACAGTCCTTGTGGGGAGAAAGGGTATGGGAACCCCTTGTATCCCAGGGTGAAGACAAATGCCTGAGACGTTAAAGCCTGTGATTAACTGAAGATCCACAATATCTCTCCTAACTGGGGTAAGCTAGGAGAGATATTAGGTACGGAGAGCTTCAGAGGTACCTAAACCCATTAGGTTATGGTATAAAAATTGTTGACTACCACAGGAGTGGTTGTGTGTGTAGAATCCCAAACCTGCTGAATAGCAGAGGTATGGGTAAAACCCCTCTGTCAGAAACAGATAGCTATATGAGCATAGACAGTGAGATAGATAAGTATGTGGAGACATATCTATCTATAATGAAATATCTCGACAAATACATATTATATATATATATATATATAATATATATATATATATATAATATATATATATATATATATATATATATATATATAGAGAGAGAGAGAGAGAGAGAGAGAGAGAGAGAGATAGATAGATAGATAGATAGATAGATAGATAGATAGATATAAATATAGATATAGATATATGAATAGACATATAAGAATATATCTATAGTGAGATATGGAAGGGCATAAAAAACACACAAAGATAAATATGAATATGTAGGCCTAAATATGGGTGTCTGTAATTAAACAGACAGATATATGCCTACAGCATGGTATTCACATAGGACATGTGGAGAGGAAAGATTCATCTAATAACAAGGAGGTGCAAACTACTTGAGAAGATATATAGAGAATCTATTCCCCCTGGTTATGAACCGCAAGGATGCTAGCTAGTGAAATAACCAGGATGGTTATATGAAAACAGAGGATAATATCAATCTGTAGCCAGCAAGTCCTGAGTCGTCCAAGACTCTAACATGGTAAGTAGACAGAAGACAGATAAGGATGAGGTACCATGCTGACCTGCTTAAGGGCAAAAGGTATCATGCGTTCTTACCATGAGGACGAGCTGCAAGGAGAAAGAGCATATCCCCGATTGGGAATGCTATGGACCAAAGCAGGGAATTGGCAACTCCTTAAGCCCTTAGGTAAGAGAAGGCCTATGTCCTTTATGGCAAAAGGAGATAGTAAAAGAAGGGAGAACCTTCTAGTCATGGGAGACATGACTGAAAAGCCTTTTCCAACCATCTAAGATAGCTGTTGGAGAAAAAAAACCCATGCTCTCTAGCAAGGGCCCATAGTGGAAAGCTTCTCTGTAGAATTGCAGAGAGCATGATGCAGGAGAATGAGGAGATAGGACTGGCTGCTAGAGCCAGTATCTCAGTCCACTATGCTGCCAAATCCAGGGGAATGGAGATGGCAGAAATAGAAGACCAACCCAGAAAGCTTGTAGTGGGATAATTTCCAAGATAGATGAAAAACACTGACTTGGAGCCACTACTAAGACCAGATAGAATGTTAGAGGAGGACAAATCTGGTTGTTTGTGGGCAAGAACCAGTGGACCAAACATTAAGGCTCCTGCATAGGCAGCTGCTAGCAAGACAGCAGAAAGAATATTACTGTTTAAAACCAGAAAGAACAGACAGAACAGGAGTAGAAAACTCTGGACATGTCTGATAAGCTGCCTTAAAGTAAATTTGAGACAGGGGAGGAAAACTCCGCACTGGAAAGTGACAAACCTAGAGAGGCTGAAGAAAAACCCTCCAGTAAGTAATTCCGCTCTTACAGTGGTAAGAGTGTGAAGAGAATAGAGCTGAAGACTTACCAAGTAGTAAGTCTATAGAAAGGAAAAATACATGCTGGCACAGGAACTATCATTTGATAGTGGTCAGACCTCTTTCTCTGGCAGGAGAAGAGGAGAAACCTGTGACTTATAGGCATGAACATTCTGACAGCTCATAGAAAAAATGGATGTCTTTTGGAAAGAGATCCATGTGTAGGGGTTAGAATGAGTAATGGATCGCCTCTGTTGAGAAGAAGCAACTGTAGATTCTAACCCCAAGGGTCACAAGCATTTGACGATGACTGATCAGAAACCCTGCAGAGGCCGGGTTTGCTGAGCCTGGTAAGAGGTTGGATTTTTCAGACCAGGATGATGGCTCCCCTGTAGGGGAACATCTGTATGATGGGCAAGTGAGGAATAAAACCTTCTGCTCCTGTGGGAAGAATGTTTGGTAGGACATTTCCTACTTACTGGGACAGAAGAAGGTGTAGAAGAACCCTTAAGAACAGGTAAATCAGTGGACAACTGAGTAACCTGACGTAAAGACTCCTTGTTGAAAAGATTCTCTCCAGTGCAAGGAGTATGTCCCAGTCGTTGTTGTTCCCACTTGGCCAAATCTGAAGCTTGGAGCCAGGCTCTACGTCGTGCCCCTATAGCTATAGTAGAAGTCCTGCTAACAGACTCAAAAGAGTCTAGGGAAGCACGAGAAAGAAACCAAGAGATATTCTGGAAACTGGAAGGAAAGGAGTCAAAAGATGTAATTGCTTTGTGACCTCCTCAAGAGAAAGACTCATATAAAAAATATATGAGAGAATTCTTGCAGAAAGCATAGATGTCTGGAAGGTTTGACATCCAAAGGCATCTAGTGTCTTAGACTCACGACCTGGCGGATAAGAAGAGTGTTTTTTCTTACTCTTTATCCGCCTCATTGCTGATTCCACTACTATGGAATGATGAGGAAGTTGAGTCTTTTGAAACCCTGGAGAGGGGGGCACCTGATATAAGAGATCAGTTGCTCTGAGAGGTGGGGGTACACTTAAAGGTCTTTCCCACATTCCTAGAAGGAGATCCTGCAAGGAATGATGCAAAGGAAGCATTATGTTGTCCTTTGCTTTGGTAGAAACAGAGCCTGGTGCAGGATCATATCCTGGAATAGGAATGGCAAGGGATCTTGCTATACCCAGGAGGAAACTCTGAAAAGAGGGATCCCCAACAGGAAACTCCCTTGGACAGGTTAGATCTAAAGAACTAGCCTGAGCACCCACAGAGTTATCCAAATATATAGGAATAGAAGATCCTGCAGGGTGCAGTGTGGAATGCTTAAGGGATGGTTGCTTGGACTGGTTGTCAGGAGCAGCAACCGTCCTTACCACATTGTCCATGCCAGGTATCGACTCCAAACTTGGTATAGAATGGAGCGATGCTGTTGAAAAAAGCATGGTAGGAGTTTGCCACGATGCTACTGTGGATACCGGTACTGAAGTCAATACCGGTACCGATGTTGGAGTCGGGCTCGACAAAGACATCGGAGTAGTCATCGGTGACACTTCAATCGGTACCGAGGGAACCAAAAACCTCTGGCTGCTATCCTCGGTACCGAGCCACCGGTATCGCTCGGTGTCGGTACCTAAATCTATTGGTACCCAGTCTTCCAGACTAGAAATGGATTCCAAACTCAGCATCGAGGGCAAAGAGTCTGAGAAGCGAAGCATGGAAGGCACCGACTGTAAGGGTAATGAAGACATCGGTACCGACTTCGGTACTGTGTCCGATACCGGTGAATGAAGGTCTACCAGTGGCAACTCAAGCAGCCTCAGGGGAACCGAGAGTTGCGGATCCGAGCGATCGGAACCGAGCCTTCGGTACCGCCGCGAGACGGTACCAAGGCGAGTCGGTACCCAGTCCTCCAAACTGGAGATCGATTCCAGACTCGGCATCGAAGGAAGCGAGGCTGTCGATGCACATCTGGAGGGTACTGAAGTCGGTGGCAGTATCGGTGTTGGAACCGATAAGGGAAAGTCAATCTGGGACGTATCCATCGGTCCCGAAGGTACCGAGGAGGCCAGATGACGATCCCTGGTGAGGAGTGTTTCATCCAACACCAGTGCCATGCAGGGGTATCGGTACCGCTCGAAGCGGATGCCATCACCGTGCACGGCTCAGGTATGTTCTGTGGGGGGTGAACCCCAGGAACAACCTGAAACCCCTTATACGCTTTGGAGACCGAAGACTCCCGCCGGGGTTTTGAAGCCAGGAGGCCATCGAGGGCAAAGCCGGAGCTGTCTACATGCTGTGCATGAGACGTACCACTCGAGGACTGGCTAGTCTTAACAGACTGTTTGTGGGTTACCTGAATCAAAGTGGAAGAAGGGGACGGTGCCCCGAAGTTGGAGGGCAACCGTGTATCGAGGGATTCTCGATGTTGAAGATGACTTCTCACAAAACTGTTGTCAGGACCCAAGCAGGTTAGACACCGACTTCGAGGGTCTAAAAATAAAGTTGTACCGCCACAGTCTGAACATTTCGTGGAGAAAGTGTCTGGCGGTTCCATGAAGGAAAAATAGGGGAGGCCTGAAAGGCCTAAGACCCCATGGGACACTATGAAGAAAAAATATCTCGTTGAAAAGGAGAATTTTACAAGAAAGAAAAGAAAACACCGGCGGTACCGGTGGCGTCAAGAAGACAGCCGCGACCACAAGAAAACTAAAAATAAAAAATAAGAATTTTCTGCGGTGACAGGAGGACGTCCTGCCGGCTCCGCGGAAAAAAGAAAACTGAGGAGAGGCAGTTGGGAAAGGCGGGAAGGCAGCACGCAGGCGTGGTGGGATGCTTCCAAAAGCTCTTTGATTGGACGCTGAGAAGTGTTCCCGCACAGACTCCGTCGGTACAGACATACCCATATGTGAAGACTCATTCCTGCTTGTTCCTGGAGATTACAGATGATTTTAATGCTAGTTCACAGATTACACAGGTACACTAAAAAAAAATTTTTAAAACTGCCTCGGTTTCGATTGATTTTTACGTTTTTTGGTGCGCTGAATCCAAATCTGGTAACCAATTTGCTCCATCACGTACAGATTTTTTGCTACATTGGGTTAGCAGTTTGAGGTGAACATTTCAGATTGAGTGCGATCGAGATAAAAGTTTCTTGGATGAATTCTTTATACTAATTGTTTAGTAGTTATTCAAATAAGAATAAAGAAAATTGTAACAAGGCAGCACATAAGAATAGAGTAATGTCAACAAAACACACTGTGATGGTAGCAAAATTGTCTGCACTTAAAACAGCCACATACATGTGCACAAACATTGAGCATATAAGAGCGAGGTTAAACACAAAGCAAAGCAAAGCAAAGAAATGTGCAAAAAATGTTGTACAGGTATGTATGTAAGAATAGAAAACGCAAACCGCACCATTGCAATACATGAAGACAAACACCCGATGGTGTGAAAATAAAATTCTAATAAATGAGATCCGACACTGTGGTAATAACTAGCAAATTTTTATTTCAAAGTTTAGTAAAAACACGATATTTGTCAACACAGTTTAGATTTTAAAGTCATTCTTGGGTCAATCAATCTCTTGGTGGGCCCGTTTCTTCTTCCCCCGAATGCTTCTCTTGGTGCGCTGCTTGGCGTATTTTTCATCTGGGGTTTCCCGCAGCAGCAACCAGCAGAAATCAGCCATCATAGTGGTGTTCCATCTTCCTTGGTACCTTCTCTCTGCGTCCTTGATGTCCTGGTGAAACCTTTCACCTTGTTCTTCACTGTACGCCCCCAAGTTTTCGGGAAAGTAGTTCACATGGGAGTGCAAGAAATGGACTTTCAGGCTCATGTTACAGCCTTGTTCTTTGAAGGCATTGAGCATCCTGGCAACAATATCCTTATAGTTCTCATCCTGCCTGTTCCCCAAGAATTTGAGAACATCCTTGAAGGAATCCCAGGCTTCTTTTTCCTTCTCAGACATCGTTTCAGCGAATGCTCCATCTGAAATGAGTTTCTTTATATCAGGGCCAACAAACACTCCTTCCTTTAGCTTTGCTTCAGAAAGTCGGGGGAACTTTGAGCAAAGGTACCGAAAGCACTCACCATCTTTTGGAAGGGACTTGATGAATTGCTTAATGAGACCCAACTTAATGTGGAGAGGTGGTAATAGAATTTTATCACGAGGTACCAAGCTCTCATGAAGAACATTTTTCTCACCGGGTCTCAAATACTCCCGAATTGGCCAGTCTTTTTTCCCCCAGTGTAGGTCGCGGGCCCGGCTATCCCACAAGCAAAGGAAGCAGGGATATTTGGTGAAACCGGATTGCTGCCCTAATAGCATGGATAGAATTTTAAAGTCTCCACAAATCATCCACTTATGCTCATCATAACGAATCTTCTGAAGAATCAGGGCCAAATTCTCATATTTTTCTTGGAGAATAACAGAGTGAGCAATAGGAACTGAAGCGAATGTGTTGCCATTATGAAGAAGAACACCTTTTATGCTGTCTTTTGACGAATCAATGAACAGCCGCCATTCAGCAGGATCATACTTGAGTTTAACTTTTCCATCACTCCGTATATATCGTTGCAAAATACCAAATCTTCCTCTTTGCTGAAATACTTCAAAAATTGTGTCTCACGGTTGCGGTACCAATAAAAAGTTGTTCCTGGTGACAATAGATTTTTCTGTTTAAGCCGAGAACCTAGCAGTTGGGCAGCATCTTTTGGGAGTCCTAAATCCCGGACTAAATCATTCATTTCAGCTTGAGAGAAAAGTTCAGGTTTCGGATCTGGTTCAGTTTCAAACTCGGAAGTACTGGACTCATCGGGAAAAGCCATCTGATGAGTCTCATCATGATCAGAACCGTCCACACAAATATGATCCAAAGATTTTGGTGGTTCAGGCACAGGTACTTCGTTGCTATGAGGCATAGGCCTAATTGCTGAGGGAAGGTTGGGGTAACTTATTACGTTCTTATTTTTTAAGTTGTATCCCTTCACAATGCAAGAGCAAAAATAGCAGTCACTGCTGTGGTCTCTTTGTTCACGCCACATCATAGGTATTCCGAAACGAAATGCGTGTTTTTTACCTTTCATCCATAAGCGTAGATCTTCCTCACATGTCTTGCACACGTTGTGAGGAGCCCACGGTTTGTCTTGATCGTTTAACTTCAAACCGAAATAGGCGAAATATACTTTTTTAATAAATGCAGAAATGTTCCTCTGCCGCTTTTTCACGGTATATTCCCCACAAATAAAACAAAAACTGTCCGGAGAGTTGACGCAACCTCTGGCTCTGTGAGCCATCACAAATACACAGCACTGCAAACTACAACTGTAGTGAACCACTTCGGAATAAAGCTGGATTACGACTGAGCAAACAAAAGGTAATAATGAACTTGCAAGAAACTGAAATTTGACAGGAACGTTCATGTCGCAACCACCGTGTTTGAGCGAGCGAGCGAACGAGGCGAGGCGAACAGGAAAGAACATGCGCCAGCGCGAGTACTGGATTTAGCCCCCCGCCTCCCAATTGTCCTGTTAATGTATAAAATGAATACAAAACACTCTAAAATATCATGAGGGAGTGTTTCTAGTTAGTTAACCATTACAACCTCTATTTTGGGCCAAGAAAATAAACTGCAGTCGGCTAAAAAGAAATTATGTGAACATTCCTTATATGGGTAAGAAATCTAATTTTGCAAGAAAACGTGACGTGATGGAACATTTTGGCTATTTTTCCTGGATTCAGCACCCCAAAATCTATAGGAATCAGTTGCAAAACTGGAGGCAGTTTTTTGGTAGTGTACCTGTGTTATTAATCGTAGGTCTGCAATCTCATATTTCAGTTCTTTCAACACCCTTGGATGTATACCATCCAATCCAGGTGATTTGCTACTCTTCAGTTCATCAAATAGTTGTAATACATATTCCCAGTGTATCAATATTTCTTTCAATTCTTCTGCGGCATCACCTTTAAATACAATTTCAATCATGAGTAACATCCCTACATCTTCCTCAGTAAAAAATGAAACAAAGATTTCTTTCAGTCTCTCTGCTATGGCCTTGTCCCCTCTTAGTGCCCCTTTTACCCCTCTGTCATCTAATGGTCCAACTGACTCTCACGGGTTTTTTGCTACCAATGTACTGGAAAAAGTCTTTATTACGCGTTTTTATTTCCACAGCAAGCTTCTTCTCAAATTCTCTCTTTGCCTGCCTTATCACAATGCCTTGCATCTAACTTGCCAGTGCTTATGTTTCCAGTTTTCGTCATTTGGATCCTTTTTCCATTTACTAAAAGATGCTTTTCTGGCAACAGCCTCTGACCTCACCTTTAAATCATGCTGGCAGTTTTTTGGAATTCCTTCCACTTTTCTTAAAGCGTGGAATACAGCTGGTCTGGGCTTCCAAGACAGTATTTTTGAACACCACACATTCTTGATGAAAATTTTTAACCTTTGCAACTGCTTCTTTTAGTTTTTTCTTACTATTTTCCTCATTTTATCATAGTCTCCTTTTTGAAAGTTAAAAGTTAGTACAGTGGGTTTCCTTGCCATCCCTTCCTTCCTTGCCGTCCTTCCTTTCTCCATTTATGAAATCAAACGCGATCATGCTAGGATCACATAGTAACATAGTAAGTGACGGCAGATAAAGACCAGCATAGTCCATCTAGTCTGCCCAGCAAGATGGCAAGAGTAGGTGCACCTGTCGATCTGTGCAGGCCACCCCTCCCCATGTCTTTGTTTAGGGCTGAACCCACCACTCCATGTAGGACACCCCTATTTGTTGAGACGTTAGATGGTTCAGAAGTTAGATGGTACCGTTTATTTTGTTTTTATCCTGTTGCGGTAAAGGGATCCACTGTGTTTGTCCCATGCCGTTTTGAATTCCATCACCGTGTTTGCCCCCACCACTTCCATCGGGAGGGCATTCCAAGCATCCACCACCCTTTCAGTGAAAAAGTATTTCCTGACATTGCCTTTCAATTTACCCCCTTGCAGCTTCATGTTATGCCCTCTAGTTTTACAGCTTCCCCGTCTTTGGAAGAGGTTTGTTTGTTCATCATTTCTCTAAGTATTTAAAGGTCTGAATCATATCTCCCCTGTCCCTCTTCTCCTTCAAAGTGCACATATTTAGCTCTTCAAGTCTCTTCTCATAAGGCTTCTAACGCAGGCTCCAAATCATTTTGGTCGCCTTTCTCTGAACAGTTTCCAGTCTTTTTACATCTTTTGCAAGATATGGTCTCCAAAACTGAACTGCACTTTGCCAAGAGGCCCCAAAACGCTTATCTCTTGTATTGGATCTTGTGTTCCACCAAGAACTAGGTCCAAAATGGCTTCCCCTCTGGTCTGTTTATGAACTAGCTGCTCCAAGAGACAGTCATTTATTTCATCTAGAAACTTTATCTTCCCAGCATATCCTGCCATGACACTGACCCATTCGATACTGGGGTAATTGAAATCACAATTATAACTCTGCTGTAACTTTTGTTAGCTTCCCTGATGTCTTTGAGCACTTCATCATCCATTTGTTCATTCTGGCCGGACGGTCATTAGTACACCCCCACTGCCATTGCCTTCCCCTTCTTACATGAAATTTCAATCCATAGAGATTCTACAGTAAATTTTGTTTCCTGCAAAACTTTAATCCTTTGTGACTCAATGCCTTCTCTAACAAAGTGCAACCCCTCCACAAATTTGATCTGCTCTAGCATTACGATATATTTTCTACCCAGATATCAGTGTCTCACTGGTTGTCCTCCTTCCACCATGTCTCTGATATTCCAATCATATCTAACCTCTCATTTAGTGCTATATATTCTAACTGTCCCATCTTATTTTTTAGACTTCTAGCATTTGCATACAAGTATTTTAGAGGCTGTATTTTATTCATAATAACTGGTTATCGGTAGAGAAGGGTATTGTGGAATCTTTAAGCTCTGTCTGCTTTGTGCTCAAGATAGAGGTGCAACACAACAGAAGCAGATAACACATCAGTTGCAGAAACCAGTCCAAAACTGCTTTGTGCTCAAGGGCATTTGGGTTACTTTTGTCTTTATTGGAACCTCTCTGTTGATATGCCCTACCTTCAATCTTTTGCTAGTATCCTTCAAGGATACATTGGTCCGAACCATGGGCTCTTCGGTGACTGTCGGCTTTCCACTATTATCTAGTTTAAAAGCTGCTCTATCACCTTTTTAAAGGTTAATGCCAGCAACCTGGTTCCATCCCACTTAAGGTGGAGCCCATCCCTTCGGAAAAGCCCCACCTTTCCCCAGAATGTTCCACAATTCCTAACAAATCCAAAACTCTCTTCTTTGCACCATCGTCTCATCCATGCATTGAGACTCCGGAGCTCTGCCTACCTTTTGGGTCCTGCACGTGGAACGGGAAGCATTTCGAAGAATGCTACCCAGGAAGTTCTGGATTTCAACTTCCTACCTAAAAGCCTAAATTTGGCTTCCAGAACACCTCCCTGCCACACTTTCCTATGTCATTGGTACCAACATGTACCAAGACAGCAAACTCCTCCCCAGTACAATCTAAAAGCTTGTTTAGGTGGCATGTGAGATCCACTACCTTTGCAACAGGCAGGGATGTTACTAGGCAATTCTCATGCACACCAGCCACCCAGCTATATAGACGCCTAATGATCGAATGACCAACTGTAACAGCTATCCTAACCCTTCCCTCATGGGCTCATGGCCCTGAAGAAACCTCCTCGGTGTGAGAGGGTTTTACATCACCTGGAGGACAGGTCCTAGCTACAGGATCACTTCCTGCCTTGCCAGGGTGATGCTCTCCTGTCACGTGGCCTCTCTCCTCCATGACAACAGGGATGCTTCCAGACTGGAGGTGGGACTTCAGTACTATAACCCTGAAGGTCTCGTCTATGTACCTCTCTATCTTCCTTATGACTTCCAAGTTTGCTACTCTAGCTTCCAGAGATCGGACTTGTTCCCTGAGAGCAAAGAGCTCCTTACATCTAGTGCACATGTAAGACCCCTCACCAACTGGGAGAAAATCATACATGTGACACTCAATGCAAAAGACTGGAAAGCCCCCATCTCACTGCTGGACTGCTGTATGCATCTTGGTTTTAAGGTTGTGTTTAGGTATTTAAGTTGTTTACTTAGATTTGCTGGGAATACTTACACTAATAAAACTATAACTAATACGTTTAATGGACTTTGCTCACCTCAAGATTAATTAATTTCAGGTCCTTAATGTATGCCTGATGAGGATAAACAGTTTAAGTGTGAATATGGGAATATCCTTCCCTTTAAGAAGTTTAAACACCTATAAAGCTACGATTATCCCAGGAGTGGGTGAGAGTCAGGGAGGGAGGGAGGGAAAGAAGAATTATTAAAAGCTGGCTGCTACACAGTACCCTGTCCTGTGCTTCTAAGGTAATCTGTCACCAATTTCCTGGGTGAGTCACACAGCCCTTGCTTTAATAGAGGGAGTCTTTCAAAATGCCCCTTTGATCTGTCCCTTGGCTTTAACAACTATTTAAAACAATTTCATAGGTCTCTTGCCCCTTATCTACAGAAGGCCTCTTTGTAAATGTCTCTAGAAACAATTTATTGCTCAAAGAATACTGAATCTGTTTTTCCTTTTATGCTAAGTTATACATAGTAACATAGTAAATGACAGCAAATAAAGACCAGCATGGTCCATCTAGTCTGCCCAGTAAGACAGCAAGAGTAGGTGCACCTGCTGCTCTGTGCAGGCCACCCCTCCCTGTGTCTTTGTTTAGGGGTGAACCCACTGCTCCATGTAGGACACCCCTATTTGTTGAGAAATTAGATAGTTAATTTTATTTTGATTTTATCCTGTTGCTGTAAAGGGATCCACTGTGCCTGTCTCATGCCATTTTGAATTCCGTCACTGTATTTGCCCCCAACCACTTCCATCGGGAGGGCATTCCAAGCATCCACCACCCTTTCAGTGAAAAAGTATTTCCTGACATTGCCTTTCAATTTACCCCCTTGCAGCTTCATGTTATGCCCTCTAGTTTTACAGCTTCCCCGTCTTTGGAAGAGGTTTGTTTGTTCATTATTTCTCTTTAAGTATTTAAAGGTCTAAATCATATCTCCCCTGTCCCTCCTCTCCTCCAGAGTGTACATATTTAGGTCTTCAAGTCTCTTCTCATAAGGCTTATGAAGCAGGCTCCAAATCATTTTGGTCGTCTTCCTCTGAACAGTTTCCAGTCTTTTTACATCCTTTGCAAGATATGGTCTCCAAAACTTAACACAGCATTCCAAGTGAGGCCTCACCAGTGACTTATACAGTGGCATGAGTACCTCTTCCTTTCTGCTGGTAATTCCTTTTTGTATGCAGTCCAACATCCTCCTGGCTTTTGCCACCACCTTGTCGCACTTTGCCACCTTGAGATCCTCAGAAATAATCACACCAAGATCCTTCTCCTGATCCGTGCACACCAACCTCTCGCCCCCTATCGCGTACATTTCCCTTGGATTTCTGCTTCCCAAGGGCATGACACTGCACTTCTTTGCATTAAATCTTAATTGCCAAGCATTAGACCATTCTTCCAGCTTTTGTAGATCTTTCCTCATTTTATCCACTCCCTCAGGGGAGTCCACTCTGTTGCAAATTTTCATGTCATCTGCAAAAAGACAGACTTTTCCATTCAGTCCTTCAGCAATATCACTCACAAATACATTGAACAGTGCCAGGCCAAGGACCGAACCCTGGGGCACCCCACTAATCACCCTCCCTTCATCCGAGTGAGCTCCATTTACCATCACCTTCTGTCGTCTGTCAGTCAACCAATTTCTGATCCAGTTCACCACCTACTACCAAAACTACTGAGTTTATTGATAAGCCTCCTATGAGGAACAGTATCAAAGGCTTTGCTGAAAGCTAGGTAGATGACATCCATCGCATGCCCCTGATCTAGTTCTCTTGTCACCCAGTCAAAGAACTCAATCAGGTTTGTTTGGCAAGATCATCCTTAGGTAAACCCATGTTGCCTTGGATCATGCAACCTGCTGGTTTTAAGAAAGTCCACTATTCCCTCTTTCAGGAGCGCCTCCATTACTTTTCCCGCCACCGAGATAAGGCTCACGGGCCTGTAGTTTGTCACTTCTTCCCTGTCACTTTTGTGAAGATGTACTACATCAGCCATTCTCCAGTCCTACTGTTTCCAAGGATCTGTTGAAAACATCCTTTAATGGCCCTGCAAGAACCTCTCTGAGCGCTTTCAGTATCCTGTGATGTATCTCATCCGGTCCCATGGCCTTGTCCACTTTCAGTTTTGCAAGTTGTTCTAACACATCTTTTGTGAATGGTGTGGTATCTACTTCATTCCCATTTTTATATTTGGGAGTCACAGGTGGTCCTTCTCCAGGATTTTCTTTAGAAAAACAACGCAGAAGGATTTGTTTAGCAATTTCGCTTTTTCAATGCCACTTTCCACGAGTCCGTTCCCAGCACTTTTGAGTCCTGCAATTCCACCTCTGATTTTCCTCCTTTCCCGAATATACCTGAAGAAAGTTTTGTCGCCACACTTCACATCTTTAGCCATCTTTTCCTCTGCCTTTGATTTTGCTTTCCTTATTTCTCTTTTTGTCTTTGAGTTTGATCCAGTATTCCTTTCTGTGTTCCTCTGTTTGCAAGCTTTTGAATTTGAGCAGCCACTTCTTTGTAAAACCAAATAGGCTTCCTTCTCCTCTTGTTTTTATTTACTTTTCTTACATATTTATCTGTTGCCCCTTTTATTGCCACCTTTAGTTTAGCCCATTGCAATTCCACTTCCCTTATCCCCTCCCACTCTGCCAACTCCTCCTTCAGGTACTTGGCCACTTTACTGAAGTCAGTGTTTTTGAAGTTTAGGACTTTGAGCTTGCTATGATTGGACTGCACCTTGGCTTTTATCTCAAACCACACCGTGTGATGATCTCTGCTGCTCACAGGGGCACCCACCCAGAGATTCAACACGCTATCACCGTTGGTGAGCACTAAATCCAGCATTGAGCTTTCCCTGGTCGGTTCCATCACCATTTGTCTAAGTAACGCATTTTGAAAAGCATTCACAATTTTTTTGCTTCTTTCCAGATTTGCAGAAGGAGTAATCCAATCTACATCAGGTAATTAAAGTCACCCAATATGATCACTTCCCCCTTTGTGGCTATCTTGGCAATTTTTATAATCAATTTGTTATCTATCTCTTCTATTTGAGTCGGAGGTCTGTAGACTACAGCAGTATGGACAACAGTGCCATCTCCTCTTTCCAACACAATCCAGAGCGCTTCTTCTCTTCCCCTTGCCCCCTACTCTGATTTTTTTAAAATTAAAGCTCTTTGCTGACTCAGTATTAAATTTAAACTAGCAGGTCTCTGTTGGGTTTTAAATTTAACCAGAAAGCTGTCTGCTGGGTTTTAAATTTAAACTGAAAGCTCTCTGCTGGGTTCTGAATTTAAAATGAAAGCTCTCTCTTGGGCTTAAACTTAAACTGAAAGCTACCCGTTGAGTTTTTAATTTAACTAAAAGCTCTTTGCTAATACTAGGCCCTGACTGACTTAACAAATACGCTGGATTCTAATTTACGCAGATTAATCAGCTATATCAAGAATTCCTTTTTCCCCAAGATTAGGAAAAATTCCCAGAAGTAAATGCTTACAATTGCAGATCTCTCTCCAGAAGTAGCAGTCTCTTTTTGTAGTCCTTCAAGACAAGAAACTTGCTCCAATGCCAGATCTGTGCTTCATAACAGAACAGCTTTCCCTGCTGCAGACTTTGCCCCAGAAAGTTCCTCTTCCACCGCACGACCCTCGTACTCACAGCCATGGCAAAAGCTGTGGCTGAGAGTGAGCAGCACCGGCTCCCACATGAAGCGCACACTTGCTTCCCTGCGGGCACAGCAACGTAAACAAACCAGATGTTGAAAATAAAGTGAACTGCGAAAATAAGAGTAACCAGCTCCAAAGACAGCTGAACCAACCATGACAGTGTAGCTACGAAACTTAAATACTGCTTTTTTTTTTTTTTTTTTAAAGGTACAAACTGCAGAAAGCAACAGCACTGATCTGCACCGCAGCACGAAACTCACGAATGCTGCAAACGGATAGCCCGACAGAGGATGACAGGAGGGACCTGGACCATCAGGCACTACATCGAGAAAAGAATCTAACGAAACCAACAGTCCTGGGTCTGACAGAGAAAGCGTAGTTACTCACCTGTAACAGGTGTTCTCCAGGGACAGCAGGAAATCAGTCCTCACATATGGGTGACGTCGGCCCAAATGGAGCCCTTGTGGAAGCATCTCCCCAGCTTTTAA
The DNA here is from genome assembly GCA_033557465.1 of Ichthyophis bannanicus. NCBI lineage: Eukaryota > Metazoa > Chordata > Amphibia > Gymnophiona > Ichthyophiidae > Ichthyophis > Ichthyophis bannanicus. The sequence goes on from CM066033.1 coordinate 437,548,796, forward strand.
GTCTTTTGGAGATGCACCAAGCATGCGTGATCCACTTTCTGCCCAAGGGTGCCATCTTGCCTCAGTCTAATGACATAGCTATGATGGAAAAAGAAAAATAAGATATGGTAAAGAAGCAACTCCAAGGGGAGGAAGGAGGATTATGAGTACCGATTCCTGTTGTCCCCGAAGAACACCTGTTACAGGTGAGTAACTTTGCTTTCTCCGGGAACAAGCAGGAAGCCAGTCCTCACATATGAGACTCCCCAGCTACAGGCTACCAAAACCTGCAGAACAAAAATGCCACGGTGACCAGTAAGGGCAAGCCGTGATCAGCAGCAATTGAATCCCTACTGAGAGGCTCTCGCAAGACCCAAGTGTCCAGCAGAGAACCAGCACTTCGGAAGCCTGAACACAGTAGGGTTGGAGGGCAGGAATTGCCTACACCCTGAAGAAATTATGGAGTACGGCCTGGGCAAAGGCGCTGTCCTGACAGAACTCCCCCTCCAGGCATTAGTGAGCTGCGACGGTATGGACCAAAGACCAGGTGTCAGCCTGGCAATTTTCCATCACTGGGACAAGATCACAGATTTGCCAAGAAGTAGCCATGGACCTGATGCAGTGCGCTCTGAACCTCTGGTCCAGAGAAATCCCTGTTTGTTTGTAGGCAAGGGTAATGCAGACCACCACTCAAGTGGACAGAGTTTGTTTAGTCACTGGAAGCCCCAAACAGCTGGTGTCATAGGATATGAAAAGCTCTGGTGCTTTGCAGTGGCCCTGAATCCATTGCAGGTATTTAAGCAGTATTTAAGGGCCCTCTTACAATCCAGATTGTGAAGAACAGTCTCTGCCCTACCCTTCTTGATAATAAAAGTGTCGGTACCAAGCGATTATTCTGTGAATTGCGTGGAGAGGGAGAAGATCTTGAAGTATCAAGAAATGCAATCAGAGACCAAGAAAATGTGGCAGAAACAGAAATTTCCCATTGTACTGGGAGCCACAGGCCTGATAATTTCCAAGCACATCTTGACAAACTACTCATACATGTTACATCTTATGAACCCCAGCAGGAAGCTCTCTTTGGCACAATGCTAGTATTACGCCGAGCATTAGCAGTAAATTTGAGAGATTAAGATCATATTCCACATACCCTGACTTAGAAGTGAGGTTCACGACTGCATAGTATGCGCAAAACTAACCCATTATGAGAAACCACCCCTGGTGTCCTAGGATATGAAAAGCTCTGGTGCTTTGCAGCGGTCCTGAGTCCATTGCAGATAAAAGGACAGGGCCCTCTTACAATCCAGATTGTGGAGAATGGTCTCTGCCCTACCGGCGTGAAGCCTCAGAAAGAAGGTGGGGAGCAACACTCCTGGTTGAGGTGGAATGGGGGCACTACCTTCAGCAGAAACTTGGGGTGTATGCAGAGCACCATCCTCTTCTTGTAGATCTCAAGTAGGGTGGTTCCGCCATCAGAGTCTGGAGCTAGCTGACCCTACGAGCTGATATGAGTGCTACCAGGACAGGTACCGCAGGTGGCAGGTAGCCAGAGGCTCAAATGGAGGCTTAGTGAGCTGTGAGAGCACCACAATGAGATCCCACTACACCACTGGAGGGCTGATGGGGGGGGGGGGGGTTTGAACAACATGAGGCCCTGCAAGAACTGGGACACAAGGGGCTAAGCCGAGAGGGGTTTTCCCTCAATGGAATGGTGATTCGCTGCAACGGCGTTCAGGTGTACTCTGACCGAATTGGACTTCAGTTCCACTTGCGATAGGTGAAGCATGTTCTGGAGCATCACCTGGATATGAGCAGGAGAATAGGTTTGCCTGCCTTTCTGCACACCACACTGAGAATAAGCGCTACTTGAAGGCATACGCCCTTCGTATGAAGGCCTTATGAGAGGCCAGAAGAATCTCTTTCACATCCTGTGGGAGGCTGAAGGGGGCTAATGTTACCTTTTCAGCAGCCAAGCCATGAGTGCGAGGGACCCCGGGTTGGGGTGTAGGAGAGAGCCCTGCTCCTATGAGAGTAGCCCTGGGGCTCACTCCAGGGGAATCAGTGATGCCGCCAATAAGGAACGGAGCAGTGGGAACCAGGGCTGCCTGGGCCACCAAGGGACTATCAGCATTAGCGAAGCTCTGTCTTGCTGGACTATAAGTAGTGTCTTGCTGGACTATAAGTAGTGTCTTTCTACCAGCGGGGTCTGTGGGAAGGCATACATGAGGCCTTCTGTCCATGGGATGAGGAATGCATCCGCTGCCACTCGGGATGGGTGTGGCTGGTGGCAGAAGAATTGGGGCAACTGCATGTTGTCTGGACTGGTCAGCAGGTCCATCGAGGAAACGCCTCAGAGATAAAACAGCCAGGAGGCTACTACTGGGTCCAGGCGTCATTCATGTGGCTGAAGGACTCTGCTCGGTTTGTCTGCCAGGACATTGTACTGGCCTAGGAGATAAGCCACTTTCAGGAGCATCTCTCTGCTTGCAGCATAGGAACAGAGAGCTACCACCTCCTGGCAGAGGGGTTATGACCCTGTTCCCCCCTGTTTGTTCACACAGAACATAATGACCCAATTGTCAGTCTGGATCAGCACAGAGTGGTGCTGTAGCTGGTGGTGGAAGGCTCGGAGAGCTAGGTATATTGCTCTGAGCTCTAGCAGGTTGATTTGCATCCGGGATTCCCTCTGGGACCAGCAGCCTTGTGTCTGGAGATTCTTGCAATGCACTCCCCAGCTCACTAGAGGAGGACATTCTGGACTAAGGTGATGTGGAATCTGCCACTAACCGAAGGAGTCAGCCAACTGCCGGATCACCTTCACTGTCTGAGCCTGCCTTTGGCTTGTGTCCACTGAGAGCCGAGGTACCACTGGGCTGCTCTCATGTGCAGGTGGGCATATGGGGTCACGTGGATCATGGAGACCATGTGTCCCAACAGGCGGAGTAGAAGCCAAGCCAGTAGCATCTGGCGCCGGCGTACCTCTGCAGCCAGCTCCCTAAGGCATTTTGACCTCTCCTGAGGGAGGAAGGCTTTTGCGCAGAGTGTATCTAGTTGCACCCCTATGAATTCTAGGCACTGGGCCGGTGAGAGGTGGCACATGGGGTATTTTATGACGAACTGCAGGCCCTGCAGAATGTTGCTGCGCCTGGTGACACACTGTGCTTCTGCAGCCATGTCCCCTTTTATGAGTCGGCCGTCAAGATAAGGGAAGATGAAGACCCCTTGGAGCCTGAGGTAGGCTGCGACCACCGTGAGGCACTTTGTGAAGACCCTTGGTGATGAGGTCAGACTGAAGGACAGCGCCCTGTATTGTTAGTACTATCCTCTCACCATGAATCGGAGGTACCTCCTGTGGCTGGGATGAATTAGGATGCGAGTGTAGGCATCATTTAGGTCTAAACAAAGCCAGTCTTCCCTGCTGGAGGAATGGCAGTAGTATCCCAAGGGAAAGCATCTTGAACTTCTCCCTGACCAGAAACCTGTTGAGCTCTTGCAGGTCCAGGATGGGCCCAAGACCCTCAGCCCTCTTGGAGACAAGAAAATACCTGGAATAGAAGTCTGTGCCCCAGAGATCTTTCGGCACTGGCTCGACTCCTTGGTCACTGATTAGACCTGCTAGCTCGGTGAGGAGCAGGGTCTGATGAAGGAGAGGCCTGGTGGGCTCCACTGGGAAGTATGAGGATGGCGCCCATTGTAGGTGGAGGAAGTAACCCTCCATGACCACCCAGATGTCAGTGGTGATTGGTGTCCACCTGTGGGCAAATAGGGTTAGGCGCCCCCCTGTGAGCAGCAGAGGCCCCAGAGGGTAGGGAAGTCATGCCCTGGCAGTCAAAAGCTCCTCCCAGGCTGGGCTGGAGCCGGCACAGGGGACTTTGGAGCCTTTTGTTTTTTGGGACCATGTCCCTGGCCTTTTTGTTGCTGGCTCTGTTGAAGGGCCGAGAAGGCCTGGTACTGCGGAGTACCATTAAAGCCTCCTTTCTTCTCTGGAAAAAGAGTTTTCTCCTGGACTTTCTTCTGGGGATGCACCAAGGTCTTCTTTGAGAGCCTCATCACATACTCGGTATCTATCTCTGCTGCCTTATCCACCATGGTACTCCTAAATACGTTTTCTCCTATGCAGGGTACATCTATCAATTTGTCCTGCACCCCTTGTTCCAGGTCAGATGACCACAGTCATGCCCCGCGCCATGCCGCAATGGCTGCGGCGGCCACCCTGGCCGATGACTCAAAGCCATTGTAGGCTGCTTGGGACAAAAACTTCAAGCATTCTTTTACTGCTGAGGTCAGGGTCTTGAACCTCTGTAAGGATTCCCCATCAAGGCCTGCGGAGAACCCATCAAGCTCCTTTGACAGTTCCTTCAGATACATGCCGATGTAGAGCTGGTAGGACTGGATCTGGCACATTAGCATCGAGCCCTGCAAAGCCTTCCAGCTGAGGGCATCGAGGATTTGGGCCTCTCTGCCAGGTGGCACCAACGAATGGGTTTTTTGGCTCTTAAGCCGGCACACTGCCAACTCCACAACCATGGAGTTGTGGTAAAGTTGTGTCTTTTGAAACCCAGGTCTTCGGCATACCCAGTACATGGTGTTAAGTGCCGATGCCGGTGTTTCCCACATCCAGAAAAGGAGGCGGTGGCAGATCCGGGGCACCGGGACCATAAGGGTTTCCCTTCAGGGGTGCCTCGTATTGGAATATCTCCAATTCCTTGGTGGATGGGTCCTCCTTGGCCTCTGTCTCAATCGTGAGAGTCTTGGCCATGTCCCGCACAAAATCGAGGAACGCAACGCCCTCGGACAGGGAACGGCATCAGGTCATCAAGGGAGACAGGTCAGAGGGCACATCATGGTGTCGCCTCGTGTCCAGGAACTATTCGTCCTCGGTCTCCCATTTGGGCTCGACGTCTGAGTACGAGTCCGATGCTGTGACGTTCACCTAAGTTGAAGGCCGCTCTCAGCAGTCCATGACCTCTGGAGGATCGTCAGCCTGAGCAGCAGGCGCTAACCAGGGAGGACGGGTGTCCTGAGGAAGAGGACCAGGACCTCGTCCGGTGCTAGGGGCTCTCTCGAGGCTAATGGCATTCGAGAACCAGTTCGACATCCAAGGAAGCCCTCGATGTTGAGGATCCCGCCATCAGGGTGGATGAACCCTACGAGCCAGATATGAACGCCTGCTGCATGGTCACTAGGGCAGATATACCGCTTTCCAGGGCTGCCATTCTGGTCTCCATACCAGTTGACTCCGCAGTCTTCGGCGCAGGCACCGAGGATTTCGAGCCCAGTGCCAGCAGTGTTGAGGGGGAGTCCTCGATGAGGATGGCCTCAGAGGTTCGAGGTCGGTCGGTGGGTGGGTGCAAACAACTCCTGACTCCCCGGACTCATGCCTGGGACTGTAGGTCCTGGGGTGGGATTCTCCTTTACCCAGATCCATCCTGAGAGGCTGTCTTTGAGGGTTTCTTTTTCTTGTGCTCCACCTCCAGGGATTTCTGCTCGGAGGAACCACGGCCTCAGGACTCCGAGGAGGCTCTGGCTTTGCTGGGCACTGAGGTATCTGAGGGGGCCCTGGAGCGTGGTGTCACCGGAGAACTCTGGTGCGGAGAAGGATTTCTTAAAAAGGTTTTTCTGCTGCTGATGGCAGCTCTTCAAGGCCTTAGAGGTCACGGTTCTGCAGAGCTTGTAATCAGAGTTATCGTGCTCTGGGCAGAGACATCGGAGGAAGCAGTCGTGTGGGTCAGTGGTCGGTGACACTTTTTGAAGCCACTGGAGACCATCGGAAAAAGGGGGTCCCCACCACCTGACAAGGGTCCGAGGCCTTCAGCTGAAAAATGGTACAAATGCCGGTCGAGGGACACCTCAATGAAAAAATAAGAAAAGGAACAGATGAGCCCAAGGAGCGACGTCAAGACAAGCTGGCTCAAGGGCAGAAAGAAACTGGTATGCAAACTTGACAAAACGCAATAAGATCAGACTTTTTTGGGGGAAAGCTGGACAGCATCCTATGGACTCCACAGAAAAAAGGAGACTGAGGCAAGATGGCACCCTTGGGCGGGAAGTGGACCACACATGCGTGGTGCATCTCCCAAAAGCTTTCTTGAAAGCTGGGGAGATGCTTCCATACAGGCTCCGCCGGCGCCGATGTCACCCATATGTGAGGAGTGACTTCCTGCTGGTTTCCAGAGAACTATCCACTAAGCTGTTCAAGGCTCTCATCAACTCCTCTTGCCAATTAACCGTTTAACCTTCCTCCTCTGATCTATTCCACTCTCTTATCTGTATGCTCTTTTTTTTTTCCGTTGAGTGAAGTTCAGACTGCACAGAAGCTCCTCACCAGCAGCTGGAGACTCAGAATACTGGTCTTGGGACTGGTGCACAGAGCCCTTTTAGCATGACATCACCAAAACCTGACATGTTCAGTGTCCAGCAGATGGTGAGGGGAAATAACTCACGCATCTGGACTGGACTGGAGGGACAATATGGAAGGGCAGTATTAGTTGGTGCAATCAGCTCCAGAGTGCAACAGAGTCAATGGCCGCATTGGTCAATGGTCGGTCAGACAGACCAGAGGGCGAGTAGTAGCAGTATAGTACAGCACCACAGCTGCAGGGAACTGTGCAGTATTGGTGGCATTTTTAAAAAATGGTAGGGGTGGGACTCGGCATGCAAGTCACAGCATGGCTGAAGGTTCCCCTAGGGTGTCAGATACCCTTGGGCCGACCCTGAGAATTTGACGCCTGTAGTTTCCCGGATCACCCCTGGAACCCTTTTTAAAAACTAGCGTTACATTGGCCATCCTACAAGCTTCAGGTATTACAGATGATTTTAATGATAGTTCACAGATTGCTAATAGTAGGACTGCAATCTCATATTTCAGTTCTTTCAACACCCTTGGATGTATACCATCCGGTCGAGGTGATTTGCTACTCTTCAGTTGATCAAATAGTTGTAATCCATGACAGGAGTTCCCCATCATCGCATGATGGTCTGAAAGATGGAGTCAATAAATATAACTGCCTAATGAAATATACCCTTAGTAACGCCCAAAAATTAAACACAATCTTCAAATACTTATATTCTTTTTATAAATGTAAAAACATCATAAATTCGATGTGCATTAATGACCTCAGGATGGCCTTACCCTTACATTTGGCGAAACTAGTCACCATAGGGAGATGGAAGACGCTTACATCATAGGTCTCAAGCCTTAATATTTTCACTAATTTTATATCCTTTATTCAAGTTCACCGCAAATTAATTATTTTATATCCACAAAAGTACTTTTAAGGATCCTTTAAAACCAGACAACACACAAACACAATTTAAAAGAAGGCGTCTACACTTTTATGTGGTATATGGAATATATACCTAGTACCGGAACCCACAAGATGCAATCTGTTTTACCTATAATAAAATAGAAAAAAGCTCTTAAAGGTCAGCGTATCTGTACACCCAATAAAGATATATAGTCACTTATCTGAGCAACTTCTGGGTCCAGTACACATCAATGGTTGAGAACTACTTGATTCAATTATAACCACAAGAAGCGGTCAACAAACAGTCCAAGCTGTCTGTCTCCACGGCAAGCTTTCCAACAAAAGCTTTTGTTTCGCCAAATTAGGTTTCTTCAGGGATTATAGATACAATTGTTCCACCAAATGCAAAAAGAATATCTTCGAGCATACAAATATGCCTCTTACCATTACCGTATCTTCAGCGTCTGATGTCAGCTGTTTTTAAACCAACAGTCACTCACAAAAAGACTGACATCATCCATTCAACCAACTTTATTCTTAACCCTACACACTACAAATGAGACACAATTAAAAATTATTTTAAATAACAAAAAGAAAAGGAGATCGGAACTTCATAGATACCCAGCTCAACATCACATAAATAATATCCAATCAATTTTATCGTTCAACCCATACGGGTCTAAAGTATTTAATTCATAAATCAATTTCTGCTCCTTCTGCGATAGTAAATGTCCTCTGTCTCCTCTTCGTATATTTAAAGGGACATATTCCAACACTGTGCATCGTAAATCTTCAAAGATATGATTAGAACATAAACAGTGCTATACTAAGGGCATCTCAGTTTTTGCGTTGTTAATACTGTATTTATATTCAGCTAATTGTGTCTGTAAAGGGCGTGTAGTTTTTCTGACGTAAAGCTTGAGACATGGGCACCACAATTCATAAACTACAAAAGTAGTATTACAATTTGTTTTATATTTAAATAAATGACTTTTGTGCAAATATTTAGTACAGATCTTATCCACCATAACTGCACAATATAAACAATGGCCACATTGTGCATGTCCAAAAGCTTCCACCTGAACTCGCTGTCGAGGAACAGCTAGACATAACCAGTCTCTCATATTTTTACCTCTACTATATGCTTGAGACCTATGATGTAAGCGTCTGCCATCTCCCTATGGTGTCTAGTTTCGCCAGATGTAGGGGTAAGGCCATCCTGAGGTCATTAATGCCACATTGATTTTATGATTTTTTAACTTTTATAAAAAGAATATAAGTATTTGAAGATCATGTTTAATTTTTGGGCGTTACTAAGGGTATATTTCATTAGTTACTGAAAGATGGAGTCCCATAAAGACCACTCCTCGGGATCCAACCTCTGACAACTGAGAAAGTCCACCCAGACATCGTCCTTTCCTGCTACATGTTCCACCAACAGCGCCAGGAGATTCAGTTGCACCCACTGAAGAAGCGGCATGATCTCCTCTGCCAGCAGTGCACTTCCCATGCCCCCATGGCGGTTTATGTAAGCCACCGCTGTGGCATTGTCCGAGAACACTTGCACAGCCTTTTTCTGGATGGAGCGTCTGAAAGGCTTGGAGCGCCAAAAACACGGCCCACATTTCTAGCCAGTTGATGGATCACTGCTGCTACTCAGGCGTTCACTAGCCCTGTGCTACCTGGGCAAGGCAACGCCTCCCCCCAACCCACCAGGCTGGCGTCCGTTGTCACCGCCATCCACACCAGCGTTTCCAAGGGCATCCCTGCCAGAAGATTCATAGGACTTAGTCACCACTGAAGGCTGGCTCGTACATTCTGCAGACAAGGTAATTACTTGGACATCGGATGAATCTGAGGAGAGCAGCAAGACAAGAGAGATCTCTCTGCAAAGACCTCATGTGCACTCACATCCACCGAACTAAATCTAGAGTCGCCGCCATCGACCCCAGGACTTGCAAATATTGCAAGGCTGAGAGCACCAACAGGCTCAAGATGTGCCGAATCTATTGCTGAATCTTCTGAGCCCGGTCTAAGGGTAGATGCACTCGCTCCTGCGCCATGTTGAAACGTGCTCCCAAGTATAGACAGTCTTGCCAAGTTGACTACCCAACTGAGACTGCGAAGCAACTTGAGCACCTGTTCTGTTCGGACGACACTTTTTTCAGCTGACGCTGCCCGTATTAACCAGTCATCCCAGTAGTGGTGCACAAACACCCCTTCCTGCCTTAATGCCACTGCCACGACCACCATAATTTTGGTAAACATGCAAGGAGCGGTAGCGAGACTGAATCGAAGAGCCTCAAATTGGAAATGGCCCAGTGGCACCACAAAGCTTAAGCAGCGCTGATGCTCCAGATGGCTCGGCACATGCAAATATGCCTCTGTCAAATCCAAAGCCATAAAATTCTTGCAGTACGGCAGGTGGCATATCATGGAACAGAAGGTCTCCATCCGGAAGTGCAGCATGCGTAATGCTCTGACCACCTTCTTAGATCAAGGATGGGCCGGAACAATCCTTCCTTCTTCGGAACTACGAAGTAAATGGAGTATCGACTGGTACCTAACTGGTTGGCGGGCACTAGAACCACAGCCTCAAGGAAGAGACGTTGCAAGGTGTCCTTGGAGATCTGCAAGTCCAAACTAGGAAGGCATCCAGCAAAGATCACAGACTCCAGCGCATAGCCTTCGTGGATGACCTCGAGGACCCACTGGTCCAATGTGATTTGGACCCAGGCAGAATAAAAGCGACGCAGTCTGCTGCCCACATGAATCAATTCCATTTGAGTCCCCTGCATCTCATTGGGACTTCTTAGGAATCACTGGAGTAGAAACCTCAGTCACCTCTGCAGCTCTTGCAAAAGGACTGCACCCGAGCGGGGTACTATGTCCACAAATAACGGGCAAACAGATTCACCCTAGCCCTCTGGAAACTCCGAGGACACTTAGTTGGAGGCAGAGTCTTACTGCTCTTTGGCTTATCCTCTGGAAGCTGAGCCGCCTTTGCTTCTCTAAGTTCCTTAACAAGTTTGTCTAACGCCTCCATGAAGACCAACTTCCCCTGAAAGGGAATCTGACTAAGGCAGGCTTTCGAGGATAAGTCCGCCGACCAATTGCGGAGCCACAAGAAGCTGTGCACTGCTACCACAGTCGCCATGCCTTGGAGGAGACCCTCAGCAAGTCATAAAAGGCACTGTCAAATACGCACAGCTCGACTCCAACCGAACCACCTCCAGCGCAGCTGTCCCGCCAGCAAGTCCTTGAGACCAACACATGCAGGCTTGAGCCACATATGCTCCGCAAGCCTGTCTCAACAACGTCTCTAACTTCTTATCCTGTGCATCCTTAGGGGCCGCAGTGCCCTCAACCAGAATAGTAATCTTCCTGGTCATGGCTGCCAGTAGCACGTCCACTTTGGGGACCTTTAGCAACTCCTTTTCTTCAGCCGGAATGGAATAAAGGCACGCCATCACACGTCCTCCCTTGAAGCAGCTTCAGGCACCTCCCACTCGAGCTCCATCATCTGCTTGAGTGCCCGGTGGACTGGAAAAGCCATTTCTGACCTCCTGATTCCTTGGAGCAGAGGATCCTTGAGAGATACCTCCGGTTCCTGGGGTGTCTAGGAAATATTTAATGTGGCCAATGCCTGCGTAATGAGTAGCAGCAGTTCTTCCCACCAAAACATTCATACGATGGAGGGATCCTCCCCCTGAGGGACATCTGTTTTCTCCAGCTCTGCTAGACCCATAGGAGACTGGAACCCCAAAGGACCCTCCAAGCCCGCTTACGATGCATTCAAATCCGGCTCCTCTAAGCCCCAGTCATCAGCCAGCAGTTCCTGAGCCAAATCCTGTCTACCTCTGTCGAGCCCACTCCCCCCAGCACCCACGGAGGTTTCCTGCATCAACAGAGGGGGTTCAACAAAAACTCTCTTTGTTGCCTCCAGGTATTCCCTGTTTCAGGCAAAATGCTTTGCGAAGCAAAAGCACAAACTCTGGCGAGAAGTGCTCCTCCTTCACATCTTTCTTTGTGGCCCCCTTCTGTTGCAGCTCTGACTGGCTTTACAGGCCTCTAGAGAAGCGTAGGAACTGAATCCCTCCTGCTTCCCCCATTTGCTGCTGCTGGAGCAGACACACTCAAAATGGTCGCGGTTCCAACCAAAAAAATGGGAGCTGCCAACGCAGATAACATTTCTCCATTGTCTTGTGAAGCGCCGATTCAGAGCTCCCTACCCCCAGATCCACTCCCTGAGCACTGAGGCCAACAGAGCATTCTCCTGATTCACATCCACAGCACACCCTGGAGCCCAAGAGCAGACTGCACCGTGACCCGCAAGCAGTACACACGGATTTAGGCATTGTGAGGCCCAAATCCTGCTCTCCTCACCCTGCCGAGCTGCAGACCTGCGAGGCAGCCAAGTGCACCATCAAGCCCCAAAACCAAAGAACAAACCCTAGTCAGGCTCCTACCTGCGCACCACCGCCAGGAGTAGGAGGCCCAAATGAACAGGAACCCACCATCAGACATTAAAGAGAAATTAGACTTACCTGCTAATTGTTGTTCCTTGAGGAACTCCAGTTCAGTCCCTCACCTCTGGGTTGTGCACCTCTTCTTGCAGCATGGAGACTGGGCATGTCAGAACTGTGACACCACTGTAGATATCCTGATGGCACCTCCCACCAGCTCCCAGTGATCTAATAACAAAGCAGACTCAAAGGAGCAACAAATAAGTAGCTATAATATTAAATACAATTTAAAGCCCCGTAAATGAGAGGATAACACTCTCTCCCGTTTGCAGAAATAGGATAGAAAGGAGAGAGAAGAAAGAATACAAGGTATAGTTTACCTGAATAGAGAGCACATTTGCTTAACTTCTCCTACTGGATTGTAGTCACCAGACATCACACAGCATGCTTTGCGGAAACCGACCAAAAGACCCCTGGGCGGTAATCGGGACTGAACTGGAGTTCTTCAATGAACAACAATTAGCAGGTAAGTCTAATTTCTCTTTCCTTATCGGTCCTCCAGTTCAGTCCCTCACCTCTGGGATGTAACAGAGCAGTAAACTATTGGGAGGGACCTGTCCACCCAGACTGCAAAACCGCCGACCCGAAACAGGCATCTCCCGCCGCTTGAACATCCAGACGGTAATGTTTACTAAAAGTATGCAAGGAAGATCAAGTGGCTGCTCTGCAAATTTCAACCGGCGGAACTGAGCTATGCTCCGCCCACAAAGCCGCCTGTGCTCTAGTAGAATGAGCCCACAGCCCCAAGGGCACCAGATGACCTTGCAAGATATAATCTGACGCTATTGCATCATGAATCCATCTGGAAATTTAAGCTTTGGCCGCCGCTTCACCTTTACACGGCCCACCAAAGAGAACAAACAAACGGTCAGACTTACGGAAGGACTCCGAAACCTTCAAGTATCGCCAAAGTACCCTCCTTAATGTCTAACAAACGTAAACTATGGTCTGATGTGGTCTCCCCCGAAACACCCAAAATGGGCAAAGTGACCGACTGATTCACATGAAATGGCGAAACTACTTTGGTAGGAAAGACGGTAGAGGATGCAACACTACTTTTTCCCTAGAGAAAGTCAGAAATGGTTCCTGACAGGACAAAGCCTGCAACTCAGAGATGTGCAGAGCAAATGGCTACCAAAAATACTGTCTTCAAAGTCAAATCCTTTAGGGAAGCCTGATGCAAAGGCTCAAAAGGCTCCCTTGTCAAGGCTCCTAAAACTAGGTTAAGATCCCACAGAGGAGAAAACACCTTGCGTGGACATAGATGGGATATCACTCTCAAGAAACGGACAACATCGGCATGGAGCCCCAAAGGAACCCCTTGCACCTTTCCTCGGTAACAATAGCTGCCAACTGCACCCTTAACGAACTGGCAGCTAATCTCTTATCGAACCCGTCTTGCAAGAAACACAACACTGTCAGTACAGATACTGAGGCCGGACGAAACTGACGTCGAGCACATCAGTTCTCAAACACACACCAGACGCACACATATGCTAAGGAAGTGGACCTCTTTCTGGCCAGAAGCAAGATGTCAATCACCGCCTTGGAATAACCCTTCTTCCTTAAGTGAGCCCTTTCAATGGCCAAGCCGTAAGCGAGAACTGATGTACCTGAGGCATTCGTAGAGGACCCTGAAGCAGCAGATCCTCCCTTAGCGGCATCCGCCACGGTTCCTCATCGAGCAGGTGCACCAGATTGGCATACCACGGATGACAAGGCCAATCTGGAGCTTCTAGAACCACTCTTCCCCGATGAGCCTCGATGTGCTGTACCACTCTTCCTATGAGTGCCCAAGGGGGAAACATGTCAAGGAGAACGTGAGCGGGCCATTGTTGAAGGCATCTAGACCTTCAGACATTCGTTCTCATCGCCTGCTGTAAAAGCTACTGGCTTTGGCCGATCAAAAGGTCGCCATGAGATCCATAACCGTAGATCCCCACTTGAGGACAATCTGAGCAAACACCTCCGGATGAAGCTCCCATTCTCTGGGATCCACTCAAACCTGGCTGAGAAAGTCCAGCGTCACATTGTCCGTTCCTGCAATGTGCGCCGCTGACAGAGTCTGAAGCCGAAGCTCTACCCAACTGAAGAGAATTTCTGCCTCCATTTCCAGAGCCGCGCTTCCCGTGCCCCCTTGACTATTGAGGTATGCAACCGTTGTGGCATTGTCCGAGAGCACTCGAACCGCTCGACCACGTAAGGCGGATTTGAAGGCTCGAAGCGCTAGAGCTACCGCCCGCAACTCCAGCTGATTGATGGACCATTTGGCTTCCTGTTCGGTCCAGCCGCCTTGCGTGAAGAGCTCTCCGCAATGAGCTCCCCATCTGCGAGACTGGCATCCGTTAACACTAGCATACACTGCGGTTGTTCGAGAGGCATGCCCACTGCGAGAGTCTGTGGATGAAGCCACCATTGAAGAGACTCCTGATCCGCAATGGACAGGGTAGGCGTTTGGACAGAGTCGTTCTGGTGAGACCATCAATGGAGCAGCGACCTCTATAAGGGATGCATGTGAGCTCTGGCCCACGGCACAACTTCCAGAGTTGCCGCCATTGTCCCTAACACGCGGAGATAGTGCCAGACCGATGGTGCAAGAGTCCTCAAAAAATCGCACACCAGAAGCCGCAGGCCCTGGGCTCGGAGATCTGGCAGGACAACCAATCCCACATGAGTGTCGAAGCAAACTCCCAAATACTCTAGAACTTGTGTCGGAACCAATCGGCTCTTGGCCGTATTGACCACCCAATCGAGCCTCTGCAGGAGCTCTACCACTCTGTCACGCGCACATTCTCGGCCCTGGGCTTTGACCGAATCAACCAGTCGTCGAGATAGGGATGAACTAATATTCCTTCCTTCCGAAGAGCCGCCACCACTATCACCATAATTTTGGTGAAGGTGTGCGGAGCTGTCGCCAGACCGAAGGGCAACGCCTGAAACTGAAAATGCCCCCACGGTAGCGCAAATCTTAGAAACCTCTGATGTTCTGGCCAGATCGGAATGTGCAAATATGCTTCGGTGAGATCGAGAGACCTCAAGACTCCCCTTGACGAACCGCCACTATAACCAAACTTAAGGTCTCCATTCGGAAATGAGGTACCCGCAAACAGCGGTTTACCCCCTTGAGATCCAGAATCGGGCGGAAAGTCCCGTATTTCTTTGGCACCACAAAATAAATTGAGTATCGACTGATATAGTGCTCTCACGGAACCGGAACAACTGCTCTGAGCTGCAAAAGACGAGCCAGTCTCTCCCATACCGCAATCGTCCTTCCTCGCCCCCTGCACGGCGACATGACAAAAAAAAGTCAACCACCGGACGCGCAAACTCGAGAGAATAACCTTCGTGAACGACCGCCAACACCCACTGATTGGATGTTATCTGGATCCAGGCAGGAAGAAACTCACGAAGTCGACCCCCTACCGGCTGAATTCCTGCCTGGGTCCACCTCACTTCATTGTGCTTTCCGAAAAACCAGAGGAAGAGGAACTAGCAAATCCTCTGCCCGCTCCCCGGAATCCTCTAAAACCTTGCCCTCGAGAGGAAAACCATCCTCTTTGAAACCCTCCCAAAAAGGAGGTACGAAAATGCCTGAAATCCCGAGGTTGCCCACGGGAAGGTAACGGGGCTTGGCCCTGCTTCGGCTTATCCTCCGGCAAGCGACCTCCATTAGAATCCCCAAAATCCTTGACCAGCTTATTAAGATCATCTCCAAACAACAGCTTCCCCTTAAAAGGAAGCTTGCTAAGACGCGATTTGGAGGAACTGTCCGCCGCCCAGTTCCTGCGCCAAAGATAACGGCATGCGGCTACCAAGGAAGCCATGTTATTCGCCAAACCTCTAATAAGATCATAGTGGACATCGGCCAAATATGTGGAACCCGACTCTAGTCTTGTCACATCAGCTAGCTGCTCCTGCGTTTGCTGAACTGGCAGCTGCAAACGCTACGACCAGCAAAGGCATGCTCTCGCAACCCAAGCTCCACAAATAGAGGCCTGCAGAGCCAGAGCATTAACCTCAAAAGCTTGCTTCAATAAGAAGTCCACCTTCCGATCCTGTACGTCCTTCAAAGCCGCACTGCCTTCCACTGGAATGGTAGTCTTCTTCATGACCGCTGGAACTGCCGCATCTATACACGGAGAATGAAACACTTCCCGTTCTTGATCCGCCAAAGGATAGAGACGATTCATGGACCTTACACCAAACAAGCCTGCCTCTGGCACGTCCTATTCATCCTGAATCATCTGCTTAACCACCTGGTGAACAGGAAAAACCGCCTGGGACTTTCGTACCACCTGAATGAGAGGATCCTCCAAACCCTCATCTTCCGCTGGTAGCACCGACGAAAGGTTGAGAGCCTGAAGGGACTCTGTAATGAGCACTGTCAGCTCCTCCCTTCGAAAGACCCGGATAATCCTTGCTTGATCTTCAGGTTCCTGAATCTCACCTTCCTTTAAATCCTCCATCCCGGCTTCCAGCTCCAGCTCAAGGTCCTCTGCACCCGGCCAGTCCGAACCAACAGGTCTACCATCACTACCACCGAACCTTTCGGTGGCCACTTGGCCGCCTGCCGCCCCAAGAAGCGAGGCATCCGCAACTACCCCCTGCTACCGCAAGCAGTAAGCCTGATGAAGCAGCAGCACAAAACCTGGGGAGAAATCCTTGAAAGCTGCCCTGACACCATGGGAGTGGCGGAATTACCGGGCAAAGGCAAATTTGTAGTAGTAGGAACCGACAGACTCCCGCAGAGATTCCCCTTCCGCAGAAGTGGCAGCACCCTGCGCCATCAGAGCAGTGCCTTCTTTAGACCGATCCTGCGTTTCTTATTTATTTAGACAGTTTTGTATACCGCCTTATCCTTCAATCAAAGCGGTCACAACACAATTGGGGGATACATTTAACACGCGAGGATATGAGACACATACACTAATACTTACAGGGAACATGGGCAGTGGAGGGTTAAGTGGCTCGCCCAAGACCACAAGGAGCATCTGTGGGACTAGAAACCCCAGTCCTTCCGGCCCAAGGTTGCTGTCCTCTAGTGGGATTTGAACCTCCGACCTTCCGGCCTGAAGTACCTTGCCCCAACCACTAGGCTACTCCTCCCTCCCTTTCTTGCTCCATAGTAAGCGCCTCAGCCACGACACACCCCCGCATCCGAGACCGAGCCCCTACGGGCGCCACAAACTAGGCATTGTGGCCGCATAGGCATTAGCGCTACGTGGTGCAGTATTTGCTTTTATTTTATTTATTTTTTTTATTTTCTTGTACTGGCCCTTTAAGAGCTCCAAAACATCAAAAATTAAAAGTAATCAAAATTAATTCCAAGTAAGCAGAAAACTACAAGGATTAATTAAAGAAAGCTGTCAGCAAAGAAAAAGGGAACTGTGAAGAAAAAACAGCAGGAAAAAGGCACGCCAAGATCCTGAGCTCTGTTAAACCACAGAACCTGCTTCACAAGTGGCAGCAGGCCTCAAAAATGCTCACAGGACACTAGCAGCAAAGAATTAAACACACCTCTTCCTCCGGGACCTTCGGATCCTCTCTGCACCCCGGTAAATATAACAGGCTTCCTGTGAGCAGCATAGCTGAGAAAGGCTATCAGCCGGCAGCAGAAGAGAAACAAGGCCCGACGACAAGTTTCTGAATAGAAATCTACAGCACAGAAAACTGAGCCGGTAAGGAGATGAAAAGCCTCCTAAGAACTCCCCTCCGTGCCAACAAGGAGGGGAGAGCAGGCCAAGGGAACAGAAATAAACGGGAGGGAGAAAAAGAGTCCTCTAAATCCCTTCTGATCCCCTCTCAGCCCTTGATTTTTTTTTTTTTTTTTTTTTTTAACAAGCTACAGATCAAAAGAAAAAACGTTATAGGGAGAAAAGAAAAAACTAAAACCCTAGCTAAGCTGCCTAAAGCTCCTTATCCGCTCCTCTAGTGAGCCCAGCACCTAGGCTCACTACCTCCAGCTGCATGGAGACTGGACACACTGGGAGCTGATGGGAGGTGCCAGCAGGATATCTACAGTGCTGTCACAGTTCTGACATGCCCAATCTCCATGCTGTGAGAAGAGGTGCATAACCCAGAGGTGAGGGACTGAATTAGAGGGACGATAAGGAACACCCCCTAGTCAATCAGAGCAACCGGCCGACTGAACGGCGTGCACTCCCCAGTCTTCAAATGGGAATGATTTGCTTAACTAAACAGCTTTTTCTAATTTACTTTAAATTCCTTAATTCTCTGTATTCAATCATCCCTCAAGTGCAGGCCACTGCAGTGTTCCTTTCACCTGCTGGAGACTCAGCAGCACTGGTCTAGAGGGGGGATGTCACTTCCTCCTTATGTGGTGACATCACAAAGTTGTAAAAGTTCAGTCTCCATCTGCTGGAACAGGAGTGCAATACAGGATTCTGGCCTGGACCGGAGGGACAATATGGAAGCCACATTCTCCTAAGCCACTTGAATATCAGTGGTTTAGCCTAGGCCAGGGGTGGGGAACCCTGGTCCTGGAGAGCCGCAGACCAGTCAGGTTTTCGGGATATCCCTAATGAATATGCATGAGATATATATGCATTAGAGATATCCTGCCAACCTGACTGGTTTGTGGCCCTCCAGGGCTGGATTTGGAGACCCCTGCCTTACACCTCTGTCATTTAAGATTGTGAGTGGGCAAGGTGCAGATGTCCAAGACATCAAAAAGGTTAGATAGAATGTGTCACATTCCTCCTCACTTCTCAACACCACCAAAATATTGTCTATTAGACAACGTTTTGGTGGTGGTGAGAATCGAGGAGGCATATGACACATTCTATATACCCTTTCGATGTCTAGGACATCTGCACCTTGCCCACTCACAATCTTAAATGACAGAGGTGTAAGGCAGGGGTCTCCAAATCCAGCCCTGGAGGGCCACAAACCAGTCAGGTTGGCAGGATATCTCTAATGCATATATATCTCATGCATATTCATTAGGGATATCCCGAAAACCTGACTGGTCTGCGGCTCTCCAGGACCAGGGTTCCCCACCCCTGGCCTAGGTGCTTGGAGGCTGTTGCATCAGTTATGACAGAATAGGGTGAGCTGTCCTTCATCCAGGGGAGCTTTGAAAATATAGCAGCAGACAGTATCTCGGTGTTCCAAAAGCGGACCTATGTCAAGACTTCTTCACCTCTGTACATCAATGTCAATGAACAGCTGAATCCTCTTGATGCTCCTCCTCCTTCAGAAAGGAATCTACTGACACCGCAACTTCATGGAGAAACGAGAACTTAAAGAGGCTCCATGTGATGATGCAGCGACATTAAAAAGCTTCATTAATTTAGATGAAGATAAAGGAGCTTCTTGCCTTCCCAGGCTTCACAAGCTTACTTGTGAGGATTTGATATCTTGTTTGTCCTTGGAGAAAGCGTAGTTACTCACTTGTAACAGGTGATCTCCGGGAACAGCAGGAATTTAGTCTTCACATATGGGGTATCGTCGGTACTGACGGAGCCCGCGCGGGAACGCTCCCCAGCATCCAATAGGAAAGCTTTTGGGAGCATCCCACAGCACATGCGTGCTGCCTTCCTGCCTCTGTACCTCTCTCACTTCAGTTGAGTTTATAGCTGAGACCAAAGGAGAGAAGTAGAGAAAGAGAGAGATAGAGACAACTCCTAGGGGAGGTGGGTGGGTTGTGAAGACTAAATTCCTGCTGTTCCCGGAGATCACCTGTTACAGGTGAGTAACTACGCTATCTCCAGGAACAAGCAGGAATGTAGTCTTCACATATGGGGACTCCCCAGCTGAAAGATGCCAAGGGGTGACCCCAGCTAGCTGCGAACCCAGGTGAGATGGGTCATGCTTCCTCCCATGGACCTTAGGCATCCAAACTGTGGATGGTGGGTAGGAGTTGTATTAAGTATGGAAGAGATGTTGTAGAACAGCCTGGCCAAATGAGGCATCCCGACTGGAGTCCTTGTCTAAACAATAGTGGGCTGTGAAGGTATGTACCGAAGTCTAACTGGCTGCTTTGTAGATGTCATCAATAGAGACAGAACGAAGGTTAGCCGTTGAGG
Source organism: Ichthyophis bannanicus (assembly GCA_033557465.1). Taxonomy (NCBI): domain Eukaryota; kingdom Metazoa; phylum Chordata; class Amphibia; order Gymnophiona; family Ichthyophiidae; genus Ichthyophis; species Ichthyophis bannanicus. Next base: position 437,568,596 of record CM066033.1, read on the forward strand.
CTGCCATTGCTCTCACACTGTGAGCCGTAACATGGCCTTCAAAGTCCCGTACTCTGATATGTATAGGATATGCAATCTGCAATCCAATTTGACAGAGTTCTTTTAGAAACTGGATGTCCCAAATGACTAGAGTCAAAAGCCACAAAAAGCTGAGAAGATTTTCTATGTGGCTTAGTTCTTTGGAGATAAAAAGCCAAGGATCTTTTACAATCCAATGTGTGAAGATTCCTTTCCGCACTGGAGGTATGAGGCCTAGGGAAGAATACAGGAAGATAAACCAACTGGTTTAAATGAAAAGGCGAAACCACCTTTGGCAGAAAGTGAAGATGAGTCCCGAGGACTACTTTATCACGGTGAAACCTTGTATAAGGAGGGTCAGCTACTAACGCCTGTAGTTCACTAATGCGTCTTGCAGAAGTGATGGCAATTAGGAAAATAACTTTCCATAAAAGAAACTTTAGGTCTGAAGTGGCTAAAGGTTCAAAGGGCGGTTTCATAAGCTGACCAAGAACAAGATTTAGAACCCATGCCACCAGTGGTGGTTTAATGGGAGGTTTTGATAAAAGTAAGCCTCTCATAAATCTTGATATAAGTGGATGAGAGGAAACAGGTTGTCCATCGAAAGGTTTATGAAAAGCAGCAATAGTACTATGATGGACCCTAACTGAATTGGTCTTCAGACCAGAAGTTGATAATTGTAGAAGATACTCTAGTAGCAACTCTACAGGTACTAAAAGGGGGTTAATTCCCTTTTGTGAACACAAGGTAGAGAACCTTTTCCACTTGAAAGCGTAGGAACGTCTTGTGGAGAGTTTCCTGGAAGCCAGGAGGATATCCTTTACTTGTTGAGAAAGGTTAACATCCTGGAATTCTAGGCTTTCAGTAACCAGGCCCTGAGATGTAGGGACTGGGGATTGGGATGCAGTAAAGATCCGTCCTCCTGCGACAGGAGATCTGGAGCATTCCCCAACTCCAGAGGAGTGGTTTGAGAGAGACGCAGAAGAGGAGGATACCACGTTTGCCGTGGCCAACGTGGAGCTATAAGTATCATATGACCTCTGTCTCTCTGAAGCTGGAATAAAGTCTTGGGAATGAGGGGAATGGATGGGAAGGCATAGAGGAAGTCCTGTCCCCAGTGGAGTAGGAAAGCATCTCTTGCCTGACAGTTTTGAGCCGGAATTCTGGAACAGAATCGGGGAAGTTTAGCATTCTGTGGACTTGCAAAGAGGTCTACATCTGGTGTTCCCCAGAATCGAAACATTCGAGCAAGCTGGTATGAGTGGAGGGACCACTCGTGTGGCAGCAGTATTCGACTGAGTTTGTCTGCCCACAAGTTTTGAATGCCCGGAAGGTATATCGCAAACAGGTGAACTTGTAACTCTCTGGCGAGGGCCCATAATCACAAAGCTTTGTTGCATAGCAACAGAGAGCCTGTTCTGCCTTGCTTGTTCACATAGAACATAGCTACCTGATTGTCGGTTTGGACCAGAACTGTTTTGTTGCTGAGATGGCCCTGAAAGACTTGAATAGCACTGAAAATGGATCTCAGCTCTAGGAGGTTTATGTGAAGGGAAACCTCCTGTGAGGTCCAAAGACCCTGAGTGGAGAGATCGTGCAAGTGGGCCCCCCAACCCATCTTGGATGCATCTGTCATCAGAGTGGTTTGGCATAGAGGCTGCTGGAAAGGAGAGCCTACAAGGAGGTTTTCCAGGGATTGCCACCATTGCAGGGATGAAATCAGACTTGTGGTAATTCAGATTTTGTCTGTTAGTCGACCCTAGGCTTGTGACCACTGAGAGGAAAGGGTCCACTGGGCTGCTCACATGTGGAGGCGAGCATAGGGAACCACATGGACAGTGGATGCCATGTGTCCCAGCAGTTGAAGCATCTCCACAGCAGTAAGGAATACCTTCATAGATGCTTGAGATGTCAGTTGTATTATACGTAAACAGCGTGGCTGGGGCAGGAAAGCCCTTGACTACCGTGTGTCTAGACGAGCCCCTATGAATTCTAGAGATTGAGAGGGGCTGAGATGAGATTTTGGGAGGTTTATGACCATCCCCAAGTATTGAAGAATTCCCATTGCTCGAGAGAGAGCAAAGCTGGCCTCTGGAGCTGTCGATGCTCGAATGAGCCAATCGTCTAAGTAAGGGAAGACAAATATTCCCAGAGTCCTCATAAATACTGCTACCACTGCCATGCATTTTGTGAAGACTCTTGGATCAGGGGCTAGTCCAAAGGGAAGAACTCTGTACGGGAAATGTCTTCCTCGAACCAGGAATCGAAGGAACTTCCTGTGATCTGAGTGGATGAGAATATGCGTGTACACATCTCTCAGATCTAGAGAATATAGCCAGTCCTGACTTTGGAAGTATGGTAAAAGTGTTCCGAGGGAGATCATTTTGAACTTTTCTTGGAACAAATATTTGTTTAATTCTCTGAGGTCTAATATAGGTCTGTGTCCCCCTGTATTCTTTGGAATAAGAACGTAGGGGGGAGTAAAACCCTGTCCCCTGTTGGGGAATGGGTACTTTTCGATTGCTCCTTGAGCTAGAAGTGATGTGACCTCCTGCCACAAGAGGTCGGTGGCAGGGCCCTGAGAATTGAACTATTATTGTAGGTGGGGGCAAGTTGAGAAAATGAAGCTTGTACCCCCAGTTGTACAATGGACAGAGTCCAATTTTCTGATGTTATTTGTTGCCATCTTTTGGCAAAATAGCATAGTCTTCCTGGAATGGTCAAGGGTTCTGGACCTTTTAGGGGCAGAATTACTAAGTTCTCTAGATAGAAGTCAAAGACCCTGAGGGGGCTGGGTCTGTTGAGCCAGTTGAGCTTGTGGCTTTCTTTGCTGTCTGTTCTGTTGTTGCCCCTTCTGGGGAACATGGAGCGGACAGTGAGTTTGGTGGGTGTAAGATTGGTAAGGCTTCTTTTTCTTACTGAAAAAGGGTTTTTTAAATATTTTCTTCTTTGCTGGGTTGGCTGTAGACTTTGACAATCTGTTTAAAGTAGTATTGTCAGATTCAAGCTGATTAGCCTTGTCCTGCTAGTCCTTGCCAAAGAGATTTTCTCCTGTGCAAGGAATGTTTCCCAGCTTTTCTTGCACCCACTATTCTAAGTCTGATGCTTGAAGCCAAGCAATACGACGTGCTCCTATGGATATAGCAGAGGTTCTGCTAATACATTCAAAGCAATCAAAGGTAGCACGGATCATGAATTTTGAGACATTCTGGGCATGCTTGACCAGTATAAGGTAGTCTGCTCTTTTTTCCTCCGAAACACACGTTCTAAGTCTTTTGTGACTTCTTCCAGGAACATTCCTGTATAAAGAATGTAGGAACTGATCCTGGCTCCTAGCATGGAGGGTTGAAAGCATCGACGGCCAAAGGCATCGAGAGTCCTGGATTCATGGCCTGGAGGATTAGAAGAATGTGTTTTAGCACTCTTGATCCTTCGCATGGCCGATTCCACTATCATTGAATGGTGTGGTAACTGAGTTTTTTTAAAACCAGGACAACTTGTCACTCGGTGCATGGTGTCAAGGCGTTGGGAATGTGAAAATATTGTTAAAGGAGTATCCCACATTCTCAACATTAGATCATGTAAGATCTTGTGAATGGGAAGCATAGCTGCTTCCTTGGGAGCCATAGGGTATTATAGAATTCTTAATTCTTCTGCCCTAGGTTCCTTTTCTGGAATCACAGTGAATGCGAGACCCTTTGCTAAATCACGTATGAAATCCTGGAAGGATATATCCTCTGGAGGAGACATTCTGCGTTGAGGAGAAGGAACTGAATCTTCTAATAGATTCGCTCTGGTACCGGTAGAATCGTCAGTCATCATAATCGGAAGACTCAAGCACCGTGTGTTCCTGTGACCCATGGTATCGAAATGTCTCAATTCCTGATCCCCGATACCGGAGATCGGCATGGGGGGGAAGCAGTCCTGTCGAAGCAGGTAATGTCGGTACCGATACCTGTTGAACCGTCTGTTGCGGTCTTAGCGGTACCAAAGCCGCTAAGAGGGCCGCTAGACTGCGTTCGATAGCGAGGATTCTGTGACCCATCGCTCCTGCCGATGCCTGGGTGCTGGTATCGGTGGAAGCGGCTACGACCCCAGAACATGGCACCAGTAGTTCCACAGAGGTGGAGGCCTCTGGAACATCCTGGAGCCCCGTTAATGCTTTGGAGCTCTTTTGCCGGTGAAGTATCCTCGAGGAAAACGCCAGTGGCATCTCAATACTTTGAAGGAGATTTACCCTTCGAGGACCGGCTAATCTTAGAAGACTTAAATTTGGTTACCCGAGATCCATGGGAGGAAGATGAAGCCCTGGAAGAGGTCGATGCAACTGACATCGTGTCAGCGGCAAAGAGGGTACCAAGTTTTGCAGGTCTATTCTGAAGGCCCCTTTTGGTCATCCTCGTGCAGGAGAGACACTCTGTTGGACAATGTTCAGGACCCAAACATTTTAGACACCAATCATAGGTGTCGGTGACGGAAATGGTACCGCCACATTTTGAGCATATTTTGAAACCACTAGCTGGTTTCTCCATGCTTGAAGAAAAATGGGCCTAGTGTCCAAAATGGCGCCTAGCACCAGAAGCAGGGAAAGATCCCTAAAGAAATACAAGTAAGTTTGTTTTTTGTTTTTGTTTTTTTAAGGAAAGATGACGACAACCGGCGGTACCGGTAGGCGTTGAATGAAGGCAGACGTGACCACAAAAAACAAGAAATAAAAGGTACATTTTCTGCGGTGACAGGATACCACATCCTGTCGGCTCCGTGGAAAACAAAGAACTGAAGTGAGAGAGGTACAGAGGCAGGAAGGCAGCATGCATACACTGTGGGATGCTCCCAAAAGCTTTCCTATTGGACGCTGGGGAGCGTTCCCGCGCAGGCTCCGTAGGTACCGACGATACCCCATATGTGAAGATTAAATTCCTGCTTGTTCCTGGAGATTATTCTATGCCACAAGCACAATTAACCAGCTCCAAGAGCACCAGCAGACTAATGCACCTAAAAAAACCCCTACTAATGCTCTTAGTCCTCCCTCCTAGCAAAAGACAGACGAGGCAGGAAATCCAAACTTATGATCCTCACTTCCTTAGAATTAAAGAAGAAACACCCTCTCCACAGCATCCCTCCCTAGCCCATAAATCAAATCTGAAGTCTCCATCTGCAAACAATTCCCCTGTGCTATTGGGCCCTTCGATCTCCAGACCCCTCTACCTGGTGGAGTTCCTGGGCCAAAAGGAGCAGATAATCACCCACGTCTGCCCCGTTGTCATTCAAAATGACACTAGCTATCCTGATTCTATACTTTGCCCTTATTGTGCAGGCACAAAAAGGAAACTCAAGTCATCTAATATTCTAGATGAAGATGCCTGTGGGGCTAAAGTAGCTGGAGATAGTGTAGTTACTCACCTTTAACAGGTATTCTCCAGGGAACAGAAGGAATCAGTCCTCACATATGGGTGACGTCAGCGCCAACAGAGCCCGCGCGGAGCATTTCCCCTGCTTTCACAGAAAGCCTTTGGAAATGCTACCACACGTGTGGTCCGCTTCCTGCCCAAGGGTGCTATCTTGCTCAGATGACATAGCAAAAAAGGACTTAAACAATGTAGGGAGGCAACTCCAAGGGGAAGAGGGAGGGTTGTGAGGACTGATTCCTGCTGTCTCTGGAGAACACCTGTTATAGGTGAGTAACTACGCTTTCTCCAGAAACAAGCAGGAAGTCAGTCCTCACATATGGGACTCCCTAGCTCCAGGTAGCTGAGGATTGAGCCATGACAGTACCACCGGTGGCCCATCGGTTAGCCGTGAGTTGCAGAAGATGAATCCCATTGAGCCACTCTGCAAGACCCTAGTGTCCAGCGATACTATCACTCTGGTAGCCTGAACACAGAAGGGTCGGAGGACAGGAGTTGCCTACACCCCGAAAACATTATGGAGTACTGCCTGCCCGAAGGCACTGTCCCTGCGAGACTCGCTCTCCAGGCAGCAATGAGCTACAAATGTATCAATCGAAGACCATGTGGCAGCCCTGTAGATTTCCGGCACCGGCACTGAGCGGAGGTTGGCCACCAACGTAGCCATGGCCTGCATGCGATGTGCTGCGCTCCGGTGATAAAGGGCGAGGGCAATGCTGTCCCCCACCCACATGGACAGAGTCTGCTTCATTACCAGGAGCCCCATTCTATTGGGGTTGTATGATACCAAGAGCTGAGGAGCTTTGCGATGGGCTTGGGTCCTCTGCAGGTAGAAGGACAGGGTCCGCTTGCAGTCTAGTGTATGCAAAATGAGTTCCTCCCTGCCGTCGTGGGAAGAAGGTGGGGAGGATCACCTCCTGATTGATGTGGAAGGGAGATACCATCATGGGGAGGAATTTGGGATGTGTGCAGAGCACTACCCTGTGTTCTTATAGAACCTTGTATATGGTGGATCTGCCACCAAGGCCTGGAGTTTGCTCACTCTCCGAGCGGACGTGACAGCCACCAGAAAAACCACTTTCCAGGAGAGGTATCTCAGATGGCAGACGGCCAGGGGCTCAAATGGCAGCTTGGTGAGTTGGGAGAGCACCACCATTAAGGGCCCTTTCTGCCGCCAGAGGACAGAGAGGAGGCTTCGATATTAGGAGGCCCCGGTGGAACCTGGAGACCAAGGGCTGGTTTGAGAGGGACTTTCCCTCTACAGGGTGATGGTGAGCAGCTATGGCGCTCAGGTGTACCCTCACCGAATTAGACTTTAGGCCAGCGTGCCAGAAGTGTTGTAGCACTAGCTGCATGTAACAGGAGAAAGGGCTCTCCTTTCTCTCTGCACACCAGATGGAGAATCTCCTCCATTTGAAGGCGTACGCCTGTCTGGTGGAGGGTTTTCGGGAGGTCAACAGGATCTCCTCGACTTCTCCTGGAGACTGAAGGGAGCCAAGGCTACCCTTTCAGCAGCCACACCGTCAATGCTAGCGACCCTAGGTCGGGATGCAGGAGGGAGGTTGATCTGCAGATGTGACTCCTCTTGCAAACAGCTGCCTTGAGTGCAGAGGTCTGTGCAGTGTGCTCCCCAAACCAGAAGGGAGGCGTCCATGGTTAGGACCATCTGTGGTGCAGGTGCCTAGAATGGCATCCCCTCCTGGAGGTGGCATAGGGACTGCCACCAGTTGAGGGAGTCTGCCAGTTGCAGGTGAATCTGACCCTGTCGTGTAACCTGCCCGTGGCTTGGGTACACTAGGAGCGGAGGCACCATTGGGCCACTCGCATGTACAAGTGGGCTAGGGGCGTGATGTGAACTGTTCAGACCATGTGGCCCAGCAACCAAAGGAGGCGGCAAGCTGGTACCGACCGGTGAGTATGTACCTCTCTCGCTAACTGCATGAGGTGAAGTGCCCTCTTCTTTGGAAGGGAGGCCTTGACCTGTAACATGTCCAGCTGGGTGCCTATAAATTCCAGGTTTTGGGCTGGAGAGAGATGGGATATGGGGTAGTTGATGAACCCAAGGTACTGCAGGAAGCAAATTGTTCGCCCTGTGGCATGGCTGGCCCCGAGGGCCGTGCTGCCTCTAATGAGACAGTCATCCAGATGGGGAAGACGAAGGCCCCTTGTAAGCGCACATAGACGGCCATGTCGCCAGACACTTTATAAAGACTCTGGGTGAGGAGGCTAAGCCGAATGGAAGTACCTTGTACTGGTAGTGCTCTCCTCCCACCACAAACCTTAGGTACTGTCTTGTGGGAGGGGTGGATCAGGACGTGGGTATATGCGTGGGTATATGCATTCTTTAGGTGTAAGGAGCACAGCCATTCTCCCTGATGGAGGTAGGGCAGCAGAGTTCCAAGGGAGAGCATCTTGAACCCTTCTCCCTCACCAGAAACTTGTTCAAGTTTTGCAGGTCTAGTATGGGCCTGAAGCCTCCAGTTCTTTTGTGGACAAGTTAATACCTTGAGTAGAAACCTTTTCCCCAGTTGTCTGGGTACAGATTCTACTGCCTTGTCCCTGAGCAAACCATCGAGCTCTGAAAGGAGCAAGGTCTTGTGAATGAAAAGCCGCAAAGGCTCTCCTGGGAAGAACCCTGGAGGCGTTTGTTGGAACCTAAGGAGATAGCCCCCCTTTACTATTTGAAGGACCCACTGGTCTGTAGTGACCCCAGCCCACCTGTGGGCAAAAAGCGCCAGGCGGTCCCCTGTGGGCTGGGGAGGGTCTCCCAGGGGAGAGGAGGCCCAGCCCGGAGAGTCAAAAGCTCCCCTGAGGCTGGGAGGGAGCTGGTGTCTGCAGCTTCTGGGCCTTTGGCTCCCTCGGCCCATGGCCCTGGTTCTTGGGGCCCTGTTGCTGCTGCCCCAAGAAAGACTGGTAGTGGCCCTGGTGGAAAGGCCCCTTCTTCCTCGGGAAGGGTGGTCTCTTTCCTGATGGCTTCTTCCAGGGAAGGGTCGAGATTTTCCTCGAAAGCCTTTGCCTGGTTACGACCTCGGCCTCTATCTCGGACGCTTTGTTGGCCATGGGCTTGCCAAACAAGTTTTCCCTGGGGACGTCCAACAATTTTTCTTGTACCCACTGCTCAAGATCAGAGATTTGTAACCAGGCCTGGCGCCGAGCCCCAATGCCTACTGCTGCTACTCTTGCTGCAGATTCAAAGCCGGCATAGGCGGCACAAGAAAGAAACTTTGGGCAGTCCCGGATCCGGGTGGTCAGGGCTTGGAACCTCTAAAGGGGTTTACCGGCAAGGCCTGCAGAAAAGCCTGCCGGCTCTTAAATAAGGCCCTTGAAGTACATACCTATGTACAACTCATAGGCTTGTATCCGGCAGCCCAGCATGGATCCCTGGAAGCACTTGCACCCGAGGGCGTCGAGGACTCTGGCGTCCCTGCCCAGGGGGACAGAAGAGTAGTTCTTCTGACTTTTGAACTTTTGCATCGAGGACTCCATGACCATGGAGTTATACGGGAGTTGGGACTTTTGGAAACCCAGGCCCTTCTTGACGAGGTAGATGGTGTCGAGGTGCTGGCTGACTACCGGTACTGAGGCTGGGGTTTCCCACATCTGCAGGAGCAGGCGCTTGAGGATGGGCTGCACTGGCACCGTGAGTCTCCCCTTTGGTGGGGACTCATACTGGAGAGTCTCCAGTTCTTCGGTGTGCGGGTCCTCCTCTGACTCGGTTGGGACAAAGAGGGCCTGGGCCATGTCCCATACGAAGTCGTGGAAAGCCACGTCCTCGGATGGGGCGTGGTGCTGGGGTTCCAGAGGGAAGAGCTCAGAGGGGACATCTCTGTGTCGAGAGGTCTCGGGGAAGGCCTCGATGTCGGTCTCCCAGTCAGAGCCCGAGGACGTCGAGGATTCCAAGGCTCGGATCTCTCGTGCCTCAAGGCTGGCCCTAAGGAACCTGGATCCCCCGATGGGTCTCGGGTTGGACTCCCGGAAACTGGCCAAGAAGGACTGGACACCTGAAGATCAGGACCAGGACCTCGATCGGTGCCAAGGACTTGTCCGAGGCCGGTGGTGCTCAGGGCCTGGCTCAATGCCCGGGGACTCTCCCGCAGTCGGGGGCCCGGTTGTCGGTGCAGAAGATGCAGGCAAACCTGACATCGCTTGCAGCAAGGCCAAGATGGCAGAGATATTCTGCTCCAGGGCCGCCATCCTGGATTCGATACCAGGAGGCTCTGCAGCTTTCAGAGTGGGCACCAAGGGTCTCGAGCCCGATGCCGGCACTCTTGCGAGTGCATCCTCGACAAGGACCACGGCCTCGGGGAGCCTCACACGGTCACCGCCGGCCTAGGACTCCCTCTTAGAGACCTTAAGGGGACACTGCTCAGAGTTGCCCAAGTCCCTCCCTACGACCTTAGCAGGTTTCACAGGTGGAATCTCGACTGGCTTCGAGGAATTTTTCTTTTTCTTTGAAGGGTCTGGCGTCTTTACGGAGGAGCTGCTGCCACGGGACTCCGAAGACGCCCGAATCTCACAAGATGTGCTCGGCTTGGAGCTCAGCATCAGGGAAGTCTGTGCTGTGCTGGATCGCAGGAACATCTTCTCCTGCAACTCAGTTTCCTGTTGATTCTCGGAGTCATGGCCTGGTACAGGTCGCAGGTGGCACTGTTGTGGTCCGGTCTGAGGCAGTGCAAACAGCAGTCATGGGTGCCTGTGAGGGACATAATCTGACCGCAGCGGTCGCACTTCTTGAACTCACCGGGGGACATGGTGGGAGACACCTGGTCAGGATAGACGACCCCTGGGCAAAAAAGGTTGCAAACGCCAGTTGAGGCAAGCCTCGTCAATAAAGAAGGGAAGAGGCAAAGACAGTATAGAAACATAGAAATATGATGACAGAAAAAGACCACATGGCCTATCTAGTCTGTCCTTCCATATCCATATAAGTTGAAGAACCGGACTTCATGTGATTCTTCATTTGTCGTTTATGGGATTATGTGTCCCTGTCAGTTACTATATGTTGGGAGTACTTGTAGGCCGTTTTGCTCCAAGCGAATTATGGAGCACAAAAGTAGACTCAAATGTTTAGTGCGTGAGGCACCTTTGGTTCAGCATTGCATAGAGTTGAAGAACCGGTTTTGAGATTTGCGATGTTTTTGTCTGGAGCAGGTTTTAGCTGGTCGAGATGGAAAGAGTAGGGAACAATCGCTGCTGATATGTGAGCAGAAGTGGATTTATAGATTGTGTACTGTGGCCCCGGAGGGTTTGAACCTTCGGATTGACTGGGGAGTGTGCATGTAAGGAGGGGGTGGAGTTGTATTGCAGGGAATTCCCATACATCATGATTAGGGGTATTCTTTAAGAGAAAGGTGGGTTCTGTTGAGTGAGCATGCATGGCGTTTATTTGCACAGCATTGTTGAAGAGAAGCTGGCAGGATGGCTGCTTGTTATTAGGTTTTCGCCTAATGGATATGTGGGTGAGCATTGTTTGGAGGGTTGATCTTGTTTCTGTTTATTTTTTAATAGCGTATGAGCAAATATTTCTTTTTTGTGTTCTAGTGATTTTCCCCTGATGAAGCGAGGGTGCTCGCGAAACGTATGAGAGCTCTATATTGAGACGTCGGGGAAGCGGCTGGCTATTTACCCCAAGTATATATTTTAAGTTAAGTGATTTTTCTTGGATAATGCTGGCTGCTTGAAATATGCTAAAAGGTCCTTAATGTTATTGGGCTTATGTTTTCTGGTAGGGATCTTGATTCAGTTCTTGATCATATCTACCATATGCCCGTGAATGCTGAGACCTTGGTTTGTGATAGTTTAAGGACAAACATTGTGTTATTTTCAATAGAGAAATTTTTTTATTTTCATAGGGAGTTCTTTTGACAACTGATAGTTACGCTCTACAAGTTGACCATTAATTTCTTTATCCTTCCATATCAACAACTACAACAGTCCCCTTTTTACCTTTAGAGATCCTCTGTGTTTGTCCCATGCTTTTTTGAATTCAGTTACTGTCCTCATCTCCACCACCTCCACTGGGAGACAATTCCATGGATCCACTACTCTTTCCGTAAAGAAATATTTCCGCATATCACTCCTGAATCTATCTCCCTTCACCCTCATCCCATGTCCCCTTGTAGCAGAATTTGCTTTCAATTGAAAGAGTCTCTCTCCCTGAACATTTATGCCACGGAGGTATTTAAACATCTCAATCATATCACCTCTATCCCACCTTTCCTCTAAGGTGTACATATTAAGATCCTTCAGTCTGTCCTCATATGCTTTATAATGAAGACCACTAACCATTTTAGTAGCCACCCTCTGTACCGACTCCATCCTGTTCGCATCCTTTTGAAGGTGCAGTCTCCAGAACTGCACACTATACTCCAAATGAGATCGCACCAAAGACTTATACAGAGGCATTATCACCTCCTTTTTTCTGCTAGCCGTTCCTCTCCGTATGCACCCAAGCATTCTTTTAGCTTTTGCCGTCGCCTTTTCTACTTGTTTAGCTACTTAAAGATCATCAGACACAACCACGTCTAGGTCCCGCTCTTCTTTAGTGGACAATAGTACTTCACCCCCTATACTATATTGCTCCCTTGGATTGCTGCAGCCCAAAAGCATGACCTTACGTTTTTTTAACATTAAATCCCAGCTGCCAAATTCTAGACCATTCTTCAAGCTTAGCTAGATCCCTCCTTATGTTATCTACGCCTTCCTGGGTGTCTACTCTATTGCAGATTTTGGTATCATCCGCAAAGAGGCAAACCTTACCCAAGAGCCCTTCCACTATATCACTAAAAAAGATGTTAAAAAGATGTTAAAAGTATCGGGGATGGCGCCAGCTCAAGGCGGGAAGAGGAACCGGTACACAAACAAGGGAAAAAAACAACAACTTTTGAGGATAATTTTTAAAAGACTTTTCCGCGGAAACAGGACATACGTCTGTTGGGCTCTGTGGAAAAAAGGAGACTGAGCAAGATGGCACCCTTGGGCAGGAAGGGAACCACGCATGCATGGTAGCATTCCAAAGGCTTTCTGTGAAAGCTGGGGAAATGCTCTGCGCAGGCTTCATCAGTGGCGTTGTCAACCATATGTGAGGACTGACTTCCTGCTTGTTCCTAGAGAATACATATACCCCTTTTCCCCCCAGGTAGAGAATCTGCTTCAGATTTGACATATTGGTTGTGGTATACTGGGAGCCACTGATAATGTCCTGTGATAAGGAAGCTTATCATAGCTCAGGAAGGAGCTATAGGAAAGGTGAAGTGACTCTGAACAAGCAACCTGTCAGTTCTGGTAGAAATAAGAAAACAGAATTTTCCCATAAAAGACTACCAGTCCCAGAATGCACCAGGTTTCCAACAGCCATTAGAGGAGCTGAAGTGGGGAAATGTGTGTTCAATCAGGAGGGCTATGAGGTAATCCCTAAGCACTCATCTCAAAGGGCAGGGCCTGATTCAGCACAGCTGCGCTGTATTAGGGGGGAGCACTCATCTAGGCAGAATAAAGGTAGAGTTTATTCTACAGAGAATTATCCTTATCCTGAGAATCAGCTTGAGCTTGATCATCTTCATCATCAGGAGGATCATCAGAAGCAGAAGCCAAACCGGACGGACAGAGAGGGAAAGAAACCCTTTGGAAGAAAGAGGAGAAAAGCCTTTGAGAGGTCTAGAAGAGTCCAGAGCAGTACGTATACTGGGAGGCATTCCAAGGGCCAGCATACACCATTGGACTGGGGAAAGCCAGAGGAATGGTGCTGCAGAGCTAGGAATCTCCAGACGGTACCTGTGAGAGAGACGATTGCACGTGGAAGGGACCCTAAGACCCGTGCCAGAAGGTATGTGAAGAGAGATCCAGTGTCCAGGGATCTGGATTGGAAGGCTGGACATAAGAACTGGACTACATACTGGCCAGGCTATATAGAGAGGAACTCTAACAGCAATGGAAGCTCAGGTATGAACACTGATCTATGCCCTAGCTATAACCTTGAAAGACAGCAGGGAAACAAGTATTCTCCTGAAAGTGCTCCATTGAGAGATTCATCTGTGCCAATCCATGATATTGAACCCATGCTTGTAGAAGAAGGGGGAATGATAACAGATGAAGAATGTGTTTACATGGACTGCTCTCTGTCTAAACTCCTTTGGTGATTTTCTGTTATAAAGTACAGCAACCATCACAAAGAAATACAAACTTGTTCTTTAATCTACTCAGAAAAGCTCCTGAGTCAGATTTCTAGCCACCTCAGTAGAAAGCAAGCCAGCTAAGGGGTTTCAGCTGGATAACTGCTAGCAATTGAGCCTTACCTAATTGCTTGTGAGCTAGGAGAGAATCACTTCTGAATCTATGTGGGAAGTTATCAGAAGTTAACCTGAAAAGAACAGTTTTTTTCTTGCTTTGTGGCTTTTGGTTTGTTGTTTGATATATGCTAAGAAAACATTAGCTAAGGCCTGACAAGTTTGAATGTTGTTTTCCTGATTTTGATTTTGTTTTTCCAAGTTAAACACTGGAAGCAAGTAACCTGATTTATGTGCTACCAAGCATATCTGTGTTGGGAGAAATAACCCCATAAATAAATACCTTATTGGCTTTAACACTTGAGCACAACTAAATTATTGTCAGCAGCTGTGTCTGGTGTGAATGAACTGCATTGCCCACAATCCCTTGCAAATCATATAGATATATGCACTTGCCAAGACTGTGAAAATTCTCACCCAGGCAGCCGTCTGACAGTCTGTATTTGTGGGAACAGTATCATGGTAATCACTAATTGCAGCCCTTAATTACCATACTTTACTGAATACCTAATCAAACTGAAGAACACTGTATGAAACAAAAACTAGCATAAAAATATTTTAAAAATTATACATTAAAAATGCCCTTTAACACAAACCTTAGTAAATATTTTACATAAATATGAGCATCTTTAGCATGTGTACAAGTGTGATTCTTTAAGAAAAAGCCCAGCACAGTCCCCTGCTACCAGTCCACATATAACAAGGAGCATTGTTATAAGGAGGGGGAACAGATGAGATGATGGACTGGAGGAAGAAAGTACTCACCTGTAACAGGTGTTCTCCAGGAGCAGCAGGAATCAAGCCTCACATATGGGTGACATCGACGTCGATGGAGCCCTTGCGGAGCATTTCCCCAGCTTTCCATGAAAGCCTTTGGGGGAATGTAGGCACGCATGCACGGTTCCATTCCCGCCTAAAGGTGTCATCTTGCTCAGTCAAATGATATAGCTAAAAACAGCACACAAAAATGCAAAAATAAACTATGTACAACTGCAACTCCCAGGGGAGGAGGGAGGGTTGTGAGGACTGATTCCTGCTGCTCCTGGAGAACACCTGTTACAGGTGAGTAACTACTCTTTCTCCAGGACCAAGCAGGAAGTCAGTCCTCACATATGGGTGACTCCCTAGCTCTGGACTACCAGGAACCCAGGCTGAATAAGAGAACTCCCTCTAGTCTCAGCATCAAAGAAAGGCTTTTCAGTGACAGAACCTCCACCGGTAGCCCAACAAAGGGCAGGAGTTGCCTAAACCTCAAAGAGATTCCGGAGTACTGCCTGGCCAAAAGCACTGTCCCTACGGGACTCCCTTTCCAGACAGTAATGGGCCGCAAAAGTCTGGCTTGAAGACCAAGTAGCAGCCCTGCAGATGTCTACCAACGGTACAGAGCGGAGATGAGCCACTGAGGCAGCCATTGCCCTGACACGATGGGCCGTGACCCGACCCTGCAAAGGAAGGTCCGCCACCCCGTAAGCCGAGGTGATACAGTCAGCCACCCAGATGGACAAGGTACGCTTGGACACAGCCAACCCCAAATTATTAGGATCAAAAGATATGAAGAGCTGAGTAGCCCTTCTGTGCCCCTGCGTACGATCAAGGTAGAAGGATAAGGCCCTCCTACAGTCCAGGGTATGCAGAACTGCTTCATCCCGGCTTGCATGAGGCCTAGGGAAGAATGTTGGGAGAACCACCTCCTGGTTGAGGTGGAAAGAGGATACAACTTTAGGGAGGAACTTTGGATGAGTCCTGAGGACTACCCTGTTCTTATAGAATCTGGTGTAAGGCCTGTCACAGACCAGGCCCTGAAGCTCACTCACTCGTCTAGCCGAGGTTAGGGCTACCAAGAAGAGTGTCTTCCAGGACAGGAAGCATAGAGGACAAGTAGCAATTGGCTCAAAGGGTGGGCGAGTCAGTTGCTGCAAGACCACATTCAACTCCCACTCAAGAGCAGGAGGACGGATTGGAGGCTTGAGCAAGAGCAAGCCTCTGAGAAACCGGGACACCAAGGGGTGGACCGATAGAGAATGTCCTTCCACCAGTGAGTGGTGAGTTGCTAGAGCTGAGAGGTGAACCCGAACAGAATTGGACTTAAGTCCTTAATTTGATAAGTGCAGTAAGTACTGAAGCACTACTGGTACAGTACAGGAGAAGGGATCCTCTGTACATAGGTGACACCACACGGAAAACCTTTTCCATTTGAGAGCATAGGTTTTCCTAGTGGACTGTTTCCTAGAGGCTAGGACAACCTCCTAAACTTCCTGAGGGAGGCCCCAGGGAGCCAAAACTACCCTTGTAGCCTCCATGCCATCAAATTGAGAGCTTTGAGATTGGGGTGCAGAAGGGAACCCTGATCCTGAGAGAGAAGGTCGGGTTGCAACCCCAGAGGCAGTGGGGGGGATCCACTGCCAGCTGAAGCAGAAGTGGAAACCAAGGCTGTCTCCGCCACCTGGGAGCCACCAGCAGGACCGAGGCCTTGTCCTGAAGAATCTTGAACAGAGTTCGGGCCACCAAGGGCGTGGGAGGAAACGCATACAGGAGGCCCTGAGACCAGGGAATCAGAAAAGCATCTGCTGCCACCCGCAGAGGATGCGGTTGCCTGGAGCAGAACTTTCACTATTAAATGAGATACGTCCAATGTAAACAAAACCACAGGAAAAATTAGGTTTTAAAAATTACACTTCAAAGCCAACAATTAACAAGCGAAAAAACAGGTCTCAGAACTTTAGCCACCAAGAGACTTCCGTCTACTGATATGGTGTCTTAGAACATCAATGACCTTTCTTGTAAACTTTTCGCTGTTTTTTGTTGTATTTTCTAATTAGACTACCGCACTCATCACAAGAGCTAATAAATATTCAATATGTTCCGTGGGTACACGAACTTCCACACATTGCATAGTAGAGTAATAACTTATACACAACTCCAACATTTGTCTCCTTACTATGCTGCTGAAACTTCACTTCTAAATATCTTGTCCATATTCAGAAGGATTTACAACTTAGCTTTCTTGTGATTGAGGACAGGTGTCCATTGAAGAATATCTCCGTGAGAATCTCAAAGCTCTACCTGGGCACCACTGAGGCATTTCACGGCCACAGTTTCATCAGGAGATCTCACCCGTTAAGTTCTATAATTGAAACAGAAACAGTTGATCGTATACATGACCTGCGGTCAAACAGTGGGACACTAAAGGGGCTTCCACCTTCCTATATTTCAACCTACTGCGATGCTCACGTATTTGTATTCTCAACGCTCTTATTGTCTTGCCCACATACAATAGTCCACAAGGGCATTGAATCCCGTACCCTACTCCTTCTGAACCACAATCAGTATGGAATTTCAGCGAGTAATCAACCCCATGGTATGTGAAATTAGTTATCTCCAAGGTAATTTCGCAGACATCACAGTGCCCACATTTCTTATGGCATCCGCAAGCTGTCGACATTATTTGAGGGACCAAAACCGCCGGGCTAAGCCTATCCTTTAAGTTCCTACCTCTCTGTTAGACACAGCAAATTTTCTTGTCTCCCACTCCAGGGACTGCCCTTAGTACATTCTGATGTTTCCGTACTATTAGCTGTATTGATTTACTTAAAGGAGAAAAACCCGTAACCAAATTAATTTTTTCAGAATCCCAATTTATGGCATCCGATGAAGTACGATAACTCAATAATAGGCTGCTATTATTAAATAGAGCTCTATAGTAGGCCTTCTTCACCACTTGTTTGGGATACCCCCTCCTAAGAAAATCCTGAATTAGACCTTTGGCACGGTTTTTAAAATCCTGTCTCTCTGAGCAATTCCTCCGAAAACGTAAAAATTGCAAAAAAGGAAGGCTTTCTTTCAACTGGCGAGGGTGTTTACTCGTGAAATGCAAAAACGTGTTTCTGTCCGTTTTTTTCTTAAAGACAGACGTTTTCCACGCATATAGGAAGGTGGAAGCCCCTATAGTGTCCCACTGTTTGATCGCAGGTCATGTATACGATCAACTCCGCTGCTTTGTCATTGATAAAGTGAATCGGGCTAGTGTGGGTAAAATGCTTGATAAGACCCTTCTGATAAGAGAGCAAAGATGGATCTACAGGCTGGGGACGGTTAGCCCGAATGGCCTTAACACCTCTATTGATTGGGTGGTATGTGTATAGCAGCGAATAGTGATACTCTTGGTATGTGCTCATTAAGGTCTAGGTCTGTCTTTTAGGAATTAGTTGGTAGGTAGGTGGGGTAAGTTGTATGTGTCTGGATGGAAGTTTAAAGGGGTTAGTCGGAGCTGGGCATTCCGCATGGGCGGCGTCTGAAGAAAATTGAGTTTGGTGAAGCTAATAGCCAACATTTCTAAGATTATAGACGTGGGCAGCATTGTAAGTGAGAATGGTATGTTTTTTTTAAATTTTAATGGGTTTTGGTGAGTTTGGGAAAGGGTGTAGTAATATACTGTTTCTGTTTCAATTATAGAACTTAACGGGTGAGATCTCCTGATGAAACTGTGGCCGTGAGGCCACTGTGCAGGCCTCATATGGAGCCTGGCATTGGGGGTCACATGTACTGTCGAAGCCATGTGGCCCAGAAGTCTCAGGCAGATTCTGGCGGAGACCAGTGACCTGCTGAGAAACCGGCTTGCCAAGTTTATCAGTCTTTGGGCTCTGTCTTCTGGCAAGAATGCCTTTGCCAGCAGAGAGTCCAACCTTGCCCCTATGAACTCCAAGTTTTGGGATGTGAGCAAAGTGGACTTTGCGAAATTTATAACAAAACCCAGGCTTTGAAGAAGAGCAATAGTTCTGAGGGTGTCTTGTCTGGCCTCCTGGCACGTCTGACTCCTGATGAGCCAGTCGTCCAGATAGGGGAAGACAAAGATACCCTGATTTCTCAGGTAGGCCGCCACCACTGCCAGGCATTTGGTAAAGACCCTGGGAGCGGAGGTGAGGCCAAAAGGTAGTACTCTGTACTGATAATGGTTTCCTCCCACAATGAACCTGTGGTACTTTCTGTGGTCTGGATGAATGAGGATGTGAGTATAAGCATCCTTTAGATCTAAGAAGCATAGCCAACCTCCCTGCTGAAGGTAGGGCAGAAGTGTTCCAAGAGTAAGCATCTTGAACTTTTCCTTCTCCAGGAACTTGTTGAGGTTTCGGAGATCTAGAATAGGTCGAAGGCCACCAGTTCTTTTGGGTACTAAGAAATACCTGGAGTAGAACCCTCAACCTTGAAAGTGGGGAGGCACAGGCTCCACTGCCCCGTTCACCAACAGACCTTGTAGCTCCTGAAGGAGAAGATCTGTGTGCAGGGGAAGCCTTGGAGGCTCCCCTGGAAAGTATGGAGGAGGCAGTTGTTGGAAGTGTAGTGCATAGCCCCTGTGGACTATTCTTAACACCCAACTTTCTCCAGTGATGAGTGGCCACTGGTGGGCAAACAGAGCGAGGCGACCTCCTGTGCAGGGTTGGGAGAGCAGGGATAGAGAGGCTATGCCTAAGGAGTCAAAAACCCCCACCCTGCTGAGTGGAAGCAGGGGCCGGAGGCTTGGGGGTCCTCTGCCTACGGGGCCCATTACCCTGCCTCTTAGCTTGCTGACCCTGAGGGGCAGCTTGGGCAGCCTGATATTGTGGGTACTGTTTGTAGGCAGTGCCCTTCCTCGGGTAAAAGGGCTTTTTACCGAGCCCTTCTTTTTGTGAGAAGGGGCAGAAGTCTTTCTAGACAGCCTTGTCCTTGTGAGGTGCTCGGTCTCGAGCTGTGCGGCCTTCTCGGTCATGGGCTTGCCAAAAAAGGTTCTCACCTCGGCAAGGGACATCGACCAACTTGTACTGAACCCATGGCTCGAGGTCCGATGACTGCAGTCATGCCTGGCGTCAAGCCACGATGCCGGCTGCCGCAACATGGGCCGAAGCCTCGAAGCCATCGTAGGCAGCACGGGACAAACTTGGAGCAATCCCGGATCCCCGAGGACAAGGACTTGAACCTCTGCAAGGGTTCCCTGGAGAGACCAGCAGAGAACCTGGCCAGCTCCTTGGCCAGGTCTCGCAAGTACATGCCCATGTACAGTTGGTAAGACTGTACACTGCAAGCAAGCATCGAGCCCTGGAAGCACTTTCTACCAAAACTATCGAGATTTCGGGCCACCCTGCCAGGGGGCACCGCGGAGTGCATCTTCTGACTTTTCAGGCGATGCATGGCCAATTCCACCACCATGGAATGGTGTGGTAGCTTGCTTAAAACCGGCGCCGAGGCCGGTGCCTCCCACATCCGGAAGAGGAGCCGTTCCAGCATCAGAGGAACCGGGACAGTAAAGGCCTCCTTCGGAGGAGAGTCGTACTGCAGGGCCTCGAGTTCATCGGCTCGAGGCTCCTCCTCAGGGTCCGCAGGGATAGCCAACGCAGTGTCCATATCCCGGACGAACTCAGAGAACCGGGTATCCTCCGGAAGGGATCTACTCCGGGGTTCAGACTGCGGTGAGTCCGATGGGACGCACCGAGTCTTGAAGGTGTCGGGGGACTCCTCGTCCTCCGTCTCCCATGCGGACTCGTCCGATGAGGAATCGGGGTCCGACCTCACAGGGCCTGCGAGCACCCGCCCGACGCCGAAGGCACTGGCATCGACGCCTTCGGTCCCGAACGGGAGGTCGAGGGAGACCGCGACTGAAGTCGACCTCGAGCCTTCATGGCCTCGAGTATCGGCTCAGTCTCCTGGGTCGACTTCCCGGTGTCGATGTCCCGGTGGTCGGGGCAGATGCACCGGACAGGCTGGCCATCAGTGCCTGCTGCTGTTCCGTGAAGGCAGACAATCTGCTCTTGAAGGCTGTCAACCTGAGACCCAGCTCAGGAGACTCAGCAGCTCCCGACTCGGGCCCCGGCGGCGCTGGGCCCGACGTCGGCTCCCTGGGAGGAGAGTCCATGAGGACTACAGGGCTTATGTGTCCAGCAGACTCCGGCTCCAGTCGAGGGACTTTGGAAGGCTTCTCCTGTTCCACGGGGCCGGGGTGACGGTCGGGGGTCTGAGACCTAGCTCTCGAGGAGCCAGGGACCTCTTCCGACGATGCCCTCGCGAGCCGCTTCTTCCTCTTGCGTTCCCGGTCAGGGGACCCCCTGTCCGAGGAGCCACGACGGTGCTCGGGATCCGACTCCCGAGATGTCGAGGCCTCTGATGAGGTCCGGGCCCGGCCGGAGGCCGAGTCAGAAAAAAGCCTTTCCTTTTGGTGCTGATGACTTCGCAGTGCCTTGGAAGACATTTTCCCACATGGTCCACACATCTTTGAGTCGTGATCAGGACCGAGGCACCGAAGGCAGCAGTCGTGTGTGTCGGTGAGAGACATCAGTTTCTTGTACCGATCACACTTTTTAAAACCGCTGGAAGCCATCGGGGAAAAAAGAGACCCCGCGAGGTCAAAGGACCGGCCTTCCAGGAAAAAGGAAAAAAGGGCGTGAACGCCAGCCACTAAGGGCAAAAACCGAAAAAAGAAGATCAGGCTCGATACCGGTGTACCGAACCCGGCGGGAGGTGAACCGGCGTCGAACCGGAGAAGAAAAATAGCGAAGAATCGCAAAAAATCAAACAATTTTCCGGGATGACTAGGACTCACGTCCGGTGGGCTTCACGGAAAACAAGAGACTGAGCAAGATGGCACCTTTAGGTGGGAAGGGAACCGCGCATGCGTGCCTGCATTCCCAAAGGCTTTCATGGAAAGCTGGGGAAATGCTCCGCAAGGGCTCCATCTACGTCGATGTCACCCATATGTGAGGACTGACTTCCTGCTTGGTCCTGGAGAAAGAGATGAAAGAAGCAAGAGAGTGTGTCATAAAACAAATAAAGGTCATAAGGGATACAAAGAAAAATAAAACACAGAGAATGTTCAAATTTAAGGAGAAGAGTTACATGTATTTGCCAGGGCATCAGTGCTGTACAATAGCACCAGCACCTAATGCTTGTTCAACTAGAGCCAGCAGTAGCATTATTACTAGAATTTTTCTGGGTTGTCTTCTATTATAGACTGATGCAAATACTTACCACTATTACAGATTTGGCTTGTTCACAATACTGAAAATCTCCATAGCGAACTGATCTACGCCCCTTAAAAAAAAAGACAAACAACTATTAGGAAAGCCATAGATGAAGAGCAGAATGATTTTCAGGATATTTACAAACCATTTAGACATACCTGCAAACAGAATCCACTAATCAGGCTCACTTTTATATTTATTTATTTTTAATTTATTTGACAATTTTTTATACTGCTTTATCATTTCAGTCAAAGTGATTTACATTGTAACAAACTTGGTAATGTACAGGGACATTGATAACTTGAATTTTTCGGAGGCAATGGAGAGTTAAGTGACTTGCCCAAGGCCACAAGGAGTGCTAGTGGGAATCAAACCTTGGTCTCTTGGTTCCCAAACCAGTGCTCTAACCATTAGGCTACTCCTCCACACCAGTGGAGTGGTTATTTTGCAATCCAAACCAGTCTGCAATCCTGGAGTATACACTTGACAACTATTATCAAAACACTGTAAATACATCCCATTCCAAGTAAAGACCAAAATCAATGCTGCCTGACTCATAAGAAGCACTACAGCAATCTGTAATCTAAAGAAGAAACTGTTCTCAAGCACAGAAATATTACTGGAGAGGTTAGGCTGAGAAAGCACAGTTACTTACCTGTAACAGGTGATCTCTGGGAACAGCAGGAATAAGTCTTCACATACGGGTACGTCGGTACCGACGGAGCCTGCGCGGGAACGCTCCCCAGCATCCAATTAGAAAGCTTTTGGGAGCATCCCACAGCGCCTGCGTGCTGCCTTCCCGCCTTTCCAACTGTCTCTCCTCAGTTGAGTTTTATAGCTGAGACAAAGAGGGAGAGAGAGGGAAAGGAAGAGAGAGAGAGACAACTCCTAGGGGAGGTGGGTGGGTTGTGAAGACTTATTCCTGCTGTTCCCAGAGATCACCTGTTACAGGTAAGTAACTGTGCTATCTCCAGGAACAAACAGGAATGAGTCTTCACATATGGGGACTCCCTAGCTTTTGATGCCAGGGAGAGCCCAGAAGTTGTGTCCCTGAAACAGGGCTGCACTTCCCCACCTGGAACTCTGGCATCCCATGAGGGATGGTGGGTAGGAGTTGATTAGGTATGGAACAGGTGTTTGAGAACAGCCTGACCAAACAAGGCATCCCGGCGGGAGTCCTTGTCCAAGCAGTAATGGGCTGTGAAGGTATGAACCGAGGCCCAAGTGGCTGCTCGACAGATGTCGTCAATAGACACAGAGTTCAGATGAGCCATTGAGGCTGCCATGGCTCTCACATTGTGAGCTGTGACATGGCCCTCCAGAGAAATGTTCTTGCTCTGATAGGCGAAAGAAATACATTGGGCAATCCAGTTGGAAAGTGTTCTCTTGGAGACTGGTTGTCCCAAATGAGAAGGATCAAAAGCAACAGAGTTGAGAATACTTTCTATGTTGCTGTGTCCTCTGTAAGTAAAAAGCTAGAGCTATTTTACAGTCCAGGTTATGAAGATTCCTCTCTGCACATGATGCATGAGGTCCTGGAAAAAAGACAGGTAGGTAGACCTCTTCGTTGAGGTGAAAAGGCGAGACCACCTTAGGCATAAAATGTGGATTAGTCCTAAGAACCACCTTGTCATGATGGAACCTTGTATAAGGTAGATTAGCTACTAGTGCTTGCAATTCACTGATGCGGCGTGCAGATATGATTGCAATGAGAAAGATAACCTTCCAAGAAAGGTATTTCAAGGAGGTAGTAGCTAAAGGTTCAAAAGGCGGCTTCATAAGCTGACCAAGAACCAAATTTAAGTCCCATGCCACCGGTGGTGGTCTAATGGGAGGCTTTGTTAAAAGGAGGCCTCTCATGAACCTTGCTACAAGGGGATGAGAGGAAACAGGTTGTCCATTTAGAGGCTTGAGTGAAGCTGCAATAGCACTCAGATGAACTCTTACTGAATTTGTCTTAAGGCCTGCATTAGACAGATGCAGGAGATACTCCAGCAACGATTCCAGAGGTATGGCACGGGGGTTAAAACCCTTTTCAGAACACCAGATGGTAAACCTTTTCCACTTGAAGGCGTAAGAACGTCTAGTGGAGGGTTTTCTGGAAGCATGAAGAACATCTTTCACTTCTTTAGAAAGAGGAAGATCCTGGAGATCTAGGCCTTCAGCAACCAAGCCCTGAGATGCAGAGACTGGGGATTGGGATGCCACAACTTTCCGTCCTCCTGAGAGAGGAGGTCTGGAGCAGACCCTAACTCTAGGGAGGGAGCTTGAGAGAGATGTAGAAGCAGAGGGTACCACACTTGCCGTGGCCAATGTGGAGCTATGAGAATCATGTGGCCTCTGTCTCTCTGAAGCTTGAACAGGGTTTTGGGAATTAGGGGAATGGGTGGAAAGGCATACAGAAAGTCTTAACCCCAGTGAAGGAGGAAAGCATCCCTTGTCGGAGCCCCCTGAGCCGGAGTTCTGGAACAGAACCGGGGAAGGTTGGTATTCCACGGACTTGCAAAGAGGTCTATGTCCGGGGTTCCCCAAATTTGAAAAATCTTGGATACCTGGTCCATATGTAGGGACCACTCGTGTGGAAGCAAAACTCGACTGAGTCTGTCTGCCCAAGAGTTTTGAACATCTGGGAGATAGACTGCCAGAAGATGAATGTGATGCTCTCTGGCGACGGCCCACAGTCGTAGAGCTTCATTGCAAAGCGACAGAGAGCCAGTTCCTCCCTGCTTGTTTATATAGAACATGGCTACCTGATTGTCCGTGTGGACAAGGACTGTCTTGTGGCTGAGCAGGGTGTGGAAAACTCGCAGAGCAAGGAAGATTGCTCTGAGTTCCAAGAGACTGATATGTAGACAAGTCTCCTGTGGGGACAAGATGCCCTGGGTGGAGAGGTCCTGAAGATGAGCTCCCCAGCCCATTGGGGAAGCATCTGTTGTAAGAGTTACCTGGGGTAGAGGCTGTTGAAAAGGACACCCCAGCAACAGGTTCTGAGGGGACCTCCCCCACTGGAGGGACAAAATAAGGCGACTTGTGTTTGCTATTTTGTCTGACAGGCAGCCTAATGCCTGGGTCCATTGGGGGGATAAAGTCCACTGAGCTGCTCTTATGTGAAGACAAGCATATGGTACCACATGCACGGTGGATGCCATGTGGCCTAGTAACTGTAACATCTCTCGAGCAGTTAGAAGGAGTTTTGATTCTGCTTGAGAAGCTAACTGCATCAAGCGAAGGCATCAAGTCTGGGGAAGATAGGCCCTTGCCTTTGTGGTATCCAGTAGCGCCCCTATAAATTCCAGGGAATGAGTAGGGATCAAATTGGATTTTGGGATGTTTATTACCAGCCCTAAATATTGAAGGATACGCATTGTGCAGGTTAGAGCAGTCTTGGCCTCTGATTGAGTAGGAGCTTGAATGAGCCAGTCGTCCAGATAAGGGAAGACAAAGATTCCCAGGGTGCGTAGAAAAGCAGCAATCACTGCCATGCATTTTGTGAACACTCTTGTTGCAGAGGTCAGGCCAAAGGGGAGCACTCTGTATTGATAGTGCTTCTCCTGGAAAAGGAACCGAAGGAACCTTCTGTGAGTTGGATGGATGAGAACATGAGTGTACGCATCCTTGAGGTCTAGAGAACAAAGCCAATCCTGACTGTGAAGGTATGGCAGCAGAGTCCCTAGAGAAAGCACAGTTACTTACCTGTAACAGGTGATCTCTGGGAAAAGCAGGAATAAGTCTTCACATATGGGTATCGTCGGTACCGACGGAGCCTGCGCGGGAACGCTACCCAGCATCCAGTAGGAAAGCTTTTGGGAGCATCCCACAGCGCCTGCGCGCTGCCTTCCCGCCTTTCCCAAACACCTCTCTCCAGTTCGAGTTTTAAAGCTGAGACAAAGAGAGAGAGAGGAAAGGAAAGATAGATAGAGAGATACAACTCCTAGGGGAGGTGGGTGGGTTGTGAAGACTTATTCCTGCTGTTCCCAGAGATCACCTGTTACAGGTAAGTAACTGTGCTATCTCCAGGAACAAGCAGGAATGAGTCTTCACATATGGGGACTCCCCAGCTAGAGATGCCTGGGAGATCACCCAGATTGTGAGTCCCTGGGAAGGGCTCCACCTCCACCCATGAATCTCAGGCATCCAGTCAGGGATGGAGGGTAGGAGTTGATTAGGTATGGAACAGGTGTTTGAGAACAGCCTGACCAAACAAGGCATCCCGGCGGGAGTCCTTGTCCAAGCAGTAATGGGCTGTGAAGGTATGAACCGATGCCCAGGTGGCCGCTCGACAGATGTGGTCGATGGACACAGAGTTTAGATGAGCCATAGAGGTTGCCATGGCCCTCACATTGTGAGCTGTGACATGGCCCTCCAGAGAAAGGTTCTTACTCTGGTAGGCGAAGGAAATACACTGAGCAATCCAATTGGACAGAGTTCTCTTAGAGACTGGAAGTCCTAAATGAGAAGGATCAAAAGCAACAAAAAGTTGAGAGGACTTTCTATGTTGCTGTGTCCTTTGTAAGTAGAAAGCAAGTGCTCTTTTACAATCCAGGGTATGAAGATTCCTCTCTGCACTTGATGCATGAGGTCCTGGAAAAAAGACAGGTAAATACACCTCCTGGTTCAGATGGAAAGGTGAGACCACTTTAGGCATAAAGTGTGGATTAGTTCTGAGGACTACCTTGTCATGATGGAACCTTGTATAAGGAGGATTAGCCACTAAAGCTTGCAACTCACTGATACGACGAGCTGAGGTGACTGCAATGAGAAAAATAACCTTCCAGGAAAGGAATTGCAAGGAGGTAGTGGCTAAGTGTTCAAAGGGTGGCTTCATAAGCTGGCCAAGAACCAGATTCAAGTCCCATGCCACTAGAGGTGGTCTAATGGGAGGTTTAGTCAGAAGGCGGCCTCTCATGAATCTTGCTATAAGAAGATGAGAGGAAATAGGTTGTCCATTGAGAGGCTTAAGGGATGCTGCAATAGCACTCAAATGGACTCTGATTGAATTTGTTTTAAGGCCTGCATGGGATAAATGCAGCAAATAGTCTAGTAAAGAATTCAAAGGTATTGCAAGAGGGTTAAGACCCTTCTCTGCACACCAAATGGAAAACCTTTTCCATTTAAAAGCATAGGAACGTCTGGTGGAAGGCTTTCTGGAAGCATGAAGGATATCCTTCACTTGCTGAGAAAGGTGTAAATCTTGAAGGTCTAGGCCTTCAGCAACCAGGCCCTGAGATGAAGAGACTGAGGATTTGGGTGCCACAAGGTTCCCTCCTCCTGGGAGAGGAGATCTGGAGCAGACCCAAGGTCCAGGGAGGGAGCTTGAGAGAGATGCAGAAGTAGAGGGTACCACACTTGGCGTGGCCAACATGGTGCTATGAGGATCATAGACCCCTTGTCTCTCTGAAGCTTGAACAGAGTCTTGGGGATGAGGTGAATAGGTGGAAAGGCATAGAGGAAGTCTTGCCCCCAATGAAGGAGGAAGGCATCCCTGGCCTGAACTCCGTGACACGGAATCCTGGAACAAAACCAGGGTGGTTTGACATTCCACGGACTTGCAAACAGGTCTATGTCTGGGGTACCCCAAATCCGAAAAATCCTGGCTATCAGGTCCCCATGGAGGGACCATTCGTGTGGAAGCAGAACTCGACTGAGTCTGTCTTCCCAAGAGTTTTGAACCCCTGGAAGATACACTGCCATGAGATGGATTTGATGCTCTCTGGCGAAGGCCCACAATCTCAGAGCTTCATTGCAAAGCGACAGAGAGCCAGTTCCCCCCTGCTTGTTCACATAGAACATGGCTACCTGGTTGTCCGTGTGGATGAGGACTGTCTTGTAGCTGAGCAGGGTGTGGAAGACTCTGAGAGCCAGAAAGATTGCTCTGAGCTCTAAGAGGTTGATATGTAGAGATGTCTCCTGTGGAGACCAGATGCCTTGGGTGGAGAGATCTTGTAGATGAGCTCCCCAACCCTTTGGAGAGGCATCTGTTGTAAGGGTTGCTTGGGGTAACATCTGTTGAAAGCAACAGATTTTGAGTGGACTTCCACCAGTGGAGGGACCAAAAGAGGCGACTGGAGGTTGCTATTTTGTCTGACAGGCAACCTGATGCCTGTGTGCATTGGATGGATAGAGTCCACTGAGCTGCCCTCATGTGAAGGCGAGTGTAAGGAACCACATGCACAGTGGATGCCATGTGGCCTAAGAGTTGCAACATGTCTCGAGCAGTTAAATGGGATTTTAACTAAATCTTGGAGGCTAACTGCACCAAGCGTAGGCAACGGGCCTGGGGAAGATAGGCCCTTGCAGTTGTGGTATCCAGTAAGGCCCCTATGAACTCTAGAGACTGAGTAGGGGTGAGATGGGATTTTGGAATGTTTATTACCAGTCCCAGATACTGAAAAACACGCCTTGTGCAGGCCAGGAAGTCTGGGCCTCTGACTGGGATGGAGCTCGGATGAGCCAGTCGTCCAGATATGGGAATACAAATATCCCTAGAGTGCGTAAAAATGCAGCTACTACTGCCATGCATTTTGTGAACACTCTTGGTGCAGAGGCCAGACCGAAAGGAAGCACTTTGTATTGGTAGTGCTTTCCTTGGTAAAGGAACCGAAGGAACCTTCTGTGTGTTGGATGGATGAGGACATGGGTGTACGCATCCTTGAGATCTAGAGAACAAAGCCAGTCCTGACTCTGGAGGTATGGAAGGAGAGTTCTGAGAGAAGTCATCTTGAATTTCTCCTTGCATAGAAACTTGTTCAATTCTCTGAGATCTAATATGGGTCTGTAGCCCCCCGTTTTCTTTGGAATGAGAAAATAGGGGGAGTAGAACCCTGAGCCCTGTTGAAGAAGGGGTACTTCTTCTATTGCCCCTTGGGCAAGAAGGGTAGCAATCTCTTGACCTAGAAGGATGAGGAGATATGTTGAGAATTGAACTGTTTCACCATGGTGTGAGGAGGAAGGTTTAAGAAATGAAGCTTGTACCCATCCCGTATGATGGAGAGGGTCCATTGCTCTGCTGTGATTTGTTCCCATCTGGGAGCAAAATGGGCTAACCTTCCTGGGATGGTGAGAGGCTCTGGATGTTCTAGAGCCAGAAAGGCTAAGTTCTCTAGTGGAAAGTCAAAAGCCCTGAGGAGGCTGAGGCTGTTGGGCCGTAGCAGTCCTCGCAGCCTGAGGCTTGGCCTGTTTTGGTTGTTGCTGTCTCTTTGTAGCAAAACGACCTTGGGAAGAGGCCTGACCATAAGTAGAAGAAAATTTCCCCTTTTTGGGGAAAAATCCTTTTTTGAACCACCTCTTTTTAAAAGGAGCAGCAGTAGACTTTGTAAGTCTATCTAAAGCAGAATTTTCAGCATCCATCTGGTTGGCCTTTGCTTGCCAATCTTTGCCAAACAGGTTTTCACCTGTACAGGGAAGGTTACCTAGACCATCCTGCACCCAGGATTCCAAATCAGAGGCTTGTAACCAAGCAACTCTGCATGCACCTATGGTAATAGCTGAGGCTCTACTGGCACCCTCAAAAGAGTCAAAGGTTGCACGGTTGGAAAACTTGGATACATCCTGTGCATGTTTAAGCCAGGTGAGAAACTCTTCTCTCTTATCTTCTGACATAAAAGGAGATAAGGTTTGCAGATGATCTGTAACTTCCTTTAGAAACATCCCCATATAGAGACTATAGGAGTTGATTCTGGCTACAAGCATACTGGCCTGGAAAATTTTCCTGCCAAAGGCATCTAAGGTTCTGCATTCTCTTCCTGGAGGAGCTGAGGAATGTCTTTTTGTACTCTTGATCTTTTTCATAGCAGACTCTACCACAATAGAGTGGTGAGGAAGCTGAGTCTTATGAAAACCAGGACAAGGAGGAACACGATACATGGTGTTCAACCTACGAGTATGAGGGGAGGTGGAAAGAGGAGTCTCCCATATGCCCAACATGTGATCATAAAGAATCTCATGTATTGGTATGGTGGCTGCCTCTTTAGGAGCCTTAGGATATTGTAAAATATCTAATTTTTTGGCTCTAGGTTCTCTTTCAGAGGCCACTGAGATGGACAGGCCTCTGGCCACCTCCCTGATGAATTCCTGAAAAGACAAGTCTTCAGGAGGAGACATTCTCCTTTTTGGAGAAGAGGGTTCCTGAGGAAGGATCCCCGATGCTTCAATAGAGGCCTCTGATGCATCAGAGTCTTCAGAGGAATCGAAGTATCGACTGTGTGGATGCTCTCGCAGAGCCCGATACGCGTACCGGGGGGTATCGACATCGGGAGTAATCGGTACCGAGTCGGTACCAATGGGCATCACAGGATAGCGTACCGCTGCACTCGACGTTGATGTCGATGCAAGCGGTACCGGCAGCGGAACCGATATCGGATCCGGTACCGGAATCGGTACCGGTACCGACAACGGAGTTTGTTGCGGTACCGTAGGCGTCGCAGCTTGTATGAATGCCATGATGGCACGCTGCATGGTCAGAATATTCTGATCCATCGACGCCACCAATGTCTGGATGTCGGTACCGGTGGAAACCGCCGGTTCCCCAGAACATTGTAACAGGTGATCGGTCGAGGCCGAGCCATCGATGTCAACCTGTGACCCCATAGATACAGCTTTGGAAGCCGGAGCCTCCCGCCGGGGTAATTTTGCCGGTGTGGATTCCTCAAGAGTAAGCCCGGGGGCATCTCGATACTTGGAGGGAGATGTACTCTTTGAGGACCAGCCGGATTTAAGTTTGGTTACCTGAGATCCATGGGATGAAGCAGCAGCCCTGGAAGACGTTGATGCCACAGAAGCTGCATCAGAGGGAAACAGTGTACTAAGCTTGGCTGCTCGATTTTGTAACCCTCTTTTAGACATCATGGAACAGGACTCACAGTCCGCAATGGAGTGGTCAGGAGCTAAACATTTGAGACACCAGTCATGGGTGTCAGTGACAGAAATAGTGCCACTGCACTTCGTGCACTTTTTGAACCTGGAGGCGGGTTTTTCCATGAGGAAAATATTTCTGCAGGCCTAAGGCCACAGAAGAAAAAATGCACTGAAGTAAGAAAAGAATAGGGGGTTTTTTTTGTTTTGTTTTTTTTTAAAGAAAGAAAGAAAAAAGACCGGTAGTACCGGTCCGGAGTCGAGAAGGGAAATTCTTCAGCGGTGACGGGAAACACGACCTGCTGGCTCCGCGGAAAAGAAGAACTGGAGAGAGGCGGTTGGGAAAGGCAGGAAGGCAGCGCGCAGGCGCTGTGGTATGCTCCCAAAAGCTTTCCTACTGGATGCTGGGGAGCGTTCCCGCGCAGGCTCCGTCGGTACCAACGATACCCATATGTGAAGACTCATTCCTGCTTGTTCCTCGAGATGCCATCTTGAATTTCTCTTTGACTAGGAATCTGTTCAACTCTCTGAGATCTAAAATGGGTCTGAAACCCCCTGTTTTCTTTGGGATAAGAAAATAGGGGGAGTAGAACCCCGTGCCCTGTTGTTGAGAAGGCACTTCCTCGATCGCCCCTTGGGCTAGAAGAGTGGCAACCTCCTGCTCCAACAGGCTGAGGAGGGAGGTTGGAGAATTGAACTGGTGCACTCTTGTGAAAGGGGGCAAGCTGGAAAAATGAAGTTTGTATCCCTCTCTTATGATGGAGTGTCCAATGCTCTGTTGTGATTTGCCCCCATCTGGGAGCAAAGTGACATAACCTTCCTGGGATGGTGGAGGGCTCTGGTCCTTCTAGAGCCAGGAAGGCTAAGTTCTCTAGCAGAGAGTCAAAGGCCCTGAGGGGGCTGAGATTGCTGGGCTGGAGCAGGCCTCGCAGCCTTTGCCTTGGCCTGTTTGGAAGATTGCTGACGTTTGGAAGGAAACTGAGCTGCAGAAGATGCTCTCTGACTATAAGCAGGATAGGATCTTCCCTTTTTAGAAAAAGGTGTTTTCTTGAACAACCTTTTCTTAGCAGGAGCAGCAGTAGATTTGGATAGTCTATCCAAAGCAGAATTTTCAGCATCCATTTGATTGGCTTTTGCTTGCCAATCTCTACCAAACAGATTCTCACCTGTACAAGTGATATTTCCCAATTCATCTTGGACCCAGGTCTCCAAATCAGATGCTTGAAGCCAAGCAATCCTACATGCTCCTATAGTTATAGCTGAGGCTCTGCTTACGCATTCAAAGGAGTCGAAAGCTGCACGGTTGGAGAATTTGGAGATATCCTGGGCATGTTTGAGCCCAGAGAGAAATTCTGGCCTTTTACTGTCCGACATAAAAGGACTTAAAGTCAGCACATGGTCAATGACTTCTTTTAAGAACATTCCCATGTAGAGACTATAAGAATTAATTCTTGCAGCAAGCATGGAAGCTTGGAAGATTCTTCTACCAAAAGCATCCAGGGTTCTACATTCACATCCTGGAGGATTAGAGGCATGTCTCTTGGCACTTCTAATCTTTCTCATTGCAGACTCAACCACAATAGAGTGGTGAGGAAGCTGAGTTTTATGGAAACTAGGACAAGGAGGGACACGATACATGGTGTCCAACCTGCAAGAATGAGGAGAGGTGGTTAGAGGTGCTTCCCACATCCTTAACATGAGATCATACAGAATCTCATGAATAGGCAAGGTAGCTGCCTCTTTAGGAGGTTTAGGATATTGTAGAATATCTAACTCCTTAGCTCTAGGCTCTGACTCTGGGGCTACTGTAATAGAGAGGCCCCGAGCCACCTCTCTGATAAAGTCTTGAAAAGACAAGTCCTCTGGAGGAGACATCCTTCGCTTAGGAGAGGACTCCTCCTGTGGAAGAAGCATCGCTGCATCGACAGACTCTTCAGAATCCTCAGAGTCATCAGAGGAATCGAAGTATCGTCTGTCAGGATGCTCTTGCAAAGCCCGATACCCGTACTGACTGGGATCGGTATCGGGAATCACCGGTACCGGGGTATCGGTACCGGAGGGCTGCAGAGGGCAGAGTACTGGCATAGCTGACACCGATGCCGACGTCGATGCTACCGGTACCGGAATCGGCACCGATGGCGATACCGGAGCCGGTACCGGCGTAGTAGTCTGTTGCGGTACCACGGGCGTCGATGCCACAAGGAAAGCCGCCAGACTGCGTTCGATGGACAGAATCCTCTGATCCATCGACGCCGCCCATGCCTGGAAGTGTGTACCGGTGGAGGCCACCGGTACCCCAGAGCATGGCACCAGGAGATCTGTTGAGGCCACGCCATCTAGATCATCCTGGAACCCCGATGTTGATGCTTTAGAAGCCGAAGCCTCCCGCCGGGGTAATTTTGCCGGTGCAGAATCCTCGAGGGCAAAGCCAGGGGCATCTCGATGCTTAGAAGGAGATTTGCCCTTCGAGGACCGGCTGGATTTATGTTTAGTTACCTGAGATCCATGTGAGGAAAATGAAGCCCTGGAGGACGTCGATGCCACTGAAGCTGCATCAGAGGGAAACAGGGTACTGAGCTTGGCAGCTCGGTTCTGTCGACCTCTCTTAGACATCATGGAACAGGACACACAATCTGTAATGGAATGGTCAGGGCCTAAACACTTTAGACACCAGTCATGGGTGTCGGTGACGGAGATAGTACCGCCACATTTTGTGCACTTCTTAAATCCTGAGGCAGGCTTTTCCATATTTAAGGAAAAGGGTTTTGGGCCTAAGGCCCAAAACTGAAGTACACTTGAAGAAAATAAATGGAAAAAAGGTCTTTTTTTTTTTTTTTTTTTTTAAAGAAGAGAATAAGAACCGGTGGTACCGGTATAGCGTCGAGGAAGGCAGACGCGACAGAAAAGAATAAAGAAAAAATCAGGAAATTCTTCTGCGGTGACAGGAACACGACCTGCTGGCTCTGCGGAAAAAGAACAACTGAGGAGAGACAGTTGGAAAGGCAGGAAGGCAGCACGCAGGCGCTGTGGGATGCTCCCAAAAGCTTTCTGATTGGACGCTGGGGAGCGTTCCCGCGCAGGCTCCGTCGGTACCGACGTACCCATATGTGAAGACTCATTCCTGCTTGTTCCTGGAGATCCTCTGATCCATCGACGCCGCCAATGCCTGGAAGTCGGTACCGGTGGAGGCCACCAGTACCCCAGAGCATGGCACCAGGAGATCTGTTGAGGCCACGCCTTCTAGATCATCCTGGAACCCCGATGTTGATGCTTTAGAAGTCGAAGCCGCCCGCCGGGGTATTTTTGCCGGTGCAGAATCCGAGGGCAAGGCCAGGGGCATCTCGATGCTTAGGAGATTTGCCCTTCGAGGACCGGCTCGATTTATGTTTAGTTACCTGAGATCCATGTGAGGAAGAAGCAACCCTGGAGGACGTCGATGCCACCGAAGCTGCATCAGAGGGAAACAGGGTACTGAGCTTGGCAGCTCGGTTCTGTCGACCTCTCAGACATCATGGAACAGGACACACAATCTGTAATGGAATGGTCAGGGCCTAAACACTTTAGACACCAGTCATGGGTGTCGGTGACGGAGATAGTACCGCCACATTTTGTGCACTTCTTAAATCCTGAGGCAGGCTTTTCCATATTTAAGGAAAAGGGTTTTGGGACTAAGGCCCAAAACTGAAGTACACTTGTAGAAAATAAATGGAAAAAAGGTCTTTTTTTTTAAAAGAAAAGAATAAGAACCGGCAATACCGGTATAGCGTCATGAAAGGCAGACGCGACAGAAAAGAAATAAAGAAAAAATAAGGAAATTCTCCTGCGGTGACAGGAACACGACCTGCTGGCTCAGCGGAAAAAGAACTGAGGAGAGACAGTTGGAAAGGCGGGAAGACAGCACGCAGGCGCTGTGGGATGCTCCCAAAAGCTTTCTGATTGGACGCTGGGGAGCGTTCCCACGCAGGCTCCGTCGGTACCGACGTACCCGTATGTGAAGACTCATTCCTGCTTGTTCCTGGAGATACTACAGTTGCTTAGAAAGCGTAGTTACTCACCTGTAACAGGTGTTCTCCAGGAGCAGCAGGAATCAGTCCTCACTTATGGGTGACGTCGGCGCCGACGGAGCCCTCGCGGAGCAATTTTCCCCAGCTTTCAAAGAAAGCCTTTGGGAATTGCAGCGCGCATGCGCGGTCCCCTTCCCGCCCAAGGGTGACATCTTAGCCAGTCAGATGACATAGCTAAAAAAGACAGCATAAAAATTTGCAAAAAACTAAAGCAGATGATTGCAACTCCACGGGGAGGAGGGAGGGTTGTGAGGACTGATTCCTGCTGCTCCTGGAGAACACCTGTTACAGGTGAGTAACTACGCTTTCTCCAGGACCAAGCAGGAAGTCAGTCCTCACTTATGGGACTCCCAAGCTCAAGGCTACCGGAGACCCTAAGCACAAAAATGAGCTCCCTCTAAGCTCAGCAGCACAGGAGGAAAGAATCTTCGCTGAATTATTACCCACCGGTAGCCCACATCCGGGATGGAGGGTAGGAGTTGCTCAGACCTCGAAGAGATTACGGAGGACTGCCTGTCCGAAAGCACTGTCCCTGCGGGACTCCCTCTCGAGACAGTAATGGACCGCAAAAGTCTGGCTCGAAGACCAAGTAGCGGCCCGGCAGATGTCTGCCAGCGGAACAGAGCGGAGGTAAGCCACTGACGTAGCCTTTGCCCGAACGCAATGAGCCGTGACTCGACCTTCCAAGGAGAGTCCGGCTGCCCCATAAGCCCAAGAGATACAGTCCGCAACCCAGATGGACAGAGTACGCTTGGAGACCGGGAGCCCCAATTTATTGGGGTCAAAAGACACAAAAAGCTGAGCAGCTTTACGGTGCTCCCGCGTACAGTCAAGGTAGAAGTTCAAAGCCCTTCTACAGTCCAGGGTATGGAGGACCGTTTCAGCTCGGCTGGAGTGTGGTCTGGGAAAGAAGGTTGGAAGTACCACCTCCTGATTGATGTGAAAAGGGGAGACCACTTTTGGAAGAAATTTTGGGTGAGTCCGTAGGACTACCCTATTTTTGTAGAACCGAGTGTAAGGGGGATCAGACACGAGGGCCTGCAATTCACTTACGCGTCTAGCGGAAGTGAGGGCTATCAAGAACAGTGTTTTCCAAGAAAGAAAACGGAGAGAACAGGTAGCCATAGGTTCAAAAGGCGGACAGGTTATCCGCTGCAAAACCACATTCAGGTCCCAGTCAGGCGCTGGCGGGCGCAGAGGTGGTTTAAGTAGAAGGAGACCTCGGAGAAACCTCGCTACGAGAGGGTCGTTGGAGAGAGGTCTGCCGTCCACCGGCACATGATGTGCTGAAAGAGCACTAAGGTGAACTTTGACGGAGTTGGACTTAAGTCCCAGATTAGAGAGGTATAGCAAGTACTGCAAGACCACCGACACCGGGCAGGAGAAGGGATCCTGAGACTGTCGGGTACAGCAAACGGAAAAACGACGCCATTTAAGGGCGTAGCATTTGCGGGTAGAAGGTCGTCGCGAAGCTAGGACGACCTCCTCCACCTCTGCCGGCAGGAGAAGGGGAGCGAGGACTACCCTCTCAGCAGCCAGGCCATTAGGTTGAGAGACCTGAGGTTGGGGTGTAGCAGAGACCCCTGATCCTGAGTGAGGAGATCCGGTTGTAACCCCAGAGGGAATGGATCCTCCACCGCTAATTGCAGCAGGAGCGGAAACCACGGCTGTCTGGGCCAGCGAGGGGCCACCAGGATCAGGAAGGCTTTGTCTCGGAGAACCTTGAAAAGAGTCCGAGAGACTAGCGGGATGGGAGGGAAAGCGTACAGAAGGCTCCCCGACCATGAGAGTAGAAAAGCGTCCGCCGCAACCCGAAGGGGGTGAGGCTGACGAGAGCAGAAGCGAGGAAGTTGCCTGTTGTGAGGACTGGCAAAGAGATCCACCGTGGGGAGGCCCCACTTTAGAAAGAGCTTCTGAACTACCAAGGGATCCAGACGCCACTCGTGCGGCTGGAGGATCCTGCTGAGTTTGTCCGCCAGGCAATTCTCTTGGCCTGGGAGATAAACTGCCTTGAGGAGAACGCCGTGACTGACGGCCCAAGAGCAGAGCTTCTGTGCCTCCCGGCAGAGGAGGAAGGAGCCCGTGCCCCCCTGCTTGTTCACGTAGAACATGGCAACTTGATTGTCCGTCTGGACAAGGACGGACTGGTGAGAAGTCAGGTGGGAGAAGGCCTTGAGAGCCAGGCGGATCGCCCTGAGCTCCAGGAAGTTGATCTGCTGAGCAGACTCCCACGTGGTCCAGAGGCCCTGAGTACGTGCCCCTTGGCAATGCGCTCCCCAGCCCAGGAGGGATGCATCTGTTGTCAGCACCCGGGCCGGTTGAGGTGACTGGAAAGGCATGCCGAGTATCAGGTTCGGCCGCTGAAGCCACCACCGGAGAGACGAGATCAGCGGCTTGGAGACGCGCACTAGGTCTGCTAGGCCGCCTGTGGCTTGTCGCCACTGCTGGCGGAGACACCATTGAGCAGGCCGCATATTCAGGCGGGCATTGGGGGTCACATGGACGGTGGAAGCCATATGGCTGAGTAGTCTCAGGAAGCGCCTGGCGGAGACCAGGGGCTGGCTGCGAAAACGGTCGGCTAGGTCCATGAGCCGTTGAGCCCTGTCGAGCGGTAGGAACGCTCGTGCCTGAGGAGTGTGCAGCCTTGCGCCGATGAACTCGAGATCCTGTGAGGGGAGCAAAGTGGACTTTGCGAAGTTTATAACAAAGCCCAAGTACTGCAGAAGAGTCACCATGCGGCGCGTGGCGTTGGAGACCTCCAGAGCGGACGCTGCTCTGATGAGCCAGTCGTCGAGGTACGGAAAGACAGAGGCCGTGAAGCCGGAGATGGGCCGCCACCACCGCGAGACATTTTGTGAAGACTCGCGGTGCGGAGGACAGGCCAAAGGGTAGTACTCTGTACTGGTAATGATTTCCTGCCACCACAAACCTTAGGTATTGGCAGTGGCTTGGGTGGATGAGGATGTGCGTGTAGGCATCCTTTAGATCCAAGGAGCATAGTCAATCTCCCTGCTGGAGGTAGGGCAGAAGGATTCCAAGGGTAAGCATCTTGAACTTCTCCCGCACGAGGAACTTGTTGAGGTTGCGCAAGTCCAGGATGGGTCTGAGGCCTCCTGTTCTTTTTGGTATTAGAAAATACCTGGAATAAAAGCCTTGACCTTTCAGGTGGTGGGGCACCGGTTCCACCGCCTGTTCCTGTAGAAGACCTGCTAACTCCTGAAGGAGTAATTCCCTGTGCAGAGGGGGTCGTGGAGGTTCTCCCGGAAAATAGGAGGGAGGGACCTGGTGGAAGTGGAGAAGATAGCCTTCTCGCACGACTTGAAGCACCCAGGCATCTGAGGTGATGCTGGACCACCTGTGGGCGAAGTGAACCAGCCGGCCTCCGGTGCTGGGAGGAACCAGCGGGGGGGGAGAGGCTATGCTTAAGGAGTCAAAAACCCCCACCCTGCGGAGCAGGGGCTGGTGGTGCAGGCTTGGGGGCTTGCTGCCTACGGGACCCGTTACCCCGTCCCTTGGCCTGCTGGCCCTGTTGGGGAGCTGCAGGGGCCTGATAGTGGGGGTATTGTTTGTAGGCAGCCGCCTTTCTCGGGTAAAAGGACTTCTTTCCCGAGCCCTTCTTTTTCTGGGAAGGGGCGGAGGTCTTCCTAGAAAGCCTAGTCCTGGTGAGAGTCTCCGTCTCAATTTGTGCAGCCTTATCAGCCATGGGCTTGCCAAAGAGGTTTTCGCCTCGGCAAGGGACATCGACCAACTTGTCCTGCACCCAGGGCTCAAGGTCAGACGACTGAAGCCAAGCCTGTCGGCGGGCACCGATGCCGGCTGCGGCCACTCAAGCCGATGCTTCAAAGCCATCATAGGCTGCTCGGGACATGAATTTTGAGCATTCCCGAATGCCAGTGGACAAGGCCAGGAACCTCCGCAAGGGTTCCTCGGACAAACCAGCGGAGAAGCCGGCTAGCTCTTTAGCCAGGTCTCGGAGATACATGCCCATGTATAGCTGGTAGGTCTGGACACGACATGCGAGCATAGAGCCCTGGAAACACTTCTTACCAAGGCCATCCAGGTTACGGGCCTCCCTGCCAGGAGGCACCGAGGAGTGCATCTTCTGGCTTTTAAGACGATGCATGGCCGATTCCACTACCATGGAATGGTGTGGTAGCTGTGCTTTTTGGAAGCCAGGGCTCTTGCGGACTCGATAGATAGAATCGACCCGCTTGCTCAGGACCGGCGAGGTGGCCGGACTCTCCCACATGCGGAAGAGTAGTCGTTCCAGCATGGGAGGAACCGGTACAGTAAAGTGTTCCCTGGCGGGAGAGTCATACTGGAGGGCGTCGAGCTCTTCGGCTCGAGGCTCCTCCTCGGGGTCCGCAGGGAAGGCCAAAGCCTTGGCCATATCCCTGACGAAGTCTGAGAACCGGGCATCCTCCGGGGGGACTGCTTCCGAGGTTCGGACTCAGGTGAGTCCGAGGGGACACACCGAGTCCGAAAAGAATCAGGCGACTCTTCCTCTTCCGACTCCCAGACCGACTCCGACGAGGACTCGGTGGGGTCGGCCCGGGCAGGGCGCGGCGCCTGCCGCCCCGACGCCGAGGGAGTCGGCGTCGGCGACCTCGGTCCCGAACGGGAGGCCGAGGGCGACCTCGACCGAGGATCGACTCGAGTTCGCATCGACTCGAGGATCGGCTCGGTCTCCGGGGTCGACTTAGACGTCGACGTCCCGGCGGTCGGGGCAGCGGCGGCAGCGAAGCCAGCGAGCAGTGCCCGCTGCTGGTCCATGAAGGCAGACAGTCTGCTCTCCAAGGCAGTCAACCTGAGTCCGAGCTCAGGTGACCCAGCAGCCCCCGACTCGGGCCCCGACGGCGTCGGGCCCGACGTCCGCTGTCGCGGAGGCGAGTCCAGAAGGACCACAGGACTTACCCGAGCAGGCAGCTCCGACTCCAGGCGAGGTCGCTTCGTGAGGTGCTCCTTCTCCAAGGACCCGGGGCGGCTATCGGGGCTATGCGACCTGGCCCTCGCGGAGCCAGGAGCGTCCACCGACGCCGCCCTCGCGGGTTTCACCTTCCGTCGATGGTCCCCGGAGGGAGAACCCCTGTCGGAGGAACTCCGGCGACGGTCCGAGCTGGAACCCCTGGACGCGGAGGCCTCCGACGAGGTCCG
Organism: Ichthyophis bannanicus; assembly: GCA_033557465.1. Lineage (NCBI taxonomy): Eukaryota > Metazoa > Chordata > Amphibia > Gymnophiona > Ichthyophiidae > Ichthyophis > Ichthyophis bannanicus. The sequence goes on from CM066033.1 coordinate 437,608,360, forward strand.
GGTACGGCTGGGGTCAGCGAAGATTCTATCCCGCTGATGCCGCCGACTTCTCAACGCTTTGGAGGATAGTTTGCCACAAGGCCCACAGATCATTTCTTCATGATCCGGGCCCAGGCAGCGGAGGCAATTGTCGTGTGTGTCAGTTAGTGACATATTTCGGTCACACTGACCACACCGCTTGAAACCACTGGCAGCCATCGGGGGAAAAAGGGCCCGGCGAGGTCAAAGGACCGGGCTGCCAGGGAAAAACCGAAATGAAAACTGACTAAGTCAGAAAAACCGAAAAATAAGAAGAGGACTCGTGACTGGCGTCGCGAGTCCGGGCGGGAAAAAGACCGGCGTCGAACCGAATGGAAAAAAGAGTAATTATGAAGAAAAATCAACTTTTTCACGGGGACACGACGGGTACGTCTGTAGGGCTCCGCGGAAAAAAGAAGACTGGCTAAGATGGCACCCTTGGGCGGGAAGGGGACCGCGCATGCGCGCTGCAATTCCCAAAGGCTTTCTTTGAAAGCTGGGGAAAATTGCTCCGCGAGGGCTCCGTCGGCGCCGACGTCACCCATAAGTGAGGACTGACTTCCTGCTTGGTCCTGGAGAACTGACAGATATGGCTAGGAAAGAAAAAGGAAAGAGGTTTTGCAGATCAAGAAACACACTAACAGGCCGTTTGTTATTCAGCGCGGGTTATGCATTTGCTACATGACGAAGCATAACTCCTCTATCCATATATGTTTTTAAAAATTAAACTTATAATACTAAGCCTTTTAACTAACTTGATGGCCAGATATCTGTTTAATTAGGAGCCTGGTTAGGGGAGGAGCAAAGGCAGTGCAAAAAAACTCTGTTTAATGGCAATATTCAGCTGATAAACAGAGCTGAGTAGTAGCCTGATAGTTAGAGCAGCAGCCTGGAAAGACCAGAGTTCAAAACCCACTGCCACTCCCTGTGGCCTTGGGCAAGTCACTTAACCCCCCACTGCCTCAGGTACAGATGGTTTCCCTCCAGAGAGAGGGAAATATCTACAATACCTGATTGTAACTTGCCTTGAAGTACTATTGGCAAGGCATGAGCTAAATACTACTATTTGCCAGTGCATTCACTGTTAATACCTATATTCAGCACCACCGATTTAACAGCTGAATATATGAATGCTGAATATAAAGTTGTGGTCAACATTACTGGCACCCTTGCATTTTAGGTATGTTGTATACAATATCTTGAGAAATAATTGGAAATATTCAAACTGTATGTCATCATAATATTTTAATAGTATGTTCAAAGGTATACAAAAAATAAGATGTCTGTGCAACATAGACATGGTAATTTCTGAGAAACACACAAAATATAATGTGGACAGGATTAATGGCACCCTTCACAAATATTTAGTTACACAACCCTTGGCAGTGATGGCAGCCTCCAATCGTAGCTATCTATATGTTTTATCTGTCTAATGGTACTTTCTCCCACTCTTCAACTGCTATTTGTTCCAGCTCATGAATTTTTCCAGGATTCCTTTTATAAATGGCAGATTTCAAATCCTTCCAAAGGTTCTCGATTAGACTGGAATCAGGACTCATTCCTGGCCAATTAAAAACAGTCCATTTGTTCTTTTTTAACCCATTTTTTGTATGTTTTGGGTCGCTGTCCTGCTGGAGGACCCATGACCTAAGACCCAAACCTAGCTCTCTGACACAAGGTAGCACATTTCACTTGGTAGTCCTGACTTCATGATTCCTTTAATATGTTCCAGGCTTCCAGTTACTGAGGCAGCAAAACACCCCCACAACATTATAGAACCTTCACTATATTTAACTGTAGGAAGAGTGGGTTTTTTTTCCTTATAAGCTTCATTTCTTTGCCTGCAAAGGTATCGCTGGTCTGCATTACCAAAGAGCTCAAGTTTGGTTTCATCTGTCCACAGAACATTTTCCCAGAAGGATTGGATTTCTGAAGGTGGGTTTGGGCAAAGATCAGGCGTGCCTTTTTATGTCCGTCTTTGAGCAGCGGGGTCCTCCTTGGCTTTCACCCATAAAGTCCTTCTTTGTTTAGTGAGTGGCGTATGGTGTGGGTTAAAACCACCACACCAGATTGTTCCAGGTCAGCCTTGAGCTGTCTGGATGTTGCACGTGGCATTTTTCCAACAGTTCGCATTAACCTTTGAAGACCTCTTGGATTAATTTTCCTCTTCCCACCATGTCCTGGGAGATTCTTGTCAGTTCCATGAGCAAAAAACTTCTCAATAAATTGCAAACTATAGATGCAAGACTCCCAAGGTCTTTGGAGATGGCCTTGTACCCCTTTAAAGTTTGATATTTGGAGATAATGGCTTTCCTGAGTGTCTCAGGCAGCTCTCCTCTTCACCACTGCGAAAATGGAACAGGGAGCGAATGTGACCATTTTAAAAGAGTAGTTACTCACCTGTAACAGGTGTTCTCCAGGAGCAGAAGGAATCAGTCCTCACAAATGGGTGTCATCGGCACCGATGAAGCCCCAGCGGAGCATTTCCCCAGCTTTCTATGAAAGCCTTTGGGAATGCAGGCATGCATGCGCGGTTCCCTTCCCGCCTAAAGGTGCCATCTTACCTCAGTCAAATGACATAGCTAAGAACAGCACACAAAAATGAAAAATAAACTATGTACAACTGCAACTCCAAGGGGAGGAGGGAGGGTTGTGAGGACTGATTCCTGCTGCTCCTGGAGAACACCTATTACAGGTGAGTAACTACTCTTTCTCCAGGACCAAGCAGGAAGTCAGTCCTCACATATGGGTGACTCCCAAGCACTGGGCTACCGAGGAACCCAAGCTGAACAAGAGAACTCCCTCTAGTCTCAGCAACAAAGAAAGGCTTTCCAAGGACACAACCTCAACCGGTAGCCCAACAGAGGGAAGGAGTTGCCTATACCTCAAAGAGATTCCGGAGTACTGCTTGGCCAAAAGCACTGTCCCTACGGGACTCCCTCTCCAGACAGTAATGGGCTGCAAAGGTCTGGCTTGAAGACCAAATTGCAGCCCTGCAGATGTCTACCAAGGGCACAGAGCGGAGATGAGCCACTGAGGTAGCCATTGCCCTGACTCGGTGGGCCGTAACCCGACCCTGCAAAGGAATGTCAGCCGCCTTGTAAGCCCAGGTGATACAGTCAGCCACCCAGATAGACAAGGTACGCTTGGACACAGCCAACCCCAACTTATTGGGGTCAAAGGAAACGAAGAGATGAGTAGCCCTTCTATGCCCATGCGTATGGTCAAGGTAGAAGGATAAGGCACTCCTACAATCCAGGGTATGCAGGACTGCTTCAGCCTGGCTTGCATGAGGCCTAGGGAAGAATGTTGGAAGAACCACCTCCTGATGAGGTAGAAAGAGGAGACAACTTTTGGGAGGAACTTTGGATGAGTCCTGAGGACTACCCTGTTCCTATAAATCCTGGTGTAAGGTCTATCACAGACCAGGGCCTGAAGCTCACTCACTCGCCTAGCCGAAGTAAGGGCTATGAGGAAGAGTGTCTTCCAGGAGAAGAAGCGTAGTGGGCAAGTAGCCATGGGCTCAAAAGGTGGGCGTGTCAGTTGCTGCAAGACCACATTCAACTCCCACTCAGGGGCAGGAGGACGGATTGGAGGCTTGAGTAAAAGCAAGCCCCTGAGAAAACGGGACACCAAGGGGTGACCCGACAGAGAACGTCCCTCCACCAGTGAGTGGTGAGCTGCTAGAGCTGAGAGGTGGACCCGAACAGAATTGGACCTAAGTCACTGATTTGCAGTAAGTACTGAAGCACTACTGGCACAGTACAGGAGAAAGGATCCTCTGTACGTAGCTGACACCACACAGAGAACCTTTTCCATTTGAGAGCATAGGTTTTCCTAGTGGACTGTTTTCGAGAGGCTAGGACAATCTCCTCAACTTCCTGAGGTAGGCCCCAGGGAGCCAAAACTACCCTTGCAGCCTCCAGGCCATCATATTGAGAGCTTTGAGATTGGGGTGCAGAAGGGAACCCTGCTCCTGTGAGAGAAGGTCGGGTTGCAATCCCAGAGATAGTGGGGGATCCACCGCCAGTTGAAGTAGAAGTGGAAACCAAGGCTGTCTCGGCCACCTGGGAGCCACCAGAAGGACCGAGGCCTTGTCCTGAAGAATTTAGAAGAAAGTTAGGGCCACCAAGGGCATGGGAGGAAACGCATACAGGAGGCCCTGAGACCATGGAATCAGAAAAGCATCTGCTGCTATTCTCAGAGGATGCGGTTGCCTGGAGCAGAACTTTGGCAGTTGCTTGTTCAGTGGGCTGGCAAAGAGATCTACCAAAGGGAGACCCCATTTCAGGAAGATCTTCGGAACTACTGAAGGTTGCAGCTGCCACTCGTGGGGCTGCAGAATCCTGCTTAATCTGTCGGCCAGGTAGTTGTCCTGGCCTGGAAGGTACACAGCCTTGAGGAGCATGTTGTGCTTGAGGGCAAATGAACAAAGGTCCTGAGCCTCCTGACAAAGGATTCTGGACCCAGTCCCGCCCTGTTTGTTCACATAAAACATGGCTACTTGGTTGTCTGTCTGAACTAGGACAGATTGATGAGTCAGGGTAGGAGAGAAAGCTTTGCGTGCTAATCGAATAGCTCTGAGTTCGAGGAGATTGATCTGCTGTGCAGCTGCCCAAGGAGACCACAGGCCCTGGGTGTACTTGCCTAGACAATGAGCTCCCCAGCCCTGCAGGGAGGCGTCTGTGGTCAGTACCACCGTGTACCCAGGAATCTGAAAAGGCACCCCCTTAAGTAGATTGGGTGGGTGCAGCCACCAGCTGAGGGAGTTCAGAAATTGTCTGGACACCCTTATCCTGTCCCTGAGGCTGCCTGTGGCCTGAGACCACTGAGTCCGAAGGCACCACTGTGCAGGCTTCATATGGAGCCTGGCATTGGGGGTCACGTGCACTGCCGAAGCCATGTGGTCAAGCAGCCTCAGGCAGAGTCTGGCGGAGACCAGTGACCTGTTGAGAAACTGATTTGCCAAGACTATCAATCTTTGGGCTCTGTCTGCTGGCAAGAAAGCCTTTGCCAGCAGAGAGTCCAGCCTTGCTCCTATGAACTCCAAGTTCTGGGAGGGGAGCAAAGTGGACTTTGCGAAGTTTATTACAAACCCCAGGCTTTGAAGAAGAGCAATGGTTCTGAGGGTGGCTTGTCTGGCCTCCTGGCACGACTGACCCCTGATGAGCCAGTCGTCCAGATAGGGGAAGACAAAGATTCCCTGAGCTCTCAGGTAGGCCGCCACCACTGCCAGGCATTTGGTAAAGACCCTGGGAGCGGAGGTGAGGCCAAAAGGCAGTACTCTGTACTGATAATGGTTTCCCTCCCACAATGAACCTGAGGTACTTTCTGTGGTCTGGATGAATGAGGATGTGAGTGTACGCATCCTTTAGATCTAAGGAGCATAGCCAATCTCCCTGCTGGAGGTAGGGCAGAAGTGTTCCAAGAGTAAGCATCTTGAACTTTTCTTTCTCTAGGAACTTGTTGAAGTTCCTGAGGTCCAGAATGGGTCGAAGGCCACCGGTCCTTTTGGGCACCAGGAAATACCTGGAGTAGAATCCGTGACCTTGCAAGTGGGGAGGCACAGGCTCCACCGCCCTGTCCACCAACAGACCTTGAAGCTCTTGAAGGAGAAGATCTGTGTGCAGGGGAGGCCTTGGAGGCTCCCCTGGAAAGTATGGAGGAGGCAGTTGGTGAAAATGCAGTGCATAGCCCCTGTGGACTATGTCCAACACCCAACTGTCGACGGTGATGAGGGGCCACTGGTGGGAAAGCACAGTTACTTACCTGTAACAGGTGATCTCTGGGAACAGCAGGAATAAGTCTTCACATATGGGTACGTCGGTACCGTCTGAGCCTGCGTGAGAACGCTCCCCAGCTTCCCAAAAAGGAAAGCTTTTGGGAGCATCCCACAGCGCCTGCACGCTGCCTTCCCGCCTTTCCTAACCGCCTCTCCTCAGTTCGGTTTTATTTCAAATCATTTTTATTAGTGTTATAGGATAAACCAACACAAAACATTAACACAAATATGTACACAATAAACCAATACATAATTCCTTCACGGGATATAGTCCACAAAATGAGCCACAAATTTGTCATGAGCCCCAAAGTTGGCATCCCTTCCCACCCCCCTGCCCCCCCACCCAACCCCTTAGCACGAACAAGGTATCCAGTACACAAGTATCTACAAGCACACAAGCATCTACAAGCACGGAGAGCCATTGCCAGCCACCCACCGCCAGTGGCCTCTGCTCCTCTAGGTCTTTCGGGGAATACATCAGTTGCACACCCCACAAAGCCCAGGAACACGTACTGGGCAGTGCAAGACCCGCATAATCAGGCGTTCAGGATCAGAGCACGCTCTTTATAGGAGAGATGGAAGACTAAGGGAGACCACAATGCCATAAACCCATCCCAACTTTTGCCTCCTTTCTGCCGCGCCGTCATTTTTTCCAAACGGAGCAGGTCAAACATCACTGATTCCCATAACCCAACAGTAGGAGGGGAGACCTCAACCCATTTGTGCAGCAAAGACTTCTTAGCAATGAGAAAACCACGCTCGAACAAGGCCCTTTGCGCCACTGGAGGTCCCCCAGGGCCCAACTCCCAACAATGGAAGAGGCAGATCTCCCGGTGAGCTACAAATTGAGTACCCAACCAATCCGCAATCATGTGACAGACTTGTATCCAGAAGTCCTGGACCAAGTGGCACCCCCAGAACTTATGGAGAAGAGTGCCCGGTTCTTGACCACACCATCCACATAGGGCAGATACCTTTAGTCCCACACGACATGCCCAGGCATCACATGTGTAAGCTCTCCACAGAAATTTATATTGTAGTTCCTGTAAATAGATCCATTCGGGTCCCTTCGCTATCCCCACAAAAGCCAATCGTAGCAGGTCCGGCGTCATAGCTTCCACCCCATCTTTCTTCCAGCGCTCGTTCAAACTCAGAAGGTAAGTATCTCCCCTACTTGGCCGAAGTAGCGTCCGACACGCCTCCTCTCCCCGTTGGTTTTCCGCCAGCCTTTCCAGAATGACCCGAGAGGTGTCCTTCTCCACCCCAGCACGAGTTGTCATAGCCCGTGGAAGTCCCTGTAAATAATGCCGCACCTGCAGGTAACCATAGAAGTCATGGCTAGGGAGGTCATACCGCCGCTGGAGGTTCTGGAAACTGTCCATAGTTTGACCATCCTCCATAAGTAAATCCCCCAGGCAGACCACCTGTCGGCGCTCCCAATCTCGAAACACATTCATTCTAGAAAATCCAGGGGCAAAATCTGGGTTACCCACGAGGGGAAGCAGGGACGAACCAGCCCAATTCCAGCCAAAACGTTGCGAGAGGACTCTCCATGCGGAGCGCAAGGCGCCCAAGTAACTCCCCCCCACCCCTTCTCGGAGTGCTACCGGCAACCTGCTCATCTGGAGAACATATAGGCGATGGTACGGCTCCACGATCTCATCAAGGTGCCTCACCGGCGCCCCTCCCCCAATACCCCCCAAAAGGGCCCCCACGTGCTTAGTTACGTATCGTAGATTATAATTGCGCAAGGAGGGCAGCTCCAGACCACCCTCTTCCCTCCTACTCATAAGGGCCTGCAGGGGAATGCGAGAGCGCTTACCCCTCCACAAGAATCCTCGTAAACCAACTTCAAAACGCTTCCAGTCGGCAGCCGATATCCAAAGGGGTAGCATACATAAAACGTACAGCCAGCGGGGGAATTCAACCATAGCATAAAGAGCAATTCTCCCTCTAAGGGATAAGGGGAGACACCGCCAACCCTGGAACGTTTGAAAAATCCGAGCCAGAAGATTAGGGATGTTCACTTGATAGAGGCGGTCAGGTCTATCAGGCAAATGAATCCCTAGGTATTTAATCACCCCATTTGCCCACACCAATGGAAACTCTCCCTCCCACGCCGGGCGCACTTTGCCCCCCACATCAAGCACCACAGATTTCAACGCATTAATTTTTAGACCCGAAAACTTGCCGAAGTGCTCTATCAGGTAGAGCAGACAGTGTAGAGAGGTAGGCACTGCCGTCAGGCAAATCAGCATATCATCAGCAAAGGTGCTTATTTTCATTTCCTCGCCCCCCATTCGAATGCCCGAAATCCCCCCGTCCCGCTGAATGGCCTGGAGTAATGGCTCCAGCGCGAGAACAAAAAGTAGGGGGGACAACGGGCAGCCCTGACGCGTGCCTCTCTCTAGTATAAATGACTCCGAGAAGATCCCGTTAACACCCACTCTAGCCGAGGGCTGAGCATATAACGCTCGAATCCATTGCACAAAGTGTCCCTGAAGCCCAAAACCGGTCAACACATGCCAAAGATACTCCCAGGTCACCTGTCAAAAGCCTTCTCGGCATCAAGACTCACCAAGAGTAAAGCCTCGTCCCGGCGTAAACAGTGATCCATACCCAATAACAATTTAGACAGGTTCCGGGAAGCCTCCCTACCCTGTACAAAGCCCACCTGTCTTGCATCAATAAGTTTCGGCAGGACCGGGTTAAGACGAGATGCCAAGATAGATGCTAGGATTTTCATATCACAATTAATAAGAGAAATTGGCCGGTAGGAGGCCGGGTCCAAAGTATCCTTGCTAGGCTTTGGGATGACCGTAATATCCGCGCAGCGCATGTCTCGGGGGAAAATGCCGGCAGTTCGGGCATCATCATACATCACCACCATGGACGGCGCCAATCGAGAAGCCAGCATTTTATAGTATTCAATACTAAACCCGTCGGGGCCTGGAGGCTTATGAGATTTGCCACGCTTGATCCCCTGTAAAACTTCCTGCACTGACAGCGGTGCATTAAGAACCCGCAAGTCAGCCTCATCGACCTGTGGCAAAGACTGCGCGGCCAAGAAGTCCACCCCGGCTGCATAATCCCTCTCTCCTCCTCACTATACACCTGAGCAAAGAACGTTCGAAAAATCTCTGCTATACGCTCCTGCTGGTGATGCAGAGCTCCTGCCTCCCCTCGTAAAACAGGAATAAATCGGGCCCCCCTTGGGTCTCGAATAAGTTTGGCAAGCAACGTGCCCGACCGGTTACCATACCGATAGAGGCGATGGCGGTAGTACTGCATCGACATACGCGCCCTACTCTCGAGCAAATCATTCAGTGCCGCCTGCGTGTGCAGATATTCCTTCTGTAGCTTCTCATACCTTCCTCCCCCCAACCGGCGTTGTAGGAGACGCAAAGCACGTTCCAGCACTATTAAACTACGATCTAAATGCTTACGTCGCGCCGACATATAGGAGATAATAGCACCCCTCATTACCGCTTTACCTGCCTCCCAGAACAAGAGGGATGGACATTGAGGAAGATCATTAAAAGGAGACATAGTCGTCCCATTGCTTTTCAAGATAGTTCCGAAAGGCCTCATCCTCCCAAAGGAAGGCGGGAAATCGCCACCCCCTCTGCGAGGGTCCCTGAGAGTCCCACAAAATCCAGATTGGGCCATGGTCGGAAACCACAATAGGGTCTATGCCTGCTTGCAAAACCCGCGGGAAGCCACCTTCGCTAATCAAAATATAGTCAATACGGGACCACGTATGGTGTGCACGCGATTGGTGTGTGTATTCGCGCACCCCTGGGTTTAGGACTCTCCACACATCTATGAGGTCTCCCATTCTACACAGATACCCCACCCCCTTTTTAGACCAGGAACCGACTTGACTCTGTTGGGATTTGTCTAGGCATGGGTCGTGGGGACAGTTAAAGTCCCCCGCAATAATTAATTTGTTCGTGCCATGGTTAGCCACTAACCTTAGGATTCGCTTATAAAATTCGTGGTCATATACATTAGGAGCATATACATTCAGCAACCACACAGGCTCATTGTATAGCTGAGCATGTAAGGAAATATAACGCCCATGTGGATCAACCTCCATTTTACTCACTTCCAATGGCACACCCTTTTTTACTAAGATCACTACGCCCGCTTTCTTCGTGCCCGAGTCCGCCCCGTGTGCACTCGTTACCCAGTCCCTAGCGAGCTTACGATGTTCCAAGGCACTTAAATGGGTCTCTTGCAACATGGCTATGTGCACGGCCTTCCTCTTAAGCGTTTGCAAAATTTTGGTGCGCTTAACAGGAGAGCCTATCCCTCCCACATTCCAGGAAACGATCTTAACCTCAGGCATATCGCCCTACCACTAGAAAATGCAGCAGCTGATACATATGTATGAGATACCAGAGGTGCCCAGCCTCACCCCCAGAACCAAAACAGAGTATTACCCCCACATTACACTTCCAATCAAGAGGGCTTGTAGTCAACGTGCTTATAGCTAAAATCTCCCCTCCTGAACACCAAGGGACCGTGCTATCCCCCCTGGGGCTCCCCCCTCCTCCCCTCCCCTCCCCCCCCATCCAACCCAAACCCTCCCCACTCTCCCCCCGAACCTGCATCCACTCCGCCCCTCCCCCTCCCCACCCCCCTCACATCCAACTCTCGTAGAACATTTAATCTCCATTACACACTCACGCCACCCAACCTTACCTTCCCAGTATATACATGCATTCAAACTCACACACTTCCCCCCCCCAAAAGGGAACACACGCAATCCTCCATTCAGCCCAACAGACACACATAGGAGCATAACAGCAAAAGCAATAAAGACATCAAAAATCCCACGCCCTCCCGTCGCCCCCCCAAATCGCAACATCACTCAATTCACACAGTCTTGGTATCCAAGACTCTCCCAAAGGGAGACAAATCACCGTCCATGGCACCTCCGGGCCACCAACATACTGGCAGGGTTCATCAAAGCAGTTCAATATCCCTAAGGCCAGTCCTCTACTCCAAAGGTCTAAACGGCCAAGACGGCCAAGACCGCGTGTCAGCAGTCACACATGCCGCACACGTTGCAGGTCCCTGGACATAAGCACCACCAATTATGGGTCCACAAAGGCTCTGCATTAGGCCCCGCTCTCCATTATTTCTTTATATGGCTGCTGTAGGTGACGCAGGTGGGGACGCTTTAGCCAAAAACTTGCGAGCGTCCTCCGACTTTGTGAAAGAGTGAGCAGTGCCCAAATGGAAAATCTTTAACACCGCCAGGTATACCAAAGCAAAGTTGGACCAATTGTGCATCCACCCAGGTCTCGGGCACCCCGACCAATCTTAGATTGTTCCTACGGGAACGGTTTTCCAGATCGTCCACTTTTTGAATTAAAGTCTCAATCTGTTTTTGCTGTGCCTGGGAACTCTTCTCCAGCGCCAACTCACCCTCCTCCAATGCGGTCACGCGATGTTCCGCTTCATCCACGCGCCGGGTAAGGTCTGCAAACGTGTCCCCCATCTCTTCACGTTTCTTGAGCACATTATCAAATTTTGGCTCCAGTAACTTCACCACCTCTTGGGCCACTTCCTCTGGACTAGTCTCCCCACTATCGGTATCCGGGGAACTGGGCAGACTTCCAGCGCGGGCCGCGGCAGCCATCTTAGCCTCCCTCGTGCTCGGCAAGAGGAAAAATACACTAAGAGAAGAAAAAGAAATTTTTTTTTTTTTTGAAAGAAAGAAGAGAAAAAGACCGGCGGTACCGGTCCGGAGTCGGGGAAGGCAGACACGCAACCAAAGAAATAAAATAAAATAAAGAACTTCTTCAGCGGTGACAGGGCTCGACCTGCTGGCTCCGCTGCAAAGAAGAACTGAGGAGAGGCGGTTAGGAAAGGCGGGAAGGCAGCGCGCAGGCGCTGTGGGATGCTCCCAAAAGCTTTCCTTTTTGGGAAGCTGGGGAGCGTTCCCGCGCAGGCTCCGTCGGTACCGACGTACCCATATGTGAAGACTCATTCCTGCTTGTTCCTGGAGATAAGAGGGCGAGGCGACCTCCTGTGCAGGGTTGGGATAGCAGGGACGGAGAGGCTACGCTCAAGGAGTCAAAAACCCCCACCCTGCTGAGTGGGAGCAGGGGCCGGAGGCTTGGGGGTCCTCTGCCTACGGGGCCCATTACCCTGCTCCTTGGCTTGCTGACCCTGGGGTACAGCTTGGGTAACCTGATATTGAGGGTACTGTTTGTAGGCAGTGCCCTTCCTCGGGTAAAAGGGCTTTTTACCCGAGCCCTTCTTTTTATGAGAAGGGGCAGAGGTCTTCCTAGACAGCCTTGTCCATGTAAGGTGCTCTGTTTCGAGCTGGGCGGCCTTCTCGGTCATGGGCTTGCCAAAAAGGTTCTCACCTCGGCAAGGGACATCGACCAACTTGTCCTGAACCCATGGCTCGAGGTACGATGACTGCAGCCATGCCTGGCGTCGAGCCGTGATGCCGGCTGCTGCAACTTGGGCCGAAGCCTCGAAGCCATCGTAGGTGGCACGGGACATGAACTTCGAGCAGTCCCGAATCCCCGAGGACAAGGACTTGAATCTCTGCAAGGATTCCCCGGAGAGTCCAGCAGAGAACCCGGCCAACTCCTTGACCAGGTCCTGCAAGTACATGCCCATGTACAGCTGGTAAGACTGGACACGGCAAGCAAGCATCGAGTCCTGGAAGCACTTTCTACCAACGCCACCGAGGTTCCAGGCCTCCCTGCCGGGGGGCACCGCAGAGTGCATCTTCTGGCTCTTCAGACGATGCATGGCCGATTCCACAACCATGGAATGGTGTGGTAGCTGCCCCTTTTGAAAGCCAGGGCTCTTCCTGAGTTGATAGATCGAGTCGACTCGCTTGCTTAGAACCAGCGCCGAGGCCGGTGCCTCCCACATCCTGAAGAGGAGCCGTTACAGCATCGGAGGAACCGGGATAGTAATGGCCTCCTTCGGAGGAGAGTCATACTGCAGGGCCTCGAGCTCTTCAGCTCAAGGCTCTTCCTCAGGGTCCTCCGGAATAGCCAAGGCAGTGGCCATATCCCGGACGAACTCTGAGAACCGAGTATCCTCCGGAGGGGATCTACTCCAGGGCTCAGACTGCGGTGAGTCCGACGGGACGCACCGAGTCTTGAACGTTGTCCTGCCCCCCCCCCCCCCCAGGGCCGGTGGCTCAAGGGTGCAAGGGTGACCTCTATTTTGTCTTCAAGTAAATGTCCTTGGCTAATGTGCCAGCAAGGGATGCTGGGACTTGTAGTCTTGGTTAGAGTAGTTACTCACCTGTAACAGGTGTTCTCCAGGAGCAGCAGGAATCAGTCCTCACATATGGGTGACGTCGGCGCCGACGGAGCCCTCGCGGAGCAATTTCCCCAGCTTTCAAAGAAAGCCTTTGGGAATTGCAGCGCGCATGCGCGGTCCCCTTCCCGCCCAAGGGTGCCATCTTGCTCAGTCTGATGACATATCTAAAAGATAGCAAAAAATTAGCAAAAACGAAATGATAGGACTGCAACTCCAAGGGGAGAAGGGAGGGTTGTGAGGACTGATTCCTGCTGCTCCTGGAGAACACCTGTTTCAGGTGAATAACTACTCTTTCTCCAGGACCAAGCAGGAAGTCAGTCCTCACATATGGGACTCCCAACCTTAAGGCTACCGGAGGCCTCAAGTGGAAAAATGAGCTCCCTCTAGCTCAGAAGCACAGAAGGAAGGAATCTTCTCTGAAAAAGCCCCCAACCGGTAGCCCAAAACCAGGGCCGGAGGGTAGGAGTTGCCTAAACCTCAAAGAGATTATGGAGGACTGCCTGTCTGAAAGCACTGTCCCTGCGGGACTCCCTCTCTAGGCAGTAATGGGCCGCAAAAGTCTGGCTTGAAGACCAAGTAGTGGCCCGGCAGATGTCTGCCAATGGAACAGAGCGGAGATGAGCCACTGACGCAGCCTTCGCCCTAACACGATGAGCCGTGACTCGACCCTCCAACAAGAGGCCGGCTGCCCCATAAGCCCAGGCGATACAGTCAGCCACCCAAATGGACAAAGTACGCTTGGAGACAGGTAGCCCCAATTTATTGAGGTCAAAAGAAACGAAGAGCTGAACAGCCCTCTGGTGCTCGCGCGTACGGTCAAGGTAGAAGGATAAGGGCCCTCCTACAGTCCAGGGTATGCAGGACCATCACAGCCCAACTAGCGTGCGGCCTGGGAAAGAAGGTCGGAAGAACCACCTCCTGTTGAGATGAAAAGGAGAAACCACCTTTGGAAGAAACTTAGGGTGAGTCCGTAAGACTACCCTATTCCTGTAGAACCTAGTGTAAGGAGGATCAGACACTAGGGCTTGAAGTTCACCAACGCGCCTAGCAGAGGTAAGGGATACCAAGAACAAGGTTTTCAAGAAAGAAAACGAAGAGGGCAGGTAGCCATAGGTTCAAAGGGCGGACAGGTAATCCGCTGCAAGACCACATTCAGATCCCATGCAGGGGCTGGTGGGCGTAAAGGAGGCTTAAGGAGAAGGCCTAGGAGAAAACGAGCCACCAAAGGGTGGTGGGTAAGAGGCCTGCCATCCACCGGTGCATGATGTGCAGAGAGAGCACTGAGGTGGACTCTGACAGAGTTGGACTTAAGGCTCAGATTAGAGAGGTAAAGCAAGTATTGCAAGACCACTGCTACCAAGCAGGAGAAGGGATTCTCAGACTGCTGAGCACACCAAATGGAGAACCGACGCCACTTAAGAGCGTAGGACTTCTGGGTGGAAGGCCTCCTCGAGGCCAAGACAACCTCTTCCACCTCCCGAGGCAGCTGGAGGGGAGCAAGGACTACCCTTTCAGCAGCCAGGCCATCAGATGAAGGGACCGGAGGTTGGGGTCACTGTTCCCTCTAAGCTGTGCGCGTGTGCGCACGCACACACCTCGCCGAGCGAGCGCACATACTTTACAACAGAGCGCACAAAAATTACGGCTCTGATTCTGCTAGAAAACACAAACGTCTTAAAATTCAAAAGTTATGATTGCAATTACTAGAAATTTCCCACTTCATTTAGTAATCGTCCATTTTCATTTAATTTGATTAAAATCAATGTGGTGTACATACTGTATTCTGACGTGTAGTCAAATTTTAAAGTATATAACTCAGAGTGTCGTTATGTGGCGCACAAAAATGTAACCCTCCTTCAAAAGCTGCACACAGCTGATATTTTATGCGCACACAGCCTACAGAAAATTAGAGGGAACATTGGTTGGGGTGTAGGAGAGACCCTTGATCCTGTGTCAGGAGATCGGGCTGAAATCCCAGAGAAAGAGGAGTGTCCACCGCCAGCTGCATGAGAAGCGGGAACCAAGGTTGTCTCGGCCACCGGGGAGCCACTAGGATCAGCGAGGCTTTGTCTCTGAGAACTTTGAAGAGTGTTCGAGACACCAGCGGCATGGGAGGAAAGGCATACAAGAGGCCTGTGGACCATGGAATCAGAAAAGCATCCGTCGCTACTCGGAGAGGATGCGGTTGTCGAGAGCAGAATCTGCGAAGTTGCCGGTTCAGAGGACTGGCAAACAGATCCATGGTGGGGAATCCCCACCTGAGAAAGATCCGCTGAACCACTAATGGATCCAATCTCCACTCGTGTGGTTGAAGGATCCTGCTTAGCTTGTCTGCCAGGTAATTTTCCTGACCTGGGAGATAGACCGCTTTGAGGAGGATGCTGTGGTGGACGGCCCAAGAGCACAGTCTTCGTGCCTCCTGGCAGAGAAGGAAGGAGTCTGTGCCTCGTTTGTTCACATAGAACATTGCAACTTGATTGTCCGTTTGGACCAGCACAGACTGGTGAGAAGTGAGGTGGGAGAAGGCTCTCAGAGCTAGGCGGATAGCTCTGAGCTCCAGGAAGTTTATCTGCTGCCCGGACTCCCAAGGAGTCCAGAGGCCTTGAGTACATGTCCCTTGGCAATGTGCTCCCCAACCCAGGAGAGAAGCATCGGTTGTCAGTACCTGAGAAGGCGGAGGAGAATGAAAATCCACTCCCAGTAGCAGGTTTGGCAGAT
The DNA here is from genome assembly GCA_033557465.1 of Ichthyophis bannanicus. NCBI lineage: Eukaryota > Metazoa > Chordata > Amphibia > Gymnophiona > Ichthyophiidae > Ichthyophis > Ichthyophis bannanicus. Next base: position 437,624,183 of record CM066033.1, read on the forward strand.
GAAGCCACCACCGCAGAGAAGAGACCAGCAGGTCGGAGACCTGTACTGAGTCCGTCAGGCTCCCCGTGGCCTGATGCCATTGAGTGCGAAGGCACCACTGAGCAGGTCGCATGTTCAGGCGGACATTGGGGGTCACATGGACCGTGGAAGCCATATGGCCGAGCAGTCTCAGAAACTGCCTGGCAGAGACCAGGGAATTGGTGTGAAAGTGGTTGGCGAGATCCATGAGCCTGTGTGCTCTGTCTAGAGGCAGGAAGGCCCGCGCCTGAAGTGTGCTTAACCTTGCGCCGATGAATTTGAGATCTTGAGAGGGGAGCAAAGTGGACTTTGCGAAGTTTATGACAAAGCCCAAGTGCTGGAGTAGAGACACAGTGCGATGAGTGGCCTGAGTGGCCTCTTGGGAAGACTGGGCCCTGATGAGCCAGTCGTCCAGGTATGGAAACACAAAGAGGCCTTGAAGTCTTAGATAGGCCGCCACCACTGCTAGGCATTTGGTGAACACCCTGGGGGCGGAGGATAGGCCAAAGGGCAGTACTCTGTACTGGTAATGATTTCCTTCCACAACAAACCTGAGATATTGTCTGTGGTCTGGATGAATAAGGATGTGAGTATAGGCATCCTTGAGATCTAAGGAGCATAGCCAGTCTCCCTGCTGGAGGTAGGGCAGCAGGATTCCAAGGGTAAGCATCTTGAACTTTTCCCTTGCCAGGATCTTGAGGTTTCGCAAGTCCAGGATGGGTCTGAGGCCTCCTGTTCTTTTTGGTATCAGAAAGTACCTGGAATAAAAACCATGACCTCTCAGGTGGTGGGGCACCGGTTCCACAGCCTGTTCCTGAAGAAGACCTGTTAACTCCTGAAGGAGTAAGTCCCTGTGCAGAGGGAGTCTTGGAGGCTCCCCTGGAAAGTAGGAGGGAGGTACCTGGTGAAAGTGTAGAAGATAGCCTTTCTGAACTATATAAAGTACCCAGGTATCTGAGGTGATGGCTGACCACCTGTGGGCAAAGTGGACCAGCCGGCCTCCTGTGCTGAGAGAAACCAGCTGAGGGGAAGAGGCTATGCTGATGGAGTCAAAAACCCCCACCCTGCTGAGCAGGGGCCGGGGTTGTGGGCTTGGGGGCCTGCTGCCTATGGGACCCATTACCCCGTCCCTTGGCCTGCTGACCCTTTTGGGGAGCTGCGGAGGCCTGATACTGAGGGTAGTGTTTATAGGCAGCCGCCTTCCTCGGGTAAAAGGGCTTTTTCCCCGAGCCCTTCTTCTTCTCAGAAGGGGCAGAGGTTTTTCTGGACAGCCTAGTTCTGGTCAGAGTCTCGGTCTCGATTTGTGCAGCCTTTTCAGCCATGGGTTTGCCAAAGAGGTTTTCACCTCTGCAGGGGACATCGACCAACTTGTCCTGGACCCATGGCTCGAGGTCGGATGACTGAAGCCGGGCCTGTCGGCGGGCACCGATGCCGGCCCCGGCTACTCGAGCCGATGCTTCGAAGCCATCGTAGGCTGCTCGAGAGATAAACTTCGAGCACTCTCGAATACCAGTGGACAAGGCTTGGAACCTCTGCAAAGGTTCCTCGGAGAGACCAGCAGAGAACCCGGCAATTTCTTTTGCCAGATCTCGGAGATACATGCCCATATAGAGCTGGTAGGTCTGGACTCGACAAGCAAGCATAGAGCCCTGGAAGCACTTTCTACCGAGGGCATTCAGGCTCTGGGCCTCCCGGCCGGGAGGCACCGAGGAGTGCATCTTCTGACTCTTGAGTCGATGCATGGCCGATTCCACCACCATGGAATGGTGCGGTAGTTGTGCCTTTTGGAACCCGGGGCTCTTGCGGACTCCATAAATGGAATCGACCCGCTTGCTTAACATCGGCGCCGACGCCGGGCTCTCCCACATGCGGAAGAGAAGCCGTTCCAGCATCGGAGGAACCGGTACAGTAAAGACCTCCTTCGGGGGAGAGTCATACTGGAGGGCATCGAGCTCTTCGGCTCAAGGCTCCTCCTCAGGATCCGCGGGGAATGCCAAGGCCTTGGCCATATCCCGCACGAAGTCCGAGAACCGGGTGTCCTCCGGGGGGGACCGTCTCCGAGGTTCGGACTCGGGTGAGTCCGATGGGACACACCGAGTCCGAAAAGTACCAGGTGACTCTTCGTCCTCGGTTTCCCAGTCTGACTCCTCGGAGGAGAAATCGAGCGGCTCCGGTCGGGCGGGCACCGATGTCCTCCGCCCCGACGCCGAGGGTGTCGGCGTCGACGACCTCGGTCCCGAATGGGAGGCCGAGGGAGACCGCGACCGAGGATCGACTTGAGCTCGTATGGACTCGAGGATCGGCTCGGTCTCCGGGGTTGACTTGGACGTCGACGTCCCGGTGGCCGGGGCAGATGCATTGGCGAGGCCAGCGATCAATGCCCGCTGCTGGTCCATGAAGGCAGCCAAACTGCTCTCCAAGGCCGTCAACCTGAATCCAAGCTCAGGAGACCCAGCAGCCCCCAACTCTGGCCCCGACAGCGTCGGGCCCGACGTCGGCTCCTTCGGAGGCAAGTCCACAAGGACTACAGTACTCACGTGTCCAGGCGACTCCATTTCGAGACGAGGATGTTTCGAAGGCCTCTCCGACTCCGAGGACCCGGGACGGCTATCGGGGCTATGCGACCTGGCCCTCCAGGAACCAGGAGCGTCCACCGACGCCGCCCTCGCGGGTTTTTTCTTCCGATGATGTTCCCGGGTAGGAGACCCCCGCTCAGAGGAACTCCGACGATGCTCAGGACTGGAGTCCCGGGACGTCGAAGCCTCTGACGAGGTCCGGGCCCGGCCGGACGCGGAGTCAGAGAAGATTCATTCCCTTTGATGCGGCCGACTCCTCAACGCTTTTGAAGACATCTTGCTACACGGACCACAGATCATCGGGTCATGATCGGGTCCGAGGCAGCGGAGGCAGCAGTCGTGTGTGTCGGTAAGAGACATAAGTTTCTTACACCGATCACACTTTTTAAACCCGCTGGCAGCCATCGAGGGAAAAAGGGCCCCTGTGAAGTCAAAAGACAGGGCTGCCAGTGAAAAATAAAAAATGGCACGAACGCTAGTCACGAAGGACAAAAAACCAAAAAATAAAGAACGGACCCGATACCGGCGTAGCGGGTCCGGGCGGGAAAAGGATCCGGCGTCGAACCGAGAAAGAATAAGAAATAAGAAAGAAAATCAACTTTTTCTGCGGCGATCACAAACAGCGTCTGTAGGGCTCCGCGGAAAAAAGAAGACTGAGCAAGATGGCACCCCCTTGGGCAGGAAGGGGACCGCGCATGCGCGCTGCAATTCCCAAAGGCTTTCTTTGAAAGCTGGGGAAATTGCTCCGCGAGGGCTCCGTCGGCGCTGACTTCACCCATATGAGAGGACTGACTTGGTCCTGGAGAAACTATCCAACAAAAGTGTTGTGGCACGAGGTTCAGTCAAACAGATAAATTTATTTGGGTTTTTCCCTTTCACATAGAATTCACAGCTCAAAACATGGCATGGCCCGAGGCTGAGTCCGAGAAAAGCCTTTCTTTCTGCTGCTGGCGACTTCGGAGTGCCTTGGAAGACATCTTCCCACATGGTCCACACGACTTAGGGTCGTGATCAGGACCGAGGCACCGAAGGCAGCAGTCGTGTGTGTCGGTGAGAGACATTAATTTCTTACACCGATCACACTTCTTGAAACTGCTGGAAGCCATCGGGGAAAAAAAGAGTCCCCGTGAGGTCAAAGGACCGGCCTTCCAGGGAAAAGCAAAAAAAGGGTGCGAACGCCAGCCACGAAGGGCAAAGACCGAAAAGAAGAATCGGGCTCGATACCGGTGTACCGAACCCGGCGGGAGGGGAACCGGCGTCGAACCGGGAGAAAAAACAGCGAAGATCGCCAAAGAAAAAATCAACTTTTATCCGGGATGACAGGACACACGTCCGGTGGGCTTCTCGGGAAAAAAAGAGACTGAGGTAAGATGGCACCTTTAGGCGGGAAGGGAACCGCGCATGCGTGCCTGCATTCCCAAAGGCTTTCATAGAAAGCTGGGGCTTCATCGGCGCCGATGACACCCCTGCTTAGTCCTGGAGAACATTAGAGCTATTATTCACTTGTTGATTCAAGTCACATGAGTACTGACAACTGATCACAGGTACGTCTAATTTTACTGCAATGGGAATGTGGTTCTTCTGTTCAAAATGATTTGGATTGTTTATAAGGGTGCCAAAATCATGTCCTGGCAATGTCCCAGTTTTTATACTATTTCCTATTTCAATTGGTCATGTTTTATTTGATTCTTTTGTGTGTCAAATGTGTGTGCATATATAGTCCAAAGCCATTTCACTGGCCACTTTTTTTAAGGAGATACTGGACATTAAGGGGTTGAATTGCAAGGGTGCCAATAATGTTGACCACAACTGTATGTTTTCACGCCCTTGCCCCTTACATCCAGTATGGAGGGGCGTGGTTATCATAAAAAGTTTCACCTTCTAGCCTTTAACTGACTGGTTCTTTTGCAATGCCTGTTGGGAAAGGTAGTTCAGTCACAATTCACTTGGCTTCAGGTAAAAAAAACACTTGTAGTTGGCTCGAATGATAAGGCAATGACAGAATTTTATTAACTCAACGCTAAGTTCACAAATATCACCTTTGGATCTTTTCTCCAGGATTCTTCCCAATACACATCAGGACATAAATAAACTCAAAGCAAAATTTCAGCTTATAATGTTCTTCAGCTCAAAGATAAAGTCCTTTAACAGCCAATGCTACCAGCCTTGGCTAGCATTGCTGGTTAAAGCAAACAAAAACAGCTTTCCTTAAAGCAGATTTCTTTTCTTACATTCCCAGCACTTCCATGTTGTTTGTCTCCTTATAAACAAAGTAAAATTTTCACCAAGGATAAAACTTTTCATAAGCAAACCATGCCCTATGCAAGGCTTTTGGAATATTCAAAAGCCAATCAGAACTTTACTTCCTCTCTCCGTTAGCTCAGCTTCTTGCCGGTGCACTGCTCTGGACAGCAGGTGTTTAACCAGCACAATTAGAGAGCTTCAGCTTGCTCTTACTTTCTAAGCAAACATATTTCTTCTTTAACACAGGACATGCACAAATTATCTACAGGTTTTCAAGGGTACCTGGGTCTGAAGGTTTTCACTTAATGGTTGGCTTTCTTTCAACTCCTCCGTAGTTAAAGACTGGCATAAAGAGCAATCCATGAAGGTCTCTCCTTCATTCAAAGCTACGTCTGGTTCACCTATTTGCATAGGTTCAATCTCTCCTTCCAGCATATAGGGCTCAGCTGACTGCCTCTCGTTAGAGAAACTTCTAAGGCTTCTACCTGGCTCTGGACTTGTGTCAGCTTCTCCTTTCTCATGCTCTGGCCACCATTCTCCTGTACTTCCTCGTCCTGTCCTCCAGCTTGTGTTCCTTCTGCCTGTGTTCCAGCTTGGGTCTCTGCCTGGATCTCTCAGTGGCAGTCTCTCTGGAACTCTCTGCGTGTCCTCTGGAACTCTCTGCGTGTCCTCTGGAACTCTCTGCGTGTCCTCTGGAACTCTCTGCGTGTCCTTCCCTGAATAATCTATCCTGAACTTAAATTCCCAAGGCTTCAGCCCCACCTCTTCTCCCCTCAGGTGACAGAGATCAGCTTGCCTCCGTGCAGCTGAATAATTAGGAAACTCAGTGACGTAAGGGTCTTTTACCTTGGGTCTGCATTCCCTCACCTTTTCTCCACTAGGGGAACTCTGAAACCTATCCCCGCTGTGATTGGGGTTCTGTTTCTCTGACCTTGTAAAATAGGCCCTTTTATAAGGGTGAATTCCTTTTCTTTTTCCCTAAGTCATGATAAGCTTCCTTATCACAACGTATGAAGCACTAGTGCTGACACTTAAAATTGAAGTGGTAACACACTGGCTAAATAATATGACCTTAATTTCTAGATATATGAGAAGCTTGCAGAGCTTGTATAAGCAAATAATTAAACTCATCCGACAAACACCATATAAATGTAATAGAAAGCTTATTAGAGAGACGATGTCAGAGACTACTTACATCTCCATCTACAGTTGTTGCAAAACTAATGGCCTCTTTCTGGCTGCAGTTAACAGCTTTTCGAAGAGTGTAAATAACTTGCTCGTATGTATGAACTTCATCATTAAAAAGCATGCAGTAAAAAGTATCACTCTTTTCTCTGTAAGAGACAACACAAGAAACGTTATTTGCAACTGATGTTCAATGTAGCACACTACTACATTTCAGCAAATACACTAGCTTCATCAATTAATGCTAAGCACACTCGAGGAGGAGAGGAGAGGAGAAAAGGAGGAGAAGACAATCTATACTTATTTTTAACAGACCCCTCCAAAGGCAACAGATATTCTGACCTAATGATTACGGCACAAATCTGTGACATCTGGAAAATAACTAAGTTGGTACCTCATGGTCAGTACAAGAGAGAAACAATTAACACCTTAATGGACTTAAGGATAAGAAAAATAATGGTAATTCCATGGTGTACGGTGGACTTTGGGCATAATATGGTGTAAAGTGGCGTTCCAAGGATTTGTGATTCAACCTCTGCCATTTAATATTCTTAGGAATGAGCTGAAGTCAGAAAAAGTAATACTGGCATTTTAACAAAATCACTAACCTAAGTCATACTGCAAATATATAACTAAGCTCACTGTTTGGTCAGACAGATACAAATAACTCAGGTGAGTGTGCAGAAAAATGCCAAATGATATTTAATATAGGCGAGGGGGATCCAAGATGGTGATATCGCGCTTAAGACTGGCAGATGCTCTCTACCAAACTGCTGATCTTTGTTCTGCTTTACCAGATGCCTCATAAATGGAAGACCAAGCCAAAGACTGTTCTTTCATAGGATTTTGGCAGTCTGCTTTGGTCAGAGCAGTATCACTGAGTACCTGCAAGGTTCTTCCAGAGTCCATGAGGATTCCTCTGCCACTGCTGTGGAGGGTGCAGACCTGACACAGTCTGGGGAGTGAGATTTCTCTCAGCCCTTGGGACCGTTCAACTCAAGCTCCAGTGGCACGATTCAATAGCCACGAGAATTACAGTGGCTGTACGTCAGCAGCCTGCTGAAGTCTGTGGAACCTGCCTTCTCCACGGCGCTTCCAGGAACATCATCTGTGGCTGAACTCTCAGCAGTTTCTTCAGCAGCTCGCCCTGAGGAGTGTCCAAGGAAGGAGGGGATCTTGGATTATTTAACTGCAGATTCTAAAAACTGATTCTGCTCAAGTTTTGGTGCAGCCTGGCGCTAAGGACCCCCGACACCCACCCCGTGTCTGAGGTAACTCTAAACTCAATCTGGGCAGTGCTGGTCAAGATGGAGGCTCTTCTAACTAAATGTTCTGTGGATATTACTAATTTAGTACAGAATGTTGGGGCCCTTGCTCAGAAGCAGGACTTATTTGGAAAAAAGACGTGTGAGTGGATTTCTGACTTAGAGAGTGGACTTAAAGATGTGAAAAGCATTTTGAATACTATGGTCCAAAAGAAGCTTTATGTTTACCAAAGTCTGGAACAAATGGAAGATTTTGTAAGACATTTAAATTTGCATTGTTTGAATTTTCCAAAAATCTCAGATCCCTGCTGGCATGAGTATAGTTTGACTGCTTCATTCAATGACAATGGAGGGAGGGGTGTGTGGGTTTTTTTTGCATATTTGCATATCATTTGTCTATTCATTATGGTTATCTAAAAAAAAAAAAAAAAGATAAATAGGAAGCCAGTATATCAAAGAGATGAACTGGTGCCCCTAAGATACTCAGAGGAAGCAGAGGTTCTCATTCAGTGACTATCAAAAAAAGGGAAAGCAACATTTTCCCAGGCTATGTACGAGCGTAATTAAAATGCAGCAAAAACTGTAGCCGTTTAGTTATTTATCCTGGCACTCTAAGATTAAAAAAATGCTGACACCTGTAAACATATATTCTGCAAAAAACAAAAGGAGATACAAGGTGCTCACATGCCAAGGGACAAGAAAAAGAGAATCACGGAGCAGTTTCTAACAACAAAATTAATTCTTTTCTTTTTGAATATCTATTTTGCATCCAACTAAACCTCTCCTCCAACAGCAGGTGCAGAGCATAACTAGGACATTTCACCATAGAACCCAACATACAAGGTGTCATCTCATTAACAGTCTCTCCAGTACCAGGCAGATTGTGAACACAAAACCATACAAGTGTCACTGAAGACCTGTAATGTAAATCTAGCATACATCAATCAAAAACATTCTGGATTAACACACTACTTAACCCTTCAGGGGTAACGATTTACACCATTAATATAATCCTAAAAATTAAACCAAAGAGGAGAAAAGATCTCAAAAGTAAATTTATCCCTCCAATAAGTGATTGCCCACCCCAAGGGGACTGTTCTTTACCATCAAAGATCTAAAAAACTTCTCTTCGTATAATATCCCTTTATACAAATTAACCATTAAATAACTGTCAAGTAGCTAAGCTTAGCTCTTTCAACATATCAACAAACATTACACTATACTGTATATGTAATCCAATTAGTTCACAACCCAATTGAAATTATAAGTTGACCAAAAGGATAAATTCTCAATGCCCAACAAATGTAGCACAGAGGCTCAAAAGCTCCCAAAAGGCTCTTACAGCTCAAAAAGAGACAGTTTAACTTCACCACCAGCACAACTTGAAAGACTCAGACAAACAATGATCCTTGTTTCACCAACTGGCTTCATCGACGACAATCAACATTACACTCCTCAAGGGAATCCACCCACTGGGCCTCCCTCTTCTCCTCTGCCCATGGAGGATTGGATCCCCACTGGCAGACTGCTTGTCTCTGGGCCATGATAGTGGTCAGCCCCTTCTCTTCTGCTCACGGGGATCTAATCTCCCATAGGCAGATAGGGATCACAGCCAGCCCTTCTCTTGTGCCCATGGGAAATACGTTGTGACCATCATCGAGGCAACTCGTTTGAGAGGACAATGTCCCCTTCCAAACTACGCCCATACCCACTGGATGTTTCAAGAAGTACTTGGAGGTGGTTTTATTGATTCCAGAAAATGCTTTGCCTCCGGTTAACAAAATACATTTTTTGCCTTCAAGATCTCGGCCTGCGTCTCAGGAAGCTAATAAGATTTTGGATATCTCCGCCATGTTGGAATTCTCTGATCAAGAGATCCAAAAGAGAGCAACATTGCTGATTAGCTTTTTTTGAGCAGGACTCTCAACATGTCTCAGACTGTATTTTCGGAGGTCTCAATTCACATTTCTTGGACAAAATGTACATATTTACCACATTGTGGCTTGAGCCACCCAAGAAAGATGAAAAAAATTACCTTGCAATGCGCCAGGAGACATGTGCTCTTGGGGTTTCATTTCTTTTATGATATTCTTGTAAAATTTGGGGGAGTGGGGGGGGGGCAATGGCAAAATATATATTCTTCACTCCCAACTTAGAGCTTTTCTCGACTTAAAAAAAAGCTAGGCATCTCAATTGCCACCCAGAATGGGGGTGCTGTAAGTAATGGTTAGTAGCAGTATAGTGCAGAATATTGTGATTATTATGCTAAGCCTTTTCTTTCCTTATTAGATTTCTTTGTATTTTATTTGCTTCATCCTTTGTTTAGGTATCCCCCTACAGTGCTTGTGTTACTAGTCAAAGGTGTAATTGCTTGAGTTTTTCCTGGATTTGTTTCTTTTATTTTGTTTTTTCGTTTATATTTTATTGAGGTTTACAAAATAATACAAAACAACAAAAATACAGTGCTTAACAATCTAAAGCATTATCAGGATAGGGTGAAAGCCACACAATATAAAGGGGAGAAACAGGCCACACAACATACAAAATAATACATTTACATTCAAGTAAGAAAGACAAAAGTAACTTCTCACCACACATTGCACTAATTACAATTTACCCCTTTACCACTTCCAGCAGGTATCTAAAATAAAAAGACAGTAGAAACAGAATAATCAACTAGCACTATCAACATTAATCTGTTCTTGAGCCTGAATAAAAGCCAACAGTTGTGAGGGTTCAAAAAAAGTGTAGTCTTTCCCCATACACGTCACCAAACATTTCCACAAATACTTTAGGAAAAAAGTCATACCCAACTATATAGCTCTATGCTTCAGTTGGAGAAAACCTTTCCCAACTAATTGGGTCTTCATTGTTTCTTTTATTTTGGTTGCTTGATTATTGCCTTTAAGGTTTTTCCTTATCAAGTTTACACTTGTCATATATTGTTAAATTTGATAAATATAAAAAAAAATGTGAGCAAGTAAAGAATTTTGGAGCAGAAAAAAAGCAAATGTCATAATCAAGAGAAGTAATACTTGTCAATACTAACTAGGAAAAAGATAAGCGCATGGCGTGGGCACAAATGAGGATCTCAGGGTAGGTAAAGCATACTTACTCACCTGTAACAGGTGATCTCCGGGAACAGCAGGAATTTAGTCTTCACATACGGGTATCGTCGGTACCGACGGAGCCTGCGTGGGAACGCTACCCAGCGTCCAATTATTAAGCTTTTGGGAGCATCACACAGCGCCTGCGTGCTGCCTTCCCGCCTTTCTCAACTGCCTCTCTCCAGTTGAGTTTTAAAGCTGAGACAAAGAGAGAGAGAGAGAGAGGGAGGGAAAGAGAAAGATATAGAAAGATACAACCCCAAGGGGAGGTGGGTGGGTTGTGAAGATTAAATTCCTGCTGTTCCCGGAGATCACCTGTTATAGGTGAGTAACTATGCTATCTCCAGGAACAAGCAGGAATGTAGTCTTCACATATGGGGACTCCCTAGCTTTAGATGCCAGGGAGAGACCCCAGAAGTTGTGTGCCCTGTGAAAGGGCTCCACTTCCTCCCATGGATCTCTAGCATCCCACCAGGGATGGTCGGTAGGAGTTGATTAAGTATGGAACAGGTGTTGGAGAACAGCCTGACCAAACAAGGCATCCCGCCGGGAGTCCCTTTCCAAACAATAATGGGCAGTAAAGATATGAACTAAGCCCCAGGTAGCTGCTCTACAGATGTCGTCGATAGAAACAGAGTGTAGATGAGCCATTGAAGCTGCCATGGCTCTCACATTGTGAGCTGTAACATGGCCCTCCAGAGGAAGATTCTTACTCTGATAGGCAAAGGAAATACACTGAGCAATCCAGTTAGACAGTGTTCTCTTGGAGACTGGAAGTCCCAAATGAGAAGGATCAAAAGCAACAAAGAGCTGAGAGGACTTTCTATGTTGCTGTGTTCTTTGCAAGTAAAAGGCTAAAGCTCTTTTACAGTCTAAAGTATGAAGATTCCTTTCTGCATTTGATGCATGAGGCCTTGGAAAGAACACAGGTAGTAGACTGCTTGGTTTAGATGAAAAGGCGAGACCACCTTTGGAATAAACCGTGGATGAGTCCTAAGGACTACCTTGTCATGATGGAACCTTGTATAAGGTGGATCAGCCACCAGTGCTTGCAACTCACTGATGCGACGTGCTGATGTGATTGCAATGAGAAAGATAACCTTCCAAGAAAAGAATTTCAAGGAGGTAGTATTTAAGGGTTCAAAAGGTGGCTTCATGAGCTGACCAAGAACCAAGTTTAAGTCCCATGCCACAGGTGGCGGCCTAATGGGAAGCTTAGTTAGCAGAAGGCCTCTCATAAATCTTGCTATAAGAGGATGGGAGGAAATAGGTTGTCCATTTAGGGGCTTGAAGGAAGCTGCAATGGCACTCAAATGGACCCTCACTGAGTTAGTCTTAAGTCCTGCATTGGATAAATGAAGGAGATACTCCAGTAGTGATTCCAGAGGTACCACACGGGGGTTAAGGCCATATGGTAAATCTTTTCCACTTGAAAGCATAAGAGTGTCTTGTGGAAGGCTTCCTGGAAGCATAAAGGATATCCTTTACCTGCTGAGGGAGGTTAAGATCATGGAGATCTAGGCCGTCAGCAACCAAGCCCTGAGATGCAGAGACTGGGGATTGGGATGCCATAACATTCCGTCCTCCTGAGATAGGAGATCTGGAGCAGACCCTAACTCCAGGGAGGGAGCTTGAGAGAGATGTAGAAGCAGAGGGTACCACACTTGCCGCGACCAATGTGAGCTATGAAGATCATATGGCCTCTGTCTCTCTGAAGCTTGAAAAGAGTTTTGGGAATTAGGGGAATAGGTGGAAAGGCATACAGGAAGTCTTGACCCCAGTAAAGGAGGAAAGCATCCCTGGCCTGAGCCCCCTGAGCCGGAATTCTGGAACAGAACCGGGGAAGTTTGGCATTGAACGGACTTGCAAAGAGATCTGTCTGGGGTTCCCCAAATTTGAAAAATCTTGGCCACCTGATCTGCATGCAGAGACCACTCGTGTGGAAACAGAACTCGACTGAGTCTGTCTGCCCAAGAGTTTTGTATGCCTGGAAGATACACTGCCAGGAGATGAATCTGATGCTCTCTGGCGAAGGCCTATAGTCGCAAAGCTTCATTGCAAAGCGACAGAGAGCCTGTTCTGCCCTGCTTGTTCACGTAGAACATAGCTACTTGATTGTCCGTATGAATGAGGACTGTCTTGGAGCTGAGCAGGGTATGGAACACTTGAAGAGCAAGGAAAATAGCTCTGAGCTCCAAGAGACTGATATGTAGATGTGTCTCCTGTGGAGTCCAGGTGCCTTGGGTGGAGAGGTCTTGCAGATGAGCTCCCCAACCCATCGGAGAAGCATCTGTTGTGAGAGTTGCCTGGGGTAAGGGTTGTTGAAATGGGGACCCCAGCAATAGGTTTTGAGTGGACGTCCACCATTGGAGGGACAAAATAAGGCGATTTGTGTTTGCTATTTTGTCTGACAGGCATCCTGATGTCTGGGTCCATTGAGTGGAAAAAGGTCCACTGGGCTGGCCTAGTAATTATAGCATTTCTCGGGCAGTGAGATGAGGCTTTAGCACTGCTTGAGAAGCTAACTGCACCATGCGAAGGCAACGGGCCTGGGGGAGAAAGGCCCTTGCTTTTCTGGTATCCAGCAAAGCTCCTATGAACTCTAGAGACTGAGTGGGAGATAGACTGGATTTTAGGATGTTTATGACCAGACCCAAATATTGAAGGATACGCATTGTGCAGGACAGAGAAGTCCTGGCCTCTGACTCTGATGGGGCTCGAATGAGCCAGTCGTCTAAGTAGGGTAAGACGAATATCCCTAGAGAGGGGAGAAATGCTGCTACCACAGCCATGCACTTCGTGAACACTCTTGGTGCGGAGGCCAGGCCAAAAGGAAGCACCCTGTATTGGTAGTGCTTTCCTTGAAAAAGGAACCGAAGGAACTTTCTGTGAGTTGGATGGATGAGAACATGGGTGTACGCATCCTTGAGATCTAGAGAACAAAGCCAATCCTGACTCTGAAGGTATGGCAGCAGAGTTCCTAGAGAAATAATTTTGAATTTCTCTTTGAACAGGAATTTGTTCAATTCTCTGAGGTCCAAAATAGGTCTGGATCCACCTTTTCTTTGGGATAAGGAAATAGGGGGAGTAAAACCCTGTACCCTGTTGATAGATGGGTACTTCTTCTATTGCCCCTTGGGCAAGAAGCGTGGTGACCTCTTGATCTAACAGGTTGATGAGAGAGGTGTGAGAATTGAACTGTCTTATCATTGTGGGAGGGAGCATGCTCAAAAAATGAAGCTTGTACCCCTCTTTTATGATGGAAAGTGTCCAATGCTCTGCTGTTATTTGCCCACTTCTGGGGGCAAAGTGACACAACCTTCCTGGAATGGTGGAAGGCTCTGGTCCATTGAGAGCTAGGAAGGCTAAGTTCTCTAGCTGAAAGTCAAAGGCCTTGTGGAGGCTGAGACTGCTGGGACGGTTGAGGCTTAGCAGTCTTTGCTTTCCTTTGTTTGGGTGGTTGCTGACCTTTCCAGACAGGATGACCTGCAGACCGTCCCTGCTGAGAATAAGCAGGATAAAACCTTTTCTTTTTGGAAAAGAATGGTTTCTTGAAAGATTTCTTTCTTGCAGGATCAGCTGTGGCCTTGGATAATCTATCCAAGGTGGAGTTGTCAGCATCCAACTCATTGACCTTTTCTTGCCAATCTTTGCCAAACAGGTTCTCACCAGTACAAGGAATATTTCCCAGTTTGTCTTGTACCCAGAGCTCCAGATCAGATATGCCTGGAGCCAAGCAATTCTACGTTTACCTATGGCAATGGCAGAGGTTCTGCTTATGCACTCAAAACAGTCAAAAGCTGCACGGTTGACAAATTTAGAAACATCCTGGGCATGCTTGACCAATGTGAGAAAGTCCGGCCTTCTATCCTCAGGAAGAAGAGGGCTCAAAACCTCTAAAATCTCCTGTGACTTCCTTCAGGAACATTCCCATATATAAAATATAGGAACTGATCCTTGCAGAAAGCATGGAAGTTTGGAAGATACGATGTCCAAAAGCATCCAAAGTTCTGCACTCGCGTCCTGGAGGATTAGAGGCATGTCTCTGCACTCCTGATCCTTCTCATAGCTGATTCCACTACAACAGAGTGGTGAGGAAGCTGAGGTTTCTGGAAACCAAGACAAGGAGGGACTCGATACATAGTATCCAGTCTACGAGAGTGAGGAGAGGTGGTAAGAGGCGTCTCCCACATTCTTAGCATGAGATCATGCAAGATCTCATGGATGGGTAGAGTAGCTGCCTCCTTAGGAGCTTTGGGATATTGTAAAATTTCCAACTCCTTTGCTCTGGGCTCTGTTTCAGGAGCCACAGTAATGGACAGACCTCGAACCACCTCCCTGATGAAATCCTGAAAGGAAATGTCTTCTGGAGGAGACATCCTGCGTTTAGGGGAGGAAGGCTCCTCCGGGAGAAGTATTCCCACATCAACAGAACTGTCAGAATCCTCTTATTCCTCTGAGGACTCGAAGTACCTTCTCTCCGGACGCTGTTGAAGAGCACGATACCTGTACTGACCGAAGTCGGTACCGGGGGGAATCGGTACGGGAAGGCATCGCATGACTGGGTGCCAGCAATGCGGACACCAAAGTCAATATCGATGCTATCAGTACCAGTATCAACACCAGTGCCGGAGTCGATGCCGGTACCGGTTGAACTGTCTGACGCGGTTCCGAGGGTGTCAATGCCGCAAGGAGAGCCGCCAGACTGCGTTCAATAGCCAGGTACCTCTGGTCTATCGACGCTGCCGATGCCGATGCCATGGCACCAGTAGTCACCAGTAGTTCTGCCGAGGTCGAGGCCTTGAGAACATCCTGGAGCCCCGATAATGCTTTGGAAGCCAAAGCCTCCCGCCGGGGCAGTTTTGCCGGTGCAGAATCCTCAAGGGCAACGCCAGAGGCATCTCCATGCTTAGAGGGAGATCTACCCTTTGAGGACCGGCTAGACTTATGTTTAGTTACCTGAGATCCACGGGAGGAAGACGAAGCCCTGGAAGACGTCGATGCCACTGAGGCTGCATCAGAGGGAAACAGGGTACTGAGCTTGGCAGCTCGGTTCTGTCGACCTCTCTTGGACATCATGGCACAGGCCATACATTCCGTGATGGAGTGGTCAGGACCTAAACATTTAAGACACCACTCATGGGTGTCAGTGACGGAGATGGTACCGCCACACTTGGTGCACTTTTTAAAACCCGAAGCGGGTTTTTCCATTGTGGAAAACATTTTGGGCCTAAGGCCCAAAATGGCACGTGCACCTGGAAAAAGTGGGAAAAAAGGGTTTTTTTTTGTTTGTTTTTTTTTAAGAAAAGAAAGAAAGAAAGAAGAACCGGCGGTACCGGTAAAGCGTCGAGGAAGGCAGACGCAACCACAAAAAAGAAGGGCAATAAGGAAAATTTTCTGCAGTGACAGGAACACGACCTGCTGGCTCCACGGAAAACGAAGAACTGGAGAGAGGTAGTTGGTAAAGGCGGGAAGGCAGCACGCAGGCACTGTGGGATGCTCCCAAAAGCTTTCTAATTGGACGATGGGGAGTGTTCCGGCACAGGCTCCGTCGGTATCGACAATACCCATATGTGAAGACTACATTCCTGGAGATTAGGAGCATAAAGTCAAAAAATGTCAAAAGGTCCAAATATATTATCATTCATTAAACAAAGCAAAGCAAGGTATTTTTCCAAATAAGTAAAACCCACATAAGGCCACACGTAAAGGATGGAGTCCATTGTAGTTCCTTGTGTTTGACAACAATGGAATCTGGTCATGGAGGGAAGGAGATGTTAGAATATATGCAACAATTATATAATGCATGTATGGATTTTGGAAGTATTTAAGAACTAATTTATAATGCTACAGTATAGTATTCGCACTGCCCAAAGACTTACAGCAGGCCTTAAATCGTGCTTGATTAAGGAGCCAGGACAAAATCTTAGAAACTGGTGGCTGTGACCTCCTCATGCATCCTCTCACTCTTTGTTGTCTCCATTCTCCACTGAAATTCAGGAGCAGAGGGGAAGGAGAATCTCCTCTGAGAAGGTCTAACAGCTACTTTAGGGTCTGGTTTGCTAAGGCTTTTTTCCTTTTCTGTGTCCAAAGGACAATAGAAGCTTAATAAATCAGATCCTTAATACACCCTACAGGCCCAGTCGCAGAATACAAAGCCGACAGGTCTCTCCCTACCTTGTTATTTATTTATTTACATTCTCTTATATACCGCGCTATTCTGCATCAGTTATCCTATTGTCATCCAGTCTCTCAATATCTCTTCCTTCTTACCCACCCTCTTGTCACTTAGTCTTGCACTCTATCCTCTCTCTCTACCCAGTCTCACAACTCCCTTAACAATTGGCCACCCCAGCTCCTACCCTCCTGAAAGCAAGTCAGCCTTCCCTCAGACAGCTAGTTAGCTCCCCATCCCCACCCTTACCCCTGCAATCCATTCATCTACCCCACCCTCCCAGCCTCTATCCCTACAATTCAGTCAGCCATCTCCAGATGGTGCGTGTTTGTGTGCATGGTGCAATGGCAGTGTGCTCGTCTGTGCATGGAAAGCGGCAGCGGGTGCCTTTGTGCAGGTGGGGTACCTATGAGAGCGCAAGCATGTGATGCAGAGAAGAGGTGCCTGTGAGCAATGTTCCCTCTAATTTTCTGTAGGCTGTGTGCGCATAAAATATCAGCTTTGTACAGCTTTTGAAGGAAGGTTAAATTTTTGTGCGCCACATAACGACACTCGGAGTTATATACTTTAAAATTTGACTACACGTCGGAATACAGTATGTACACCACATTGATTTTAATCAAATTAAATGAAAATAGACGATTACTAAATGAAGCGGGAAATATCTAGTAATTACAATCATAACTTTTAAATTTTAAGACGTCTGTGTTGTTTTCTATCAGAATCATAGCCGTAATTTTTGTGCGCTCTGTTGTAAAGTATGTGCACTCGCTCGGCGAGGTGTGTGTGCGCGCACACACACACAGCTTAGAGGGAACAGTGCCTGTGAGTAATACAAAGCTGGGGTACCCATTTGTTTGTATTGGGCAGGGAGGTGAGGGAAATGCACCTTGCAACATATACACACTGTGCCTTTTGTTCACATAATTCATCCCTTTAACCTCCAACACCTTGCACGCTTCCTTCCCACCCAACGCTTCTCCTGCTGGCTTCTCCAACTCTGTTCCCTTTCCAGGCAATGTCCCCATCTCCTTCCCCCTAGAACTCCCAGCCCCTGGCCCTCCATTCCTCACCGTCCTCCTCCTGTCCACTTGCCCTTTTAAATGTTTGCTGCCTTTCCTACCTCACTATCACCTCTCCACCCCCCCCCCCCCAACATTTTCCTCGTGCAGGTCACGATCGCAGCCGTGTTCTTCACTTATGCCTGTGGCAGATGGGAATTCTCACAGGCAGTCAGCTACTGTCAAGGTCGTGATTGTGGTCTTCCTTTTCTTCCCACAGGAGATGGGATTCCCATGAGCAGACATAAGGAGTCGCGGCCATCTAAGGTGGAAAGAAAATCCCAGGCACTAGGTGCGAATTTCAAGTTGCCAAAACAACCTAGAAACATAGTAACATAGTAAATGATAGCAGATAAAGACAAGTATGGTCCATCTAGTCTGCCCAGCAAGGCGGCAAAGAAGGTGCACCTGCCACTCCATGCAGGTCACCTTTCCCCATGGCCTTTGTTTAAGGGTGTACCCACCGCTCTGTGCAGGTCACCCCTATTTTTTGAGATATGAGATGTTTATTTTTATTTTATCCTGTTGCTATAAAGGGATCCACTGTGTCTGTCCCATGCCATTTTGAACTCTGTCACTGTATTTGCCTCCACCACTTCCAACAAGAGGGCATTCCAAGCATCCACCACCCTTTCAGTGAAAAAGTATTTCCTGACATTGACTTTTGGTTTACCCCCTTACCGCTTCATACTATGCCCTCTAGTTTTACAGCTTCCCCATCTTTGGAAGAGGTTTGTTTGTTCATTAATACTCTAAGAATTTAAAGGTCTGAATCGTATCTCCCCTGTCCCTCCTCCTCCAGAGTGTACATAATTAGGTCTTCAAGTCTCTTCCCATACATCTTCTAGCGCAGGTTTTAAATAATTTTGGTCGACTTCCTCTGAACCGTTTCCAGTCTTTTTATATCCTTTGCGAGATATTGTCTCCAAAATTGAACAAAATATTCCAAGTGAGGCCTCACCAGCAACTTGTACAGTGGCATTAGTACCTCATCCTTTCTGCTAGTAATTCCTCTCTGTATGCAACTCAGCATCCTTTTGGCTTTGGCCACGGCCTTGTCACACTGTTTCACCACCTTGAGATCCTCAGAAACAATCACTCCGAGGTCATTTTCCTGGTCCGTGCACACCAACCTCTCGGCCCCTATTGCATACCATTCCCTTGGATTTCAGCTTCCCAAGTGCATGACACTGCAGTTCTTCACATAAATCTTAACTGCCAAGCATTAGATCATTCTTCCCACTTTTGTAGATCTTTCCTCATGTTCTCCACACTCTCAGGGGAGT
The DNA here is from genome assembly GCA_033557465.1 of Ichthyophis bannanicus. Lineage (NCBI taxonomy): Eukaryota > Metazoa > Chordata > Amphibia > Gymnophiona > Ichthyophiidae > Ichthyophis > Ichthyophis bannanicus. Next base: position 437,643,100 of record CM066033.1, read on the forward strand.
CCACTCTGTTGCAAATTTTCATGTCATCGGCAAAAGGACAGATTTTTCCATTCAGTCCTTCAACAATAACACTCACAAATACATTGAGGAGTACCAGTCCCAGGACCAAACCCTGGGGTGCATCGCTAATCACCTTCCTTTCATCTGAGTGAGTTCCGTTTATCATCACCTTCTGTAGTCTGTCAGTCAACCAATTTCTGATCCAGTACACCACCTTGGGACTCATCCCCAAACTAATTAGTTTATTGATAAGCCTCCTATGAAGAACAGTATCAAAGGCTTTGCTGAAATCTAGGTAAATCACATCCATTGCATGCCCTTGATCTAGTTCTCTGGTCACCCAGTCAAAAATCTGATTTGCTGGCAAGATTGTCCTTTGGTAAAACCATGTTGCCTCGGATCATGCCACCTGTTGGTTTCAAGAAAGTCCACTATTCGCTCTTTCAGGAGCGCCTCCATTACTTTTCCCACCACAGAGGTAAAGCTTACAGGCCTATAGTTGGTCACTTCTTCCCTATTACTACTTTTGTGAAGAGGTACCACCATCAAACCTTCCCCAGTCCTATAGAACGTCTCCTGTCTCCAAGATCTATGAAAAACATCCTTTAACAGCCTTGCAAGAACCTCTCTGAGCTCTTTCAGTATCCTGGTATGTATCCCATCCGGTCCCATGGCCTTGTTCACTTTTGGTTTTGCAAGATTTTTAAACACATCTTCTGTGAATGGTGTGGTATCTACTCCATTCCCATTTGTATATTTGTCAATCACAGGTGGTCCTTCTCCAGGATTTTCTTTAGTAAAAACAGAACAGAAGTATTTGTTTAACATTTTCGCTTTTTCAGTATCACGTTCCACAGATCCGTTCATGGCACTTTTGAGTCCTGCAATTCCACCTCTGATCTACCTCCTCTCCGGAATATACCTGAAAAATGTTTTGTCACCACACTTCACATCTTTTCTTCTTCCATCATTTTTTTTCTTCTGCCCTTGATTTTGCTATCCTTATTTCTCTTTTTGTCTTGTAGCTTTATACTGTATTTTTTTCTGTGTTCCTCTGTGAACTTTTGAATTTTATGAAAGCTGTGTTTTTTGCTTTTATTTGTGCAGCCATTTCTTTGAAGAACCAAATAGGTTTCCTTTTCCTCTTGTCTTTATTTACTTTCCTTACATATGTATCTGTTGCCCCTTTTATTGTCTCCTTTAGTTTAGCCCACTGCAATTTCACTTTCCTTATCCCCTCCCACCTTGCCAACTCCTTCTTCAGGCATTTGGCCATTTTACTGAAGTCAGCATTTTTAGTCTAGGACTTTGAGCTTGGACTCTGCCTTGGCTTTTATCTCAAACCACACCGTGTGATGATCACTGCTGCTCACATGGGTACCCACCCAGATATTCGGCATGCTATCGCCATTGGCGAGAACTAAATCCAGTATTAAGCTTTCCCTAGTCAGTTCCATCACCATTTGTCTAAGCAGTGCATCTTGGAAGGCATCCACAATTTTTTTTTCTTCTTTCCAGATTTGCAGAAGGAAAATTCCAATCCAATCGGGTAGATTAAAGTCACCCAATACGATCACGTCCCCCTTCATGGCTACCTTTGCAATATCAATAATCAATTCGCTATCCATTTCTTCGGTTTGAGTTGGAGGCCTGTAGACTACACCAGTATGGATTACAGTGCCATCTCCTCTTTCCAACATAACCCACAGTGCTTCTTTTCCCCATGTCCCCTGCATTTCAGCAGCCTTAATACTGGCTTTTGACATATAGGGCTACTCCTCCTCCTTTTCTACCCTCTCTATCTCTTCTAAATAGATTACACAGGTACACTAAAAAAATTTTTTTAAACTGCCTCTAATGTTTCGATTGATTTTTACGTTTTTTGGTGCGCTGAATCCAAATCTGGTAACCAATTTGCTCCATCACGTACAGATTTTTTGCTACATTGGGTTAGCAGTTTGAGGTGAACGTTTCAGATTGAGTGCGATCGAGATAAAAGTTTCTTGGATGAATTCTTTATACTAATTGTTTAGTAGTTATTCAAATAAGAATAAAGAAAATTGTAACAAGGCAGCACATAAGAATAGAGTAATGTCAACAAAACACACTGTGATGGTAGCAAAATTGTCTGCACTTAAAACAGCCACATACATGTGCACAAACATTGAGCATATAAGAGCGAGGTTAGACACAAAGCAAAGCAAAGAAATGTGCAAAAAATGTTGTACAGGTATGTATGTAAGAATAGAAAACGCAAACCGCACCATTGCAATACATGAAGACAAACACCCGATGGTGTGAAAATAAAATTCTAATAAATGAGATCCGACACTGTGGTAATAACTAGCAAATTTTTATTTCAAAGTTTAGTAAAAACACGATATTTGTCAACACAGTTTAGATTTTAAAGTCATTCTTGGGTCAATCAATCTCCTGGTGGGCCCGTTTCTTCTTCCCCCGAATGCTTCTCTTGGTGCGCTGCTTGGCGTATTTTTCATCTGGGGTTTGCCGCAGCAGCAACCAGCAGCAACCAGTAGAAATCAGCCATCATAGTGGTGTTCCATCTTCCTTGGTACCTTCTCTCTGCGTCCTTGATGTCCTGGTGAATCCTTTCACCTTGTCCTTCACTGTACGCCCCCAAGTTTTCGGGAAAGTAGTTCACATGGGAGTGCAAGAAATGGACTTTCAGGCTCATGTTACAGCCTTGTTCTTTGAAGGCATTGAGCATCCTGGCAACAATATCCTTATAGTTCTCATCCCGCCTGTTCCCCAAGAATTTGAGAACAACATCCTTGAAGGAATCCCAGGCTTCTTTTTCCTTCTCAGACATCGTTTCAGCGAATGCTCCATCTGAAATGAGTTTCCTTATATCAGGGCCAACAAACACTCCTTCCTTTAGCTTTGCTTCAGAAAGTCGGGGGAACTTTGAGCAAAGGTACCGAAAGCACTCACCATCTTTTGGAAGGGACTTGATGAATTGCTTAATGAGACCCAACTTAATGTGGAGAGGTGGTAATAGAATTTTATCACGAGGTACCAAGCTCTCATGAAGAACATTTTTCTCACCGGGTCTCAAATACTCCCGAATTGGCCAGTCTTTTTTCCCCCAGTGTAGGTTGCGGGCCCGGCTATCCCACAAGCAAAGGAAGCAGGGATATTTGGTGAAACCGGATTGCTGCCCTAATAGCATGGATAGAATTTTAAAGTCTCCACAAATCATCCACTTATGCTCATCATAACGAATCTTCTGAAGAATCAGGGCCAAATTCTCGTATTTTTCTTGGAGAATAACAGAGTGAGCAATAGGAACTGAAGCGAATGTGTTGCCATTATGAAGAAGAACACCTTTTATGCTGTCTTTTGACGAATCAATGAACAGCCGCCATTCAGCAGGATCATACTTGAGTTTAACTTTTCCATCACTCCGTATATATCGTTGCAAAATACCAAATCTTCCTCTTTGCTGAAATACTTCAAAAATTGTGTCTCACGGTTGCGGTACCAATAAAAAGTTGTTCCTGGTGACAATAGATTTTTCTGTTTAAGCCGAGAACCTAGCAGTTGGGCAGCATCTTTTGGGAGTCCTAAATCCCGGACTAAATCATTCATTTCAGCTTGAGAGAAAAGTTCAGGTTTCGGATCTGGTTCAGTTTCAAACTCGGAAGTACTGGACTCATCGGGAAAAAGCCATCTGATGAGTCTAATCATGATCAGAAACCGTCCACGACACAAATATGATCCAAAGATTTTGGTGGTTCAGGCACAGGTACTTCGTTGCTATGAGGCATAGGCCTAATTGCTGAGGGAAGGTTGGGGTAACTTATTACGTTCTTATTTTTTAAGTTGTATCCCTTCACAATGCAAGAGCAAAAATAGCAGTCACTGCTGTGGTCTCTTTGTTCACGCCACATCATAGGTATTCCGAAACGCTTGTTTTTTACCTTTCATCGATAAGCGTAGATCTTCCTCACATGTCTTGCACACTTTGTGAGGAGCCCACGGTTTGTCTTGATCGCCTAACTTCAAACCGAAATAGGCGAAATATACTTTTTTAATAAATGCAGAAATGTTCCTCTGCCGCTTTTTCACGGTATATTCCCCACAAATAAAACAAAAACTGTCCGGAGAGTTGACGCAACCTCTGGCTCTGTGAGCCATCACAAATACACAGCACTGCAAACTACAACTGTAGTGAACCACTTCGGAATAAAGCTGGATTACGACTGAGCAAACAAAAGGTAATAATGAACTTGCAAGAAACTGAAATTTGACAGGAACGTTCATGTCGCAACCACCGTGTTTGAGCGAGCGAACGAGGCGAACAGGAAAGAACATGCGCCAGCGCGAGTACTGGATTTAGCCCCCCGCCTCCCAATTGTCCTGTTAATGTATAAAATGAATACAAAACACTCTAAAATATCATGAGGGAATGTTTCTAGTTAGTTAACCATTACAACCTCTATTTTGGGCCAAGAAAATAAACTGCAGTCGGCTAAAAAGAAATTATGTGAACATTCCTTATATGGGTAAGAAATCTAATTTTTCAAGAAAACGTGACGTGATGGAACATTTTGGCTATTTTTCCTGGATTCAGCTCCCCAAAATCTATAGGAATCAGTTGCAAAACTGGAGGCAGTTTTTTGGTAGTGTACCTGTGAGCTAGCTATGGCTATATCCCATTCATGCAACTCATTAAACCATGTTTCTGTAATGACCACAATGTCTGTCCATTTCCATCATTAGGGCTTCCAGGTCAGGAACTTTGCTGGCTAGGCTTCGAGCATTTGTGCTCACTGCTTTCCAGCATTTGTTGACTAGCTTGCCTGTATTTTGCATGTATTTTGTTTTACACGCCTCTTCCCACTTGGCACTGATGTGTGGGTTAATAGTGCGGTTGTTTCCACTATTATGTTTTTTGCTGGGAGGGATATCCTGAACTTGTTCTTTTCTATCCATCACCCCCTTTCCCTAGTTTAAATGCCTGTCCACATAATGCCTGAACCTTTCACTTAGGATCCCTTTTCCCTGCAACAGAGAGATGTAGTCCATCAACACAGTATAGCCTCTTGTTGTTCCATCCATTTCCCCAGTTACCTATATATCTAAACCCTTCTTGTTTGCACCAGGTTTAGAGCCATGTATTAAAGTTGATTATGCGATGCAGCCTTTCTGCCCCCTTACCAAGAACAGGTAGAACTTCTGAGAATGCTATAGTGTTAGCAATGGGTTTGAGTTTCTCTCCCAGAATCTGGAAGTCTGTGATAAGGAAGCTTATTATAGTTCAGGAAGAAATAATACAAGAGGTGAATTGGCTCTGAATAAGCAACCAGTGCTGGCTGGTAAAAGCACTAAAACAGAGTGTTTACCTAAAAGACTACCAGACCCAGAATGCACTGGTTTACAGAAAGCCTCTAGGAGAGCTGAAGTAGGGAAACGTGTGCCTAGTCAGAGAAGCAATGATGCAATCCCTAATCACACATCTCCTAGGGCAGTGCTTAATTCAGAACACCTGCAGTGTGCTAGGGTGGAGCGGCCATCTAGGCACTTTAAAGCTAGAAGAAATTCTTCAGACAGCAAGAGCAAGGAGAGCAAGGACAGCAATGGGAGCTGGAGAAGGAGAGACTGATCGTGAACAGAAGGAAGAACAGCAAGACGTCCAGAAGGTCTAAGAAAGGAGCCCAAGGTAGTACGTATGCTGGGAGAGATTCCTGGGGCAAGCATTCTTCATTGGACTGGAAGAAGCCAGAGGCTTGGAGATATACAGCCAGGAACCCCCAGACAGCACCTGTAAAGGAGACGGCTGCATCTACAGAAAGAAGGAGCTCTAATACCTATTTAAGGAGGTATGGGAAAAGAGACCTGAAGTCCAGAGATTCTGACTGGAGAGCTGGGCACAGAAGCTTTGCTACCTACTGGCCAAAATACCCAGAGAGGAAACCTAATGACAACGTGATCTCAGGTATGAACTCTGATCTGTTCCCTAGCTTTGCACAAGGAAGACAGCAGGGAAACAGTTTCTATCCTGGTAGAGATCAGTTAGAGAAATCCTCTGAGCCAGTGTATGAAAGTGATCCTATGATATTTCAAGAGCAAGGGGAAATATCAAATGAGGAAGTTGAATGAATGGATTGTTCTCTTTCTAAACTGCTGTTCTAAAGTAATCCTCAGATAAGGATCAAACACCAAAAGGAACTGTACTGATTTTTAGCTTCCCAGAAAAGTTTTTGAGAGAAAGCTTTGGGGAAAGTTGGAGCCACGTGGAAAGTGGGCCAGCAATTGTTTGTAGCTGGTTAAGCACCTGTGATTAGAGCAAGGCACAAGTGCACGTGGGACTCTGAAAAAAAAACCTTCTTCTCTGCGTGAAAGGAAGAAAGCTGTTTTTTTTTTTTGATAAAGAGAATTTTCCTTTTGGGTTTATTTTTCATTCCTGCACTGGTAAGAAAGTTTATTAGCAGGGGCTAGAAGAAAGACCTTTTCTGTTCCATCAAGGTCTTTACTAAGTTGTTGCATAAGTAATTCAGTTGCCTTATTTGTTTTGTTTCCTAAATAAAACTCCTGAAGAAATTATCCTGTTGATGTTACCAAGCATATCTGTGCGAGGGAATAACACCCCATAAATAAAATCTGTTTTCTGCTTTACACTCGAGCAACTACAATTCTTTATTCTTGTTAAATGGCTAGTTTATGTGTGAAGGAACTACAAGACCCACAATCCTTTGCAAGTCAAGTAAATTCATGTCCTTGCCAAGATTGTGGAACTTTCACAACAAGCACCCCCTTTTACAAGTCCCTCTGAACTGTAGAAACACAGTTTCTAGCCAGGTCATTTGTACCCAAGTGGATGATAACATCAATTTTGAAGTGCTCACAAACTACACTAACTATGCCAGCAATTTGCTTTGTATTCCTGCTGGCTGAAGAGCCTGGGAGGCATTTGACCATCTTCTCTCCTTTGAATTGTGTTCCCAAGTTGGTGCCTCTGATAATGGAATCTCCAAGTAGTAGTAGTTTCCTCTTATGTGATAATGCACTAAATACGAAGAAACTATCAGTAATTGCACATTAAACTTCTTGTTTAAGGGCATTTCAGTTTCCACTAATTGGGCACTCAAATTTCCCAACCCAGAGAAGGCATTATGCAGGAATCTCTCTTGATGGAGAGGGTGTTTCAGGTCGCAACCTACCAGAGCCCACTGTGATCCATTTGTTCCTGGGCTGCTTGATTCTTTGTGGGAGTGGTTGTGGATTTTTTTCAATCTGTACCCTAGTGGAGGTGTGTTTAATTGCAGTTAATTCTTCCCTGAATAGAACCAATTCTTCATGCATGGCAGATAACTTCAGACATATAGGGCAAGCTCTTAGGCTCCAAATGATTTTTCTTAGAATGAAGGCACCACAACTATTGCACTGAATACACGACATGCTGATTAATATGGTTATAAAGCAGTACTTGTACAAGGACACCTAATTTGAGAACAGATTTCAATCTATATGATGATTATATAAGCAATGCAACTCTGTGATGGGTGGGGTGAGCGGGAATTCAAGTGTCCCTGGCCAGTAGACCTTCTATGAAAAAAGTGCACACTCAGATCTAAGAAAATAAAAACAAGTAGGGCCCGATTTTCGAAGGCATTACACAGATAACTGCCCTAGTTACCCATGTAAATACCATATCTGGGATTTTTGAAGGGCACCTACACCTTCGAAAATCCCAGATATGTCCTGTGGCAAGGAGGCCTATCCAGAGTATGAGGGAGGAAAAAGAGACAGGGAATTCACCCTAGTAAAGGGCCCCCTTTTACCGAGGCAGAATAGGAAAGACACAAACACAACTAGGAATCAGAAAACTTCCACATTCCATGCTCCCCCTAGTGGAAGGGAGGGGAGAGGATACAGAGCCCAGAACCCCTTAGGCAGGGAGTGCTCCAAGTATGCAGGTGCACGAAGTCAGGCTGATTGCCATCACCTGGCTAGGGAGGGGTGGAAGAGAGCCCTGGAAGTATAAACTGAAGCCAGAGTGTGAGAGCAGGGTCGTCGTCGTGAGGAGTAGCAGCAAGGACGGAGGTAGCAGCAAGAGGAGCAGCAGGGGAGAAGGAGAAGCAGGAAGCCAAACTGCCACGAGCCGAGGCACAGCTGCAAGCTGGCAAAGCTTGACCGGTGCGGAGCAGAGCAGAGTCCCTGAGCTTCCAAGAGAGGAGAGTGCTAAGTGGAATATAGCACATCTGCCAGAGGGTTTGAAGCCAGGAACAGGAGAGACTCCAGGATTCCCCGGGTGGCTGGTAGCTGAGGACTGAGCTGGGAGAGTCTGAGCCTATGCAGCTGGGAGAGCCTGAGGTAAAGCTAAATGGCGAAGAGATTCCTATGGACTGTTCTGTGTGCAAGGCTTTAAACCTGAGGAACAGAGAGAAAACAAGCCAATCCTGAGAGAGAGTTTACCAGGGAAGGGAACCCATAGTCCACAAGCCGGTGGCCCTGATTCCCTCATGTTGGTAAAGGGAAAGGTCACAAGGACTAAGGAGTAACCCTGGAAGCTGTGAAAGGCTTGTTAAGCACCTGCTGCAAGAACAAGGACACTGGGGTAAGAAAGTAGCTTTTGTAACAGAGCTTTCTTGTGCCCTGAATTGTATTTGTTGCTCGAAGGTTTATGCAGATGAAGAGAAGCTATACTTTCATGGACAGTGAATGTGATTTTTGTTTGTGCTTTTGGCCAGAAAGGATACAAAGGAAGTGAATTATCCATTCTGTTAAAAGACTGTGTATCCTGCAATATGGAAAAACTTTAAACAGACATTTTCAGTCTGTGTTTGTTTTTGGGGAGAATACTCTGTTTCACAGAGACCTGAACCCATATCCTGTACGTGGTGAGAACGAACCATTGTGTAAAATAAATTCTGTCATTTGCCTTAACCCTTGGAACCTAACTACAGCTTTTTGTCCGATGCACACATACAGCCAAGCAAAGACTACCTTTCCCAGAAGGCATTACGGGGAAATAGTTGAAAAGGGCTTAAAAAAGCAGACAGCAAAAAGTTCCTATAAAATAACCATGCCCCTCTTAGTTTGAGGCGAGCGGTGGCGGCGTGACAGTCCCTAACGCACCCAGATGCTATGCGGTTAGCATTGGGGCATGTTAGGGGTGTTCCGGTGTGGAGAGGGGGCGGAGGAAAGAGTTACCGGCTGCACAGATTTTCAATACTATCCATTTAGCCCTCTGTGTCTTATTTATTTATTTTATTTATTTAGACAGTTTTATATACCACCTTATCCTTCAATCAAAGTGGTCACAACACAATTGGGGGATACATTTAACATGAGAGGATATGAGAGACATACACTAATACTTACAGGGAACATAGGCAATGGAGGGTTAAGTGGCTTACCCAAGACCACAAGGAGCACCTAGTCCTTCCAGCCCAAGGTTGCTGTCCTCTAGTGGGATTTGAAACCCCAACCTTCCAGCCTGAGGTCTTAAAGATGGATGAGGTTTTTCATCACCTCTCTTTCAGGTGCAGGGGCTAAACAGGTAGCATCAAAACATAGAGTGTGGCGAGACCTGGAATTTCATTGTCGGAGCCGCATATGACCCCGACATTGAAAATATACGTTAGGCAGAAGGGGGGCATAGCACCGCCCAGCTGAAAATCGGGCCCATAATAAAAAGACAAGGAAATTTTATATCAAAACCAGTCAAAATAGTACATTTAGAAGCTTAGCTTTGCAGTCTCTCTTGGGGTTGTGATGGCAGTTGCTGGATCAGAACTGCTCAGGCAGCAGAGACTGATTGAATTAACTCTCAGGCTACAGAGGCTGGAATCTGCCAAGCCTTCTTAGTGCGAGACATGCTATAGATACTAGCAGAATGCTCAACTACTAAGAAATAGCAGTTGCTGAGCTGCTGTTTAATTTTGGACCACCATAGATCAAGATACAATCTCAAGTAATTGTAAGCCTAGTATTTTTAAACACCAGCTCAGAAAACGTAGTTACTCACCTGTAACAGGTGTTCTCCAGGAACAGCAGGAATCAGTCCTCACATATGGGTGATGTCGGCGCCGATGGAGCCCTCGTACGGAGCATTTCCCCAGCTTTCAAAGAAAGGCTTTGGGAATGCAGCGCGCATGCGCAGTCCCCTTCCCGCCCAAGGGTGCCATCTTGCTCAGTCTGACGACATAGCTAAAAGACAGCAAAAAAAAAAGAAATGAAGTATATGACTGCAACTCCAGGGCAGGAGGGAGGGTCGTGAGGACCGATTCCTGCTGCTCCTGGAGAACACCTATTACAGGTGAGTAACTATGCTTTCTCCAGGACCAAGCAGGAAGTCAGTCCTCACATATGGGACTCACCAGCTTAAGGCTACCGGGGACCCAAAGCTGAAAAAAATGAGCTCCCTCTAGAGCCTCAGCATGTGCAAAAGAATCTTCTCTGAGAACGCCCCCGAACGGTAGCCCAACACAAGGGCCGGAGGGCAGGAGTTGCCTATACCTCAAAGAGATTACGGCGTACCGCCTGTCCGAAAGCACTGTCCCGACGGGACTCCTTCTCGAGGCAGTAGTGGGCCGCAAATGTCTGGCTTGAAGACCAAGCAGCGGCCCGGCAGACGTCTGCCAACGGAACAGAGCGGAGATGAGCCACTGACGCAGCCTTCGCCCTGACACAGTGAGCCGTGACTCGACCCTGCAAGGAGAGGCCGGCTGCCCTGTACGCCCAGGCGATACAGTCTGCTACCCAAATGGACAGGGTACGCTTAGAGACAGGTAACCCCAACTTATCAGGGTCAAAAGAGACAAGGAGCTGAACAGCCCTCCAGTGCTCCTGCATACGGTCAAGGTAGAAGGACAACGCCCTCCTACAGTCCAGGGTATGCAAGACCATCTCCGCCCAGCCAGCATGCGGCCTGGGAAAGAAAGTTGGAAGAACCACCTCCTGATTGAGGTGGAAAGAGGAGACAACCTTTGGAAGGAACTTAGGGTGAGTCCATAAGACAACTCTGTTCCTATAGAAACTAGTGTATGGTGCCTCTGACACCAGGGCTTGAAACTCACTTACTCGCCTCGCTGAGGTAAGAGCTACCAAAAACAACGTTTTCCAGGAAAAAATGCGCAAAGGACAAGTAGCCATAGGCTCAAATGGTGGGCAAGTAAGTTGCTGCAAGACCACATTCAAATCCCACTCAGGGGCAGGTGGACGAACTGGAGGCTTAAGCAAAAGCAGGCCTCTGAAGAAGTGAGCTACCAAAGGGTGGCTTGAGAGAGACTGACCTTCCACCGGGGAGTGGTGCGCTGAGAGAGCACTGAGGTGGACCCTAACACAGTTGGATTTAAGGCCTAGATTGGACAGGTGCAGCAAATACTGCAGCACCACAGGTACCAGGCATGAGAAAGGATCCTCCTTGTGCTGGGAACACCAGGTGGAGAACCTACGCCAATTAAGAGCATATGACTTCCGAGTGGACTGCCTCCTAGAGGCCAAGACCACGTCCTCCACTTCCCTAGGCAGCAGTAAGGGTGCTAGAACTACCCTTTCAGCAGTCAGGCCATCAGATTGAGGGACTGGAGATTGGGGTGTAAGAGAGATCCCTGCTCCTGAGACAGGAGATCGGGTTGCATCCCCAGAGGAAGAGGAAGAGGAAGAGGAGAGTCCACCGCTAGCTGTAAAAGTTGGAACCACGGTTGCCTTGGTCATCTGGGGGCAACCAGGATCACAGAGGCCTTGTCCCGGAGCACTTTGAACAGTGTTTTGGGCACTAGAGGCGTGGGAGGAAACGCATATAGGAGGCCTGTAGACCATGGTATGAGAAATGCATCCGCTGCTACCCTGAGAGGATGCGGTTGTCTGGAGCAGAACCTGGGCAGTTGACGGTTCAGTGGACTGGCAAACAGATCCATGGTGGGAAGACCCCATCTTAGGAAGATTTGTCGAACTACCAGAGAATTAAACTGCCATTCATGTGGCTGTAGGATCCTGCTCAACTTGTCTGCTAGGTAATTCTCCTGTCCAGGGAGATAGACCGCCTTGAAAAGTATGCCATGCCTGACTGCCCAGGAGCACAGGTCCTGTGCTTCCTGACAGAGGTCGGGACCCTGTTCCTCCTTGCTTGTTCACACAGAACATAGCAACTTGATTGTCCGTCTGAACCAAGACAGATTGCTGAGAGAGGACATGAGAGAAAGTCCGCAGGGCTAAGCGGATTGCTCTGAGCTCTAGGAAATTGATTTGCTGTGTGGCCTCCCAAGGAGACCACATGCTTTGAGTGCATGCTCCTTGGCAATGCACACCCCAAACTTGCAGAGAAGCATCGGTTGTCAGCACTTGAGAGTGTGGAAGGGCTTGAAAAGGCACCCCTTGCAGTAGATTCGAAGATGAAGCCACCACTGCAGAGAATCTGCCAGTGGATTGGACACCCTCACTTTGTCCGTCAGGTTGCCTGTGGCCTGCAGCCACTGAGTCCTTAGGCTCCACTGAGCGGGCCTCATGTACAGACGGGCATTTGGAGTTACATAGACCGTGGATGCCATGTGGCCTAAGAGCCTTAGGAATTGTCTGGTGGAGACTAGAGAATTGCTGTGGAACTGTCTTGCCAGATCCATCAGTCTGTTGGCCCTGTCCACGGATACAAAGGCCTTCGCTTGAAGGGTGTCTAGTCTTGCTCCTATGAACTCCATGTTTCGCGAGGGGCACAAAGCGGACTTTGCGAAGTTTATGACAAATCCCAGATGCTGGAGAAGAGAGACAGTACGAAGGGTGGCTTGATTGGTCTCCTGTGGAGACTGACCCCTGATGAGCCAGTCGTCCAGGTATGGAAAGACAAAGAGTCCTTGAACTCTGAGATAGGCCGCCACCACCGCCAGGCACTTGGTGAAAACCCTGGGGGCGGAGGTTAGGCCAAAAGGGAGTACCCTGTACTGGTAATGGTTTCCTCCCACTACAAATCGGAGATATTGTCTGTGGTCTGGATGAATAAGGATGTGAGTATACGCATCCTTTAGGTCTAAGGAGCATAGCCAATCTCCCTGCTGGAGGTAGGGCAGCAGGATTCCAAGGGTAAGAATCTTGAACTTTTCCCTCTCCAGGAACTTGTTGAGATTGCGCAAGTCTAGGATGGGCCTGAGGCCTCCCGTCCTTTTTGGTATCAGAAAGTACCTAGAATAGAAGCCTTAACCTCACAGGTGGTGGGGCACTGGTTCCACCGCCTGCTCCTTTAGAAGACCTGCCAACTCCTGCAGGAGTAAGTCCCTGTGCAGAGGCTCCCCTGGAAAATAGGAGGGAGGTATCTGGTGGAAGTGGAGGAGGCAGCCTCTCTGGACTATGCTTAGCACCCAGGTATCCCTTGTTACGGCTGACCACCTGTGGGCATACAGGGTCAGCCGGCCTCCTGTGCTGAGAGGGGCAAGTTGAGGAGAAGAGGCTATACCACTGGAGTCAAAACCCCGCTCCCTGCTGTGCAGGAGCTGGAGCTGGTGGCTTGGGGGTTTTCTGCCTACCAGGTCCATGTCCCTGCCCCTTGGCCTGCTGACCCTGTTGGGGAGCTACAGAGACCTGAAAGTGAGGGCATGATTTGTAGGCAGACGACTTCCTCTGGTAAAAGGTCTTTTTTCCCGAGCCCTTCTTCTTCTGAGAAGGGGCAGAGGTTTTCCTGGACAGCCTAGTCCAGGTGAGAGTCTCGGACTCGAGTTCTGCAGCCTTTTCAGCCATGGGCTTGCCAAAGAGGTTTTCACCTCGGCAGGGGACATCAACCAATTTGTCCTGTACCCATGGCTCGAGGTCCGATGACTGTAGCCAGGCCTGACGGCGTGCACCGATGCCAGCCGCAGCTACTCGGGCCAAAGCCTCGAAACCATCATAGGCTGCTCGAGAGATAAACTTCGAGCACTCCCAGATCCCCGATGACAGGGCTTTGAACCTCTGCAAAGGTTCCTCAGAGAGACCAGCAGAGAACCCAGCAATCTCCTTTGCCAGGTCTCGAAGATAAATGCCCATGTACAGCTGCTGGTAGGTCTGGACACGGCAAGCAAGCATTGAGTCCTGGAAGCACTTTCTACTGAGGGCATCCAGGTTACGGGCCTCCCGGGCGGGAGGCACCAAGGAGTGCATCTTCTGACTCTTCAGACGATGCATGGCCGATTCCACAACCATGGTGTGGTGCGGTAGCTGTGCCTTTTGGAACCTGGGGCTCTTGCGGACTCGATAGATGGAATCGACCCGCTTGCTCAGAACAGGTGTTGAGGCCGGCGCCTCCCACATGCGGAAGAGCAACCGTTCCAGCATCGGAGGAACCGGTACAGTAAAGGCCTCCTTGGGGGGCTCGGGGCTATACTGCAGGGCCTTGAGCTCCTCGGCTCGAGGCTCCTCCTCGGGATCCGCGGGGAAGGCCAAGGCCTTGGCCATGTCCCGTATGAAGTCAGAGAACCGGGTGTCCTCTGGGGGAGGACCGTCTCCGAGGCTCGGACTCTAGTGAATCCGAAGGGACACACCGCGTCCAAAATGTGTCCGGGGCCTCCTCATCCTCCGTTTCCCAGCCCAACCCCTCGGAGGAGGAATCCAGCGGCTCCAGTTGGGCAGGCACCGATGCCATCCGCCCTGAAGCCGAGGGTACCAGTGTCGACGACCTCGGTCCCGAACGGGAGGCCAAGGGAGACCTTGGCCGAGGATCGACTCGAGAGCGGACTCGAGGATCGGCTCGGCCTCCGGGGTAGACTTGGACGTCGATGTCCCGGTGGTCGGGGCAGATGCACTGGTGAGACCGGCAATCAGTGCCCGCTGCTGCTCCATGAAGGCAGCCAAGCTGCTCTCCAAGGCCGTCAACCTGAGTCCGAGCTCAGGAGACTCAGCAGCCCCCGACTTGGGCCCCGACGGCGTCGGGCCTGACGTCTGCTCCCCCGGAGAGTCCATGAGGACTACAGTACTCATGTGACCCAGGGAATCCGTCTCTACACAAGGTTGTTTAGCAGGCCGCTCCGACTCCGAAGACCTGGAACGGCGCTCGGGGCTATGCGACCTGGCCCTGGAGGAACCAAGTGCATCCACCGACCCCACCCTCGCAAGTTTCTTATTCCTGCGATGCTCCCGCGAGGGAGACCCCCTCTCAGAGGAACCCCGACGATGCTCGGGATCGGAGTCCTGAGACGTCGAGGCCTCTGACGAAGTCCGGGCCTGTCCAGACACGGAGTCAGAGAAGATTCTTTCTTTTTGGTGCTGCCGGCTCCTCAATGCCTTTCAAGGACATTTTCCCACACAGGCCACAGATCATCAGGTCATGATCGGGCCCGAGGCAGCGGAGACAGCAGTCATGTGTGTCGGTGAGAGACATAAGTTTTTTACACTGATCACACTTTTTAAACCCGCTGGCAGCGATCGGGGGAAAGAGGGCCCCTGCGAGGTCAAACGACAGGGCTGCCAGTGAAAAATAGAAAAAAGGTGCGTACGCTAGTCACTAAGGACAAAAAATGAAAAATGAAGTCTGGGCTCGATAACGGCGTACCATGCCCAGGCGGGAAAGGGAAACCAGCGTCAAACCGAAGAAAACACGTGTCCAAGCCCGAAAATGAACTTTTTCCTCGGGTGAAAACGAAACACATCCGCCGGGCTCCGCGGAAAAAAGAAGACTGAGCAAGATGGCACCCTTGGGCGGGAAGGGGACCGTGCATGCGCACTGCATTCCCAAAGGCTTTCTTTGAAAGCTGGGGAAATGCTACGCATGGGGGCTCTGTCGGCACCGACGTCACCCATATGTGAGAACTGACTTCCTGCTTGGTCCTGGAGAACATTGCCACCTGATTGCCCGTCTGAACTAGGACAGACTGTTGAGAGAGGACATGACAGAAGGTTTGCAGAGCTAAGCAGATTGCTTGCAGCTCTAAAAGGTTGATTTGCTGTGTGGCCTCCTGAGGGGACCACAGGCCTTGAGTGCATGTGCCCTGGCAATGTGCACCCGAGCCCCTTAAGGAAGCATCTGTCGTCAGCACCCTTGTGTGTGCTGGAGCCTGAAACGGTACACCCTGAGAAGGTTTGGCAGATGTAGCCACCACTGTAAGAAGTCATCTGGACACCTTTACTCTGTCTCAGAGGTCGCCAGTGGCTTGTGCCCACTGATGTCTGAGGCACCAATGAGCAACCTGCATGTGCAGATGGGCATTCGGGGTGACATGTACACTGGATGCCATGTGGCCCAGGAGCCGCAGGAAGTGCCTGGCGGAAACATGAGAATTACGCTGGAACTGGTCGGCTAAGTCCATCAGTCTGTGGGCCCTGTCCTCGGGCAAGTAAGCTCTTGTCTGAAGGGTGTCTAATCTTGCCCCTATAAACTCTAGGTTTTGAGAGGGGAGCAAAATGGACTTTGTGTAGTTTATGACAAAGCCCAGATGCTGAAGAAGAGAGACAGTGTGAAGAGTGGCCTGTCAGGCCTCCTGGAGTGACTGGCCCCTGATTAGCCAGTCGTCCAGGTACAGGAAGACAAAAATCCCCTGATTTCTGAGAAAAGCCGCCACCACCGCCAGGCATTTGGTGAAAACTCTGGGGGCAGAAGTTAGGCCAAAGGGAAGTACCCTGTACTGAAAATGGTTTCCTCCCACCACAAATCTGAGATATTGTCTGTGATCTGGATGGATGAGGATGTGTGTCTAAGGAGCATAGTCAGTCTCCCTGCTGGAGGTAGGGCAGCAGTATCCCCAAGGGTAATTATCTTGAACTTTTCGCTCTCCAGAAACTTGTTCAGATTTCGCAAGTCTAGGATAGGTCTGAGGCCTCCTGTTCTCTTTGGTACTAGGAAGTACCTGGAGTAGAAGCCTCGCCCTTTCAGGTGGTGTGGCACTGGTTCCACCGCCTATTCCTTTAAAAGACTTGCCAACTCCTGAAGGAGGAGGTCCCTGTGTAGAGGGAGTCTTGGAGGCTCCCCTGGCTAGTAGGAGGGGGGTAGCTGGTGGAAATGAGGCATATAGCCCTTCTGGACTATGCTCAGTACCCAGGTATCCCTTGTGATGGCTGGCCACCTGTAGGTATACAGGGTCAGCCAACCTCCTGTACTGAGTGGAGCCACCGGCGGAGGAGAGGTTACGCTCTGGGAGTCAAAAACCACCTCCCTGCTGTGCAGGAGCTGGAGATGGAGGCTTGGGGGTTTTCTGCCTACGGGGCCCATGCCCCTGCCCCTTGGCCTGCTGGCCCTGTTGGGGAGCTGGAGAGGCCTGATATTGAGGGTAGGTTTTGTAGGCAGCACCCTTCCCTCGGGGAAAAAGGGCTTCTTTCCAGAGCCCTTCTTTTTGTGAGAAGAGGCAGAAGTCTTTCTGGACAGTCTTGTCCTGGTGAGAGTCTCGGTCACAATTTCTGCAGCCTTCTCAGTCATGGGCTTGCCGAACAGGTTGTCACCTCGGCACGGGACATCAACTAACTTATCCTGTACCCATGACTCCAGGTCCGACGACTGTAGCCAGGCCTGACGGCGTGCACCGATGCCGGCTGCGGCTACCCAGGCTGAAGCCTCGAAGCAGTCATAGGCTGCTCGAGATATAAACTTCGAGCACTCTCGGATCTCTGGAGGAAAAGGTTCATAAACCATTAAGGGACACGGGATATCGCTGCTTGACCCAATACAAGCATTGAGGAACCTGTGTCTTTTAGGGAAACTGCTAGGTACTTATGACCTAGATTGGCCACTGTTGGAAACAGGATACTGGGCTTAATGGACCTTGGTCTGACCCAGTATGGCATATCTTAAGTTCTTATGTAAGACAAGGCTTTGAATCTCTGCAAGGGTTCCTCGGACAGGCCAGCCGAGAACCCGACAATCTCCTTTGCAGGTCCCGTAAGTACATGCCCATATACAGCTGATAAGTCTGGACACGACAAGACAGCATAGAGCCCTGGAAACACTTTCTACCGAGGGCATCCATGTTCCGGGCCTCCCGGCCGGGAGGCACCAAGGAGTGCATCTTTTGGCTTTTCAGCCTGTGCATGGCCGATTCCACAACCATGGAGTTGTGCAGTAGCTGCGCCTTTTGGAACCAAGGGCTCTTACGGACCCGATAAATGGAATCGACCCGCTTGCTAAGAACCGGCGCCGAGGTTGGTGCTTCACACATATGGAAGAGCAGCCGTCGGAGGAACCGGTACAGTAAAGGCTTCCTTCAGAGGAAAATCATACTGGAGGGCATCGAGCTCTTCGGCTCGAGGCTCCTCCTCGGCGTCTGCCGGGAATGCCAAAGCCTTGGCCATGTCCCTGACGAAATCAGAGAACAGGGTATCCTCCGGGGGGACCTTCTCCGAGGCTCGGACTCCGGGGAGTCCGATGGGACGCACCAGGTCCGGAAGGTGTCAGGAGACTCCTCGTCCTCTGTCTCCCACGCCGACTCCTCCTCACGCGCCACCTAGATAAGGTCTTAGATAGTGCTGGGGAGGAGTCTGCTGTCTTGGTACATGTCGGTACCAATGACATAGGAAAATGTGGTAGGGTGGTTCTGGAAACTAAATTTAAGCTTTTAGGTAGGAAGTTGAAATCCAGAACTTCCAGGGTAGCATTCTCCGAAATGCTTCCCGTTCCACGCGCAGGACCCAAAAGGCAGGCAGAGCTCCGGAGTCCCAATGCCTGGATGAGACAATGGTGCAGAGATGAGGGGTTTGGATTTGTTAGGAACTGGGGAACATTCTGGGGAAAGGAGGGGCTCTTCCGAAGGGATGGGCTTTACCTTAATCGGGATGGAACCAGGCTGCTGGCATTAACCTTTAAAAAGGAGATAGAGCAGCTTTTAAACTAGATAATAGGGGAAAGCCGACAGTCGCCCAAGAGCGCATGGTTCGGAAGAATGTATCCTTGAAGGATACTACAAAAAGCAGAGAGGTTCCAAAAAAGAGTAAAGTAGCCCAAATGCCCTCGAGTATGGAGCAGACAGAGCTTAAAGATCCCAAATTACCCATGTCTACCAATAGCCAAATTAATATGAATAAAATACAGTCTCTAAAATGCTTGTATGCAAATGCTAGAAGTCTAAAAAACAAGATGGGAGAGTTAGAATATATAGCACTAAACGAGAGGTTAGATATGATTGGAATATCAGAGACATGGTGGAAGGAGGACAACCAGTGGGACACTGTGATACCTGGGTACAAACTATATCGTAATGATAGAGCTGATCAAATTGGTGGAGGGGTTGCGCTCTATGTTAGAGAGGGCATTGAGTCAGAAAGGATTAAAGTTTTGCAAGAAACAAAATTTGCTGTAGAATCTCTATGGATTGAAATTCCATGTAAAAAGGGGAAGGCGATGGCAGTGGGGGTGTACTATCGTCCGCCTGGCCAGAATGAACAAATGGATGATGAAATGCTCAAAGAAATCAAGGAAGCTAGCAAAAGTTACAGTGCAGTAATAATAATGGGTGATTTCAATTACCCCGGCATCGACTGGGTCAGTGTCACAGCAGGACATGCTAGGGAGATAAAGTTCCTAGATGAAATAAATGACTGCTTCTTGGAGCAGCTAGTTCATGAACCGACCAGAGGGGAAGCCATATTAGACCTAGTCCTTAGTGGAACACCAGATCTAATGCAAGAGATAAGGGTGTTGGGGCCACTTGGCAATAGTGATCATAGCATGATTGCCTTTGATTTAATTAGTGGAGGAGGGATAGTAAGGAAATCCACAGTACTACCCTTTAACTTTCGAAAGGGAGACTATGATAAAATGAGGAAAACAGTTAAGAAAAAACTAAAAGGAACAGTTGCAAAGGTTAAAGACGTACATCAAGCTTGTATGTTGTTGAAAAATACTATCTTGGAAGCCCAGACCAGCTGTATTCCACGCTTTAAGAAAAGTGGAAGGAAGTCCAAAAAACTGCCAGCATGGTTTAAAGGTGAGGTCAGAGAGGCTGTTGTTGCTAAAAAAGCATCTTTCAGGAAATGGAAAAAAGAGCCAAATGACGAAACCTGGAAACAGCACAAGCACTGGCAAGTCAAATGCAAGGCATTGATAAGGCAGGCAAAGAGAGAATTTGAGAAACAGCTTGCTGCGGAAGCAAAAACATTAAACAAAGACCTTTTCAAGTACATTCGTAGCAAAAAACCTGTGAGAGAGTCAGTTGGTCCATTAGATGATAAAGGGGTTAAAGGAGCACTAAGAAGCGATAAGGCGATAGCGGAGAGACTGAATGAATTCTTTGCTTCAGTCTTTACTGAGGAAGATGTAGGGATGTTACCCATGACTGAAGTGGTATTTAAAGGTGCGGAAGAATTGAAGGAAATATCGATACATCGGGAAGATGTCTTACAACTATTAGATAAACTGAAGAGTAGCAAATCACCTGGGCCGGATGGTATACATCCAAGGGTGTTGAAAGAACTGAAATATGAGATTGCAGACCTGCTATTAGTAATCTGTGAACTATCATTAAAATCATCTCTAATACCTGAAGATTGGAGGATCGCCAATGTAACACCAATTTTTAAAAAGGGTTCCAGGGGTGATCCGGGAAACTACAGACCGGTGAGCCTGACGTCAGTACCGGGAAAAATGGTAGAAACCATCATAAAGAATAAAATTACTCAGCATGTAGATAGTCACGACCTAATGGGAGACAGCCAACATGGCTTTAGACAAGGAAGATCTTGTCTTACTAATCTGTTATTTTATTTGAAGGAGTGAATAAACAGGTGGACAAAAGTGAGTCGGTTGATATTGTGTATCTGGACTTTCAGAAAGCCTTTGACAAGGTCCCTCATCAGAGACTTTTGGCAAAACTAAAGAGTCATGGGATAGGAGGCAGTGTACTATTGTGGATCAGGAACTGGTTAAAAGATAGAAAGCAGAGGGTAGGGCTAAATGGCCAATTTTCCCAATGGAGAAAGGTGAATAGTGGTGTACCCCAAGGATCTGTGCTGGGTCCGCTGCTTTTTGACATATTCATAAATGACCTGGTAAACTGAATAACGAGTGAGGTTATCAAATTTGCAGATGACACAAAACTATTTAAAGTTGTTAAAACCCAAGAGGATTGTGAAAAATTGTAAGAGGATCTTGTTAAATTGGAAGACTGGGCATCAAAATGGCAGATGAAATTTAATGTGGACAAGTGCAAGGTTATGCACCTAGGGAAGAACAACCCAAACTATGGTTACACGATGCAAGGTTCCACATTAGGAACCACCACCCAGGAAAAAGATTTAGGCGTCATTGTGGATACCATGTTAAAACCCTCGGCCCAGTGTGCAGCGGCAGCCAAGAGAGCAAATAGAATGCTAGGTATGATAAGGAAAGGAATGGAAAATAAAACAAAAGATATTATAATGCCTCTATATCGTTCCATGGTGAGACCGCACCTTGAATATTGTGTGCAATTCTGGTCGCCGTATCTTAAAAAGGATATAGCGATTTTAGAAAAGGTTCAGAGAAGAGCCACCAAAATGGTAAAGGGGATGGAAGGATACTCCTATGAGGAAAGGCTAAAAAGGTTAGGGCTCTTTAACCTGGAAAAGAGACGGCTGAGGGGAGATATGATAGAAGTCTATAAATTAATGAAGGGAGTGGAACGGGTAAACGTAGATCGATTGTTTACGTTATCAGAATATAGAAAGACTAGGGGACATGCAATGAAGCTACAGGGTAAACTATTTGAGACTAATAAAAGAAAATATTTTTTCACTCAACGTGTAATCAAACTCTGGAATTTGTTACCGGAGGATGTAGTAAAGGCTGTTAGTGTAGCTGGGTTTAAAAAAGGTTTGCACAAGTTCCTGGAGGAAAGGTCCATAAACCATTACTAAGAAGTGACCGAAGATATCAATGCTTGACCCAGTACAAGCATTGTGGAACTTGTGTCTCTTGGGGAAACTGCTAGGTACATATGACCTAGATTGGCCACTGTTGGAAACAGAATACTGGGCTTGATGGACCTTGGTCTGACCCAGTATGGCATATCTTATGTTCTTATGTTCTTATGAGTCGTCGTCGAGCGGCTCCAGCCGTCTGGGCCTCGATGCAACCCGCCCTGACACCGAGGGCACCAGCGTTGACGCCAAGGGCTCCGCACGGAAGCGAGGGAGACCTTGGCCAAGGATCAACTCGAGACTTGATGGACTCAAGGACTGGCTCGGCCTCCAGGGTCGACTTAGACGTCAAGGTCCCGGTTTTCGGGGCAGATGCACCGGTCAGACTGGCGATCAGTACCCACTGCTGCTCCATGAAGGCAGCCAGGCTGCTCTCTGGGGCCATCAACCTGAGACCGAGCTCAGGAGACTCCGCAGCCCCCAACGAGGACAACCGAAGTTACCGGACTTGGGGACTACGGCTCCAGGCGAGGTAGTTTGGTCAGCCGCTTCGACTCCGAGAGCCCGGGACGGCAGTCAGGGTTTCGCGACCTGGCCCTCGAGGATCCAGGTGCCTCCACTGACGCCGCCCTCACAAGCTTTTTCTTCCTTTTGTGCTCCCGGGTGGCAGACCCCCTCTCAGAGGACCCACGACGGCGCTCGGGGTCAGACTCCCGAGATGTCGAGGCCTCTGATGAAGTCCGGGCCCAGCCAGACGTGGACACCCCAAAAAAATTCTCACACGTTGATGCTGACTGCTCTGAAGCGCCTTCGATGACATCTTGCCGCACGGGCCTCAGACCAGCGGGTCATGGTCATACCCGAGGCATCGGAGGCAGCAGTCATGTGTGTCGGTGAGAGACATAAGTTTCTTGCACCGATCACATTTTTTTAACCCGCTGGCAGCCATCGGGGGTAAAAGGGCCCCTGCAAGGTCAAAAGACAGGGCTGCCAGTGAAAATAACTGAAAAAGAAGTTCCGGACTAGATACCGGTGTACCGAGCCGAGGCGGGATGGGGAACCGGCGTCAAACCTGATTAAGAGACGCGAAAAATCGCAGAAAAAAAATCTACTTTTCCCGGGTGACACGAGCTACGTCCGTTGAGCTCAGCGGAAAAAGAAAGACTGAGCAAGATGGCACCCTTGGGCGGGAAGGGGACTGCGCATGTGCGCTGCATTCCCAAAGGCTTTCTTTGAAAGCTGGGGAAATGCTCCGCACGAGGGCTCCGTCGGCGCCAACGTCACCCATATGTGAGGACTGACTTCCTGCTTGGTCCTGGAGAAATAGGATGACCAAAGCAAGCAGACTAATTAAACTAAATGGAAAGATAAGTGGGGAAAGTATGTACAGCATGAATCATAGAAGTCTTTCCAATTCCAGTGTGTGTGTGTAATGTGGTGGCGAGGACAGCCAGATCCCTATGGAGATAGAAAAAGTACAAGCAGTTTCCCCTATTCAGAGGGAAAGGGAAAGAAATGGTCATTTTAAAAGTGCAGCTAAGGTTGAAAAAAACCTGTCAAAGGTTGTTGTCCAAAAGCCACGCCCCCAGCTCTATGGTAACTGAGGGTGGTAATGCAGGACAGCTGGGGGCGGGGTGGAAAGATACCGGCCAGTCCCACGCTTATAAACCCCAGAGAACAGGGAGAGACAGAGAGGCAACAAGATTCGCAGGACAGCCAAGGCAGGCAACAAGATTACCAGGATTCCCCAGACAGGCAAGGAGATTGCCAGGACACGAGAGGAGGAGAGCTGACTCTAATTCAGGGGCGGAGTCTGAGAGGGAGCCTCATTTGGAGCAAGAGTTTCACTTTTGCAGGAGGAAGAGAGACGAGAGGGCTAACTTCACCAGGAAACAGCATGGCCCGGGAGAAGGCAGTGAAGCATTGCTGAAGAAACTCCCCAAAGGTATTGCTGCTAAAGTTACTAGCCAAAGGTCTCAGGAAAAGTCCCCAGACAGCAA
This sequence comes from Ichthyophis bannanicus, assembly GCA_033557465.1. Taxonomy (NCBI): domain Eukaryota; kingdom Metazoa; phylum Chordata; class Amphibia; order Gymnophiona; family Ichthyophiidae; genus Ichthyophis; species Ichthyophis bannanicus. The sequence continues at coordinate 437,666,847 of CM066033.1, forward strand.
GTGGAGGGAAAGATATCCCCTAAGCCAGCTCCAACAGTTTAACCAGCACCAGGGTTATAGGAAACCTGAGGGAGGTTCAAGAACCCAGGAAGGGCTGAGAAGGAAGCCTCTCAGTAAAGAAACTTTGAATGTTTTAAAACTGGTAAAACGTATGCTAAAGGATCAGGAAGTAACCTGTGCAGAGCACAGTGCTGTGTACCGAGGGAAGGCTCGAGGGGAACAGCTGTTTTCTAACGACGTCACAGAACAATCCTGTTCAGAATGTGAGTCAATGGACATCGTGGAAAATGATCTTTTGAGTGAGCCTGAAGAGGCTAAGAATGTGAGTTATCCCTGGTAGTGAAGTAAGAATGTTTAGAAATATAAGTGTGAAGAAAATTCCATTTCTGTGATATGCATGGTGTTTCAAAGAGCAAAGAAGTTTTAATTAGTATGGCTGCTGCTTTAAATGAGACCTAAGGAAGACGGTTGAAGTCTCTGGATAACTAATTGAAACACTTAAAGCTTTTGAAACAAAGAAGAGAAGTTTGTTTGCTATAATTTTGCTGCATTGAAGAAGTTTGTTTGCTAGAATTTTGCTGCATTGAAGTTTCAATGAACATTTTGAGTTTAGTTAAAGCACTGTGAAGTAAAGCTTTATTCTTTTGGAGAAATAACATTTGTTGCTGAAGTAAGCAAGAGCAATTCTGACCTTAGTTTCTTGTGGATGTTTTGCACACGTGAATACCAAGCTTCATTTGAAGTTCCTGCTATTAAGGGAGGCGAATAAAAATATTCCTGCGTTTGCTTTCAACTCTCGGCTCAGCATTTTTTTTTATTACAACTACATTTGCTCAAGTACTACAAATCCCAGAGGCCTTTGCCCTGGAGTTTATTGAAAGGAACATTCGCACCCCCTTTCCTTGTCAGGCAGCCGCCTAGGCGGGGGAAGGGCGCGACAGTAAGCGTGCATCTGCGTTACCTGTTTGTGTATTTATTCTGTATTTTGGTTTAAATGTCATTAATCCTTCCAGTGCAACACAATGTTTTAGCATAGTACCAATCAAGCCACCTCCACCCCTCTCTCTAATGCAAAGACACAATCAGACATCATAGCTACACACACATGTGCAGAGGGGATGGAGAGAATTTCATGAGCTATGCTCCACATGCTTTCCCTACTTGTTCAACAGAAAAGTATTCAAATTTAAAGGACAAAATAGTGCTTCAATATTCCCCTCTAATTTTATTCCTTCATAATGCCACTTGATTGTATTCTCTCATCCTAAAAGGCATTACTACATTACGGTTAACTATCGATGGCCTTCCGTATCCATGTGAAAGTAGCTTTTATAACAAGGCACCTAAGGGAGAAGGCTACCTTCAGAACAGATGCAATTTGAGCATGTATTCATGTATTTTTTAAGATATGGATTTATTTATTTATTTATTTATTTATTTCCATTTTTTATATACCGCGCTATTTACAATCAGCGTGGTTTACAGAGAACCAAAGACCAGAACAGGCTGCTCGGTTTTACATAAAACAGGAAGATAAACTTGGATACGATAAACTTGGATAATATGGGGGTAAAACTATATACATAGAATGTTGATCTGTTAATTTGATCACATGAGAGAGGTGTTTACGTGAAATTGACAATGGTGATTGGGAAAGGAGGGAATGTGGTTAAGTTTGTAGTGAATATTTTGCACTTTATGTAGGGTAGTATTTGATGAATAGGTTATGCTTGAGGGCCTTTCTGAATTGGACTATGTCAGTTATGGCACGAATTTCGGGTGGTAGGGAGTTCCAGTGTTTTGGGGCGCAGAACCTGAAGGCTCTGTTCGCTGTTGATCGTCTACAAGTTGTTATGGCCTTCGGCATTATTAGGGTGTTTATTGCTATTTGTCTTCTGGATCTAGTTGGAGGTAATGTTTGTGTGAGATCAATTAGTTTGCAGATAAACCATGGATGGCCTTGTATGTGAGGATTAGGGTTTTGAATACGAGCCTGCCTTGTATCGGGAGCCAGTGAAGCTGTTTGAGGATTGGTGTCACATGATCGCTCCTGGACGCTCCTTGTAGAATCCTTGCAGCAGTATTCATGGCAAGTTGAAGAGAACTTAGGGTGGATTGTGGGAGACCTTGTAGAATTGAGTTGGCGAAATCGAAATGCGGTAAGATGAGTGCTTGAGAGATGGTTCTAAAATCGTCTGGGTCCAGTAATGAGCGTAGATGCCTGAGTGTACGTATTTTGAGGTACACAGCTTTTGTAATATTGTTTACATGTGTTTTCAAATTGAGACGGTGGTCCAGCGTGACTCCAAGGTATCTTATTGTTTCTTTGGTGGCTAGATCAGCTCCTTTCACACTTATATGTGATGGTGGAATGAAGTTAGGGTCTCTCGTAACAAAGAGAACCTCAGTTTTCTTGTGTTGGATGCAGAGGTTCTGTGAGAGAAGCCATTCTGATACTGCATTGAAGCAATTTATTATGGGCAGTAGGTCTAATTGCATTGTAGAAAATGGCATATAAAGTAGGATATCATCTGCATATATCATACATTTCACGTTGAATGATCTGATGATATTGCAGATAGGCTGCATGTAGATGTTAAACATGAGAGATGAGAGAGATGACCCTTGTGGCACACCTTGTTTTTGATGGAAGAGATTTGATTCTCCTGTTGCAGATTTTACATATTGCATTCTGGTGTCCAGGTAAGATTTACACCATTCCAGTGCTGAACTACCGATGCCTTTTTCCTTCAAACGTGTAATGAGTATCTCGTGATTTACCGAGTCAAACGCTGCTGCTATATCTAAAAAGATTAGCACAACGCCTTGGCGGATGTTGTCTATGCTGGTGAGTAAGTTATTGAGGAGAGTGGTGAGGAGTGTTTCAACTCCATGATGTTCTCTGAAGCCATGTTGAAAGTAGTCGAGAGGGGCTGTGGAATCTATGTGGTCTTGAATTTGGCGTATATATCACAACTGGTCCTGCTCCATCCAAACTATGCCCCAGAAATACTTATCAACTTGATGTATATAAACACATATTGTCTTATGACTTTGCATACTTATACAGACATATATTATGAGGTAATTTTATAAAAAATCCTTTTCCGTATGTAAAAGCAAATTACTCACTTATAGCAGATGTTCTCTGTGGACAGTAGGATAAGTCCTCACGTATAGGTGATGTCACCAACTGAGCCCTTGCATGAGAGATTTTCTCAGCTCCTCCTAGAAGCTTTTAGAAAGCTTCACCTCTATGCATGCATTTAATTGACCCCTCATGCATGCATTTAATTGACCCCTCTATGCATGCATTTAATTGACCCCTCATGTATATAGTTTAACCCCATTATCCAAGTTGATATTCCTGTTCTATGTAAAACCAAACAATTTGTGTTTAGGTTGTTTTTGTTATACTGTAAACCGCGCTGATACCAAATAGTGCGGTATATAAGCAACTGTAATAAATAAAATAAAAATGCATCTTCCTGCCTACCATTGCCATACCATTTTCCCTCAGTCAGTTAAAAAATGAGTAGACTGCAACTCCAAGGGGAGTTTGGTGGGGTATAAAGACTTATCCTATTGTCCATGGAAAACACCTGCTACAGGTGAATAATTATGTTCTCTGTGGACAGGCTGCCTCTAACAGAAAAGGGGAATAAACCATGTGCTGGAACGCAAGGCACATGAGAAACATGCTTTTGGTGGCAACAAGCCTTTTGGAACATTGTATTAATTTATTTTTTGAGGCAGTCTGAACAGAAAGAAATTGCTCTGGGGGGTTAGTGGATACTAATCCTTGAAAAGATTCTGAAGTGCTGATTGGCTAAATCTGCTTTCACATTGGGAATTCCCATCCAGACAGTAATGAGAAGTAAAAGTGTGGACTGAAGTCCACATTGCAGCTTTGCAAATCTCTTCCATGGAGACTGAGCGCAAGAGCGCCACCGATGCAGCCACAGTTCAGACATTCTGAGCCCTGACATGACCCTCAAAGTTCAAGCCTGCCTGGGCATAAGCAAAAGAGATGCAGTCTGTGAGACAAACAAAAGGAGTACGTTTGGAGAAGGCAGCCTCTAATTTGAGTCAAATGAACAAAAAGCTGGGCAGACGTTCTGCTTCACTTAGTCTGTTCCAAGCAGAAGGCCAAGGTTCTCTTAAAGATGAATGTGTGCCGCACAGTTTCCAATTTCTGAGAAAGAGGTTTAAAAAAAAAGTTGGCAAAAAGATTGACTTAAGGTGGAAATCTGACACCACTTTAGGAAGGAACTTAAAATCTGTATGCAAAACCATCCTGTTGAGGAAAGATTTTGTGAAGGATGGATCAGCTACTAAGGCCTGCAGCACACTAACTCTGCATGCTGAAGTGACTGCTACTAAAAACAAGACTTTCCAGGTCAAAAATCTAAGGGCATAGGTGTTTAATGGCTCAAAAGGAGTTTTTATCAGCTGCATGAGAACCACACAGAGATCCCAAGACACCGCTGGGGGTCTTTAGAGAGGATCTTAAAAATATCAATCCCTGCATAAAGTGAATAACTAGGGGCTCTACATGATGGTGATAAGCACCAACTGAACTGAGATGAACCCTGAGAGTTGGAGTACAACCTAGACAAAATACAAGATATTTAAGCAGTGTTTGTGTGAGACATACACAAGGATCCAAGGTCTATCCCTCACACCAAACCTCTTCCACAAAGAGCTTAAGTCCTTCTCGTGGAGGCCCTCCCAGAAGCTAAAAGGATGTCTAACATCAACATGCAGGCTAAGAGAGGAAAAGGTCAACCTCAACATCAAAGCCATGAGGGCCAGGGACTTTATATTAGGATGCAACATTCCTACTTTATTTATTTAGCTGTGCTTATATACCGCTTTTCACCGGGTCAAAGCGGTTTTACAGATATATGCTAACAGGAACTTTTTATTCCCTCGTCCCCGAAAGGCTTACAATCTAAGAGTACCTGAAGCAATGGAGGGTTAAGTGGTTTGCTCAAGGCCACAAGGAGTGGCCATAGTACTAGAGACCCCAGTCCCTCTGGCCTGAGGTTACTTGTCCCTACGTGGGGATTGAACCCCCGGCCCTCAAGCCTGAGGTAACCTGTCCCAACCACTGAGCCACTCCTGCTATACCAGTCCAGACAAGTGGGTTGTGTTCCCTTACCAGCAGATTGGCGAAGACAAAAAAACAATGAAAAGCCCAGCTTTCAATGACATCACTCCTATGTCTCTATTTGCCTCAGCCACCAGTGGTCCCCTTCAGCATATGGGATAAACATAAGTTGCAAAAAGCTTCAATCATGTGCATCAATGAATAACAGAGAACCATGCAAGGAAAACAAACAAAAAGCTGTCAGTACAAGATGAAAGATTATAGCAGCCCCAAGGGTACCGCAGCAGAAGAACAGCAAAAGAAGGTTTCAGGGGTGGGCACTGGACTGGTCTAGTAGAACTCAAGGAAAGGATATTAACTAGTAAGTAAAATGTTACCTTCCATATCATCCTGCTAGACTAGTCAAGACAAGTGGGCTGTACCAAAGCTACAACTCCACTGGGCAGGAAGACACAGTAGCTTGCAAAACCCTTGAGCCAAAGACCACGCTTGCCCGCACTTGGACATCCAAGTGGAAAGTGATGCCCATGTAGCTGCCCAACAAATATCTGCAGTGGATACCGAGCTCCGCTCCACCCACGAGGATGCTTGTGCTCAGGAAGAATAAGTACATAAACCCTTCAGAACCAGCCAGTTTCGCATACGCCAAGGCAATGGCCTCCTTAATCCAGCGCCCCAAAGTCAACTTAGCTGCTGCATCACCCTGAAGCAGGCCAGCAAACGGCTGTAACCTCCAAGTACTGGAGAAGCTTTCTGGGGATATCCACAAGGCAAAGAACCTTATCCTTCCTCAGACACTGCTCCTTAGAAGAGGGCAGGCAGACCACCTGGGTTTAAATGAAAGGGAGAAAGCACCTTAGGCAAAAAGGCAGGCACAAGCCAAATAGAAACAGCCTCCTTTGAAAAGGACATATACAGATCTCGGCAAGACAGAGCCTGCAGCTCAGAAATCCATCTTGCAGAACAAACTGCAACCAAGACAACAGTCTTTAGCATCAAATCTTTTGAAGTAGCATGCTTCAATGGCTCAAAGGGCACCACCATCAGAGCCCTGAGCACCAGACCAAGATCCCAGGAAGAGATCACAGACTGCAGGGGAGGATGCAGATGCTGAACCCCCCCTCAAGAAAGCACAAGTCGTCCAGGTGCAAGGCTAGAAACGTACCAGCCACCGGATCTCGGAAACAAGCCAAAGTTGCTAGCTGAACCGGCTTCAGTGAGCTAAGGGAACGTGTACTCACTCACCTGTAGCAAGTGTTCTCCAGGAACAGCAAGAATAAGTCCTTACATATGGGTGACATCACCAATGGAGCCTGTGCGGGAATGCTCCTCAGTTTCTACAGGAAGTTTTTGGGAGGCTCGCCATGCATTCATGCCTGTCTTCCTGTCCAAAGGCGCCATCTTACTTCAATAGCATGACATAGGGAGGGTAGTGGGGACTTATTCCTGCTGTTCCTAGAGGACACCTACTACAGGTGAGTAACTACGCTTTCTCTGTAACCAAGCAGAAATGAAGTCCTCACATATGGGACTCCACAGCTGTAGGCTACCAAAAACCTGTAAAACAAACCCAACGGGGAACCAGAAAACAAACAGAGAGAAACATTACGAAAACTCATTGTTAGGGTTCCAAGAATCAGTACTGAGCATGGACATCAACATCAGGATAACAATGGTAGCCTGGACGGACAGAAGGGCTGGTGGGAGGAGTTGCATCTAATTCCCAAGCAGGTACCGGAGTATGGCTTGGCTGAAGTTGCTGTCACGCCAGGAATGGTCTGTAAAGGTGTTGACAGAGGACCATGCAGCAGCCCTACAGATCTCCACCATGGAGACCAAGAGCAAATTTGCCACAGAAGCCGCCATAGCTCAGACATTATGAGTGGTGACATGAAGTTCCAGGCTCAGACCAGCCATGCTTAAAATGCTTGTCTTGGCTTTCAAATATTTTTATTGTCAGCTTCCAGCCAATGTTGTAAATAAATTGCAGAAGTATATCCCAGCCAGTACTTTGAGGTCTCAGATTGTTTGTTAGCAGTTCCATCTTGCAAACATTTTCATCTTGTATGTGCATGTCTTAATACTTATTCATGTTCTCTGTCACTACCATGAAATGGAATACCAAAAATTTACCGTTCTATGGGTAATCTTATGTTTTCAGAAGGCGATAAAAACATACCTTTTTCCTGAGATATGATGGACATTCTAAGACCTTGTAAATTAAGTAATGTCCTGTACTATCATTTTTATGAAGAGCAGATGTGTTATGATGAGGTATTGTCGGTCTGTGTTATGTTATTTTTTATTATGTATGTAATTTGTAACCTGCCCTGGACAATTTGAAGAGACAGCATAAATATCAAATAAACAGTCTGCAACCTAAACTGACAGGGAGCTTTTGGAGACAGCCATATCCTGCCTACTAGGGTCAAAAGAGGCAAAGAGCTGGGTGGAACGGCAATGGGTTTTTGTCCTCTTCAGGGAGAAAGCCAGCGTGCTCTTACAATACATTGTATGCAGAGAAGCCTCAGCCCCGCTAGCATGAGGTCTGGGAAAAAAGGTTGGTAGCACCAACGACTGGTTCAGATGAAAGGAGGAGACCACCTTAGGAAGGAACTTAGGATGAGTCTGTAGGACCACCCTATTCTAATGCAATCTTGTGTATGTTTATGTTTATTGGGAACTTAAAGAGTAGTTACTCACCTGTAACAGGTGTTCTCCAGGAGCAGCAGGAATCAGTCCTCACTTATGGGTGACGTCGGCGCCGACGGAGCCCTCGCGGAGCAATTTCCCCAGCTTTCGAAGAAAGCCTTTGGGAATTGCAGCGCGCATGCGTGGTCCCCTTCCCGCCCAAGGGTGCCATCTTGCTCAGTCTGATGACATAGCGAAAAGACAGCAAAAAAGTTAGCAAAAACAATGGATAAGAATGACTGCAACTCCGAGGGGAGGAGGGAGGATTGTGAGGACTGATTCCTGCTGCTCCTGGAGAACACCTGTTACAGGTGAGTAACTACTCTTTCTCCAGGACCAAGCAGGAAGTCAGTCCTCACTTATGGGACTCCCAAGCTTAAGGCTACCGGAGACCTCAAGCCGAAAAATGAGCTCCCTCTAGCTCAGCAGAACAGAAGGAAGGAATCTTCTCTGAATACGCTCCCGGCCGGTAGCCCAACACCAGGGCCGGAGGGTAGGAGTTGCCTAAACCTCAAAGAGATTGTGGAGGACTGCCTGTCCGAAAGCACTGTCCCTGCGGGACTCCCTCTCCAGGCAGTAATGAGCCGCAAAAGTCTGGCTTGAAGACCAAGTAGCGGCCCGGCAGATGTCTGCCAATGGAACAGAGCGGAGATGAGCCACTGACGCAGCCTTCGCCCTGACACGGTGAGCCGTGACTCGACTCTCTAAGGAGAGGTCGGCTGCCCTATAAGCCCAAGCGATACAGTCAGCTACCCAGATGGACAAAGTACGCTTGGAGACAGGAACCCCCAACCTATTGGGGTCAAAAGAAACGAAAAGCTGAACAGCCTTTCTATGCTACCGCGTACGGTCAAGGTAGAAGGATAAGGCCCTCCTACAGTCCAGGGTATGCAGAACTGTTTCAGCTCGGCTGGTATGCGGCCTGGGAAAGAAGGTTGGAAGAATCACCTCTTGGTTGAGATGAAAAGGGGAAACCACCTTTGGAAGAAACTTAGGGTGAGTCCTTAAGACCACCCTATTCGGGTAGAACCTAGTGTAAGGAGGCTCAGACACTAGGGCTTGCAGTTCACTAACGCGCCTAGCGGAGGTAAGGGCTACCAAGAAGAGTTTTCCAGGAAAGGAAACGAAGAGGGCAGGTTGCCATAGGTTCAAAAGGCGGACAGGTAATCCGCTGAAAGACGACATTGAGATCCCAGTCAGGGGCTGGTGGGCGCAAAGGAGGCTTAAGCAGAAGGAGGCCTCTGAGAAAACGCGCCACCAAGGGGTGTGCGGAAAGAGGTCTGCCGTCCACCGGCGAGTGATGTGCAGAGAGAGCACTGAGGTGGACCCTGACATAGTTGGACTTGAGGCCTAGATTGGAAAGGTGAAGCAAGTATTGCAGTACCACCGATACCAAGCAGGAGAAGGGGTTCTCCGACTGCTGAGAACACCACACGGAGAAGCAACGCCATTTAAGGGTGTAAGACGTCCGGGTGGATGGTCGCCTAGACGCTAGGACGACATCTTCCACCTCTGCAGGTAGTAGTAGCGGAGCTAGGACTACCCTTTCAGCAGCCAGGCCATCAGGTGAAGGGCCCGGAGGTTGGGGTGCAGGAGAGTGCCTTGATCCTGAGTCAGGAGATTGGGCTGAAACCCCAGAGGAAGAGGAGTGTCCACCGCCAGCTGAAGCAGGAGCGGGAACCAGGGCTGTCTCGGCCACCTGGGCGCTACCAGGATTACCGAGGCTCTGTCCCGGAGAACTTTGAAAAGCGTCCGGGACACGAGTGGTGTGGGAGGAAAGGCATACAGTAGGCCCGTGGACCACGGGATGAGGAAAGCATCCGCCGCTACTCTGAGCGGATGCGGGTGCCTGGAGCAGAACCTGGGAAGTTGCCGGTTCAGAGGACTGGCAAAAAGATCCATGGTGGGGAGGCCCCACCGGAGGAAGATCCGCTGAACCACCAATGGGTCTAACCTCCACTCGTGTGGCTGCAGAATCCTGCTCAGTTTGTCGGCCAGGTAATTTTCCTGTCCTGGCAGGTAAACAGCTTTGAGGAGGATGCCATGGTCGACTGCCCAAGAGCACAGTCTCCGAGTCTCTTGACATAGAAAGAGGGAGCCGGTGCCCCCCTGTTTGTTCACATAGAACATGGCAACCTGATTGTCCGTCTGGACCAGTACAGACTGATGAGAAGTGAGGTGAGAGAAGGTCCGTAGAGCTAGGCGGATCGCCCTGAGCTCCAGGAAGTTTATCTGCTGAGCAGCCTCCCAAGGGGTCCAAAGGCCTCGAGTACATGTCCCCCTGGCAATGTGCTCCCCATCCCAGGAGAGAGGCATCTGACGTCAGCACTTGGGAAGGCGGAGGAGACTGAAAAGTCATGCCGAGTAGCAGATTGGGCAGATGAAGCCACCATTGCAGAGAGACCACCAGGCGGTCGGAGATCTGTACTAAATCCGCAAGGCTCCCTGTGGCTTGATGCCATTGAGTGCGAAGGCTCCACTGAGCAGGCCTCATATGTAGACGGGCATTCGGAGTGACATGGACCGTGGAAGCCATATAGCCGAGCAGCTGCAGGAATTGCCTGGCCGAAACCAGGGAAGCGCTGTGAAACTTGCTGGACAGAGCTCTGAGCCGTTTGGCCCGTTCCAGAGGCAAGAAGGCACGAGCCTGCAGAGTGTCCAACCATGCTCCTATGAATTCGAGATCCTGAGAGGGGAGCAAAGTGGACTTTGCGAAGTTTATGACAAACCCCAAGTGCTGAAGCAGAGCCACAGTGCGAAGGGTGGCCTGGTTGGCCTCTTGGGAAGAATGGCCCCTTATGAGTCAATCGTCCAGGTACGGAAACACAAAGAGACCCTGAAGCCTCAGGTAGGCCGCCACCACTGCCAGGCACTTGGTGAACACCCCGGGAGCGGAGGACAGGCCAAAGGGCAGTACCCTGTACTGATAATGATTTCCTGCCACAACAAATCGTAGACATTGTCTGTGGTCCGGATGGATAAGGATGTGAGTATAAGCATCCTTTAGATCCAAGGAGCATAGCCAATCTCCCTGCTGGAGGTAGGGCAGCAGGATTCCAAGGGTAAGCATCTTGAACTTTTCCCTTTGCAGGAACTTGTTGAGGTTGCGCAAGTCTAGGATGGGTCTGAGGCCTCCTGTTCTTTTTGGTATCAGAAAGTACCTGGAATAAAAGCCGTGACCTCTCAGGTGGTGGGGCACCAGTTCCACAGTCTGTTCCTGAAGAAGACTTGCCAACTCCTGAAGGAGTAAGTCCCTGTGCAGAGGGGGTCTTGGAGGCTCCCCTGGAAAGTAGGAGGGAGGTACTTGGTGAAAATGCAAAAGGTAGCCCTCTTGAACTACCTGAAGCACCCAGGTATCTGATGTTATGGCTGACCACCTGTTGGCAAAGTGGGCCTGCCGGCCTCCCGTGCTGAGAGAAGACAGCGGGGGGGAAGAGGCTATGCTTACGGAGTCAAAAGCCCCCACCCTGCTGAGCAGGGGCCAGTGTAGTGGGCTTGGGGGCCTTCTGCCTACGGGACCCATTACCCTGTCCCTTAGCCTGCTGACCCTGATGGGGAGCTGCTGAGGCTTGATATTGTGGGTAGTGTTGTTTATAGGCAGACACCTTCCTCGGGTAAAAGGGCTTTTTCCCCGAGCCCTTCCTCTTCTGTGAAGGGGCAGAGGTCTTCCTGGACAGGCGAGTCCTGGTTAGAGTCTCGGTCTCGAGTTGTGCAGCCTTTTCAGCCATGGGCTTGCCAAAGATGTTTTCACCTCTGCAGGGGACATCGACCAACTTGTCCTGCACCCATGGCTCGAGGTCGGATGACTGAAGCCAAGCCTGTCGGCGGGCACCGATGCCGGCCCCGGCTACTCGAGCCGATGCTTCGAAGCCATCGTAGGCTGCTCGAGAAATAAATTTCGAGCACTCTCGAATACCAGTGGACAAGGCCTGGAACCTCTGCAAAGGTTCCTCGGAGAGACCAGCAGAGAACCCGGCAATTTCCTTTGCCAGGTCTCGGAGATACATGCCCATGTAGAGCTGGTATGTCTAGACTCGACAAGCAAGCATAGAGCCCTGGAAGCACTTCCTACCGAGGGCATCCAGGTTTCAGGCCTCCTTGCCGGGAGGCACCAAGGAGTGCATCTTTTGACTCTTGAGTCAATGCATGGCCGATTCCACCACCATGGAATGGTGCGGTAGTTGTGCCTTCTGGAACCCGGGGCTCTTGCGGACTCGATACCTGGAATCGACCCGCTTGCTTAACACCGGCGTCGATGCCAGGCTCTCCCACATGCGGAAGAGAAGTCTTTCCAGCATCGGAGGAACCGGTACAGTAAAGGCCTCCTTCGGGGGAGAGTCATACTGGAGGGCCTCGAGCTCTTCGGCTCGAGGCTCCTCCTCGGGATCCGCGGGGAAGGCCAAAGCCTTGGCCATATCCCTCACAAAGTCCGAGAACCGGGTATCCTCCGGGGGGGACCGTCTCCGAGGATCAGACTCGGGCGAGTCAGAGGGGACGCACCGAGTCTGAAAAGAACCGGTTGACTCGTCCTCCTCCGTGTCCCAGCCCGACTCCTCCGTGGAGGAATCGAGCGGCTCCGTGCGGGCGGCCGCCGAGGACCTCCGCCGCGACGCTGAGGCCGGCGTCGACGACCTCGGTCCCGAACAGGGGGCCGAGGGAGACCGTGGCCGAGGATCGACTCGAGCCCGCATGGACTCGAGGATCGGCTCGGCCTCCGGGGTCGACTTGGATGTCGACGTCCCGGTGGTCGGGGCAGATGCACCGGCGAGGCCAGTGATCAATGCCCGCTGCTGGTCCATGAAGGCAGCGAAACTGCTCTCCAAGGCCGTCAACCCGAGTCCAAGCTCAGGAGACCCAGCAGCCCCCGACTCGGGCCCCGACGACGTCGGCTCCTTCGGAGGCGAGTCCACGAGGACTACAGTACTCACGTGTGCAGGAGACTCCACTTCGAGACGAGGATGCTTCGAAGGCCTCTCCGACTCTGAGGACCCGGGGCAGCTATCGGGGCTATGCGACCTGGCCCTCGAGGGACCAGGAGCATCCTCCGATGCCGCCCTCGCGGGTTTCTTCTTCCGACGATGTTCCCGGGCGGGAGACCCCCGCTCAGAGGAACTCCGACGACGCTCGGGGCCGGAGTCACGAGACGTCGAAGCCTCTGACGAGGTCCAGGCCCGGCCGGACGCGGAGTCAGAGAAGATTCGCTCCTTTTGAGACTGCCGACTCAACGCCTTTGAGGACATTTTGGTACACGGACCACAAATCATCAGGTCATGATTGGGTCCGAGGCAGCGGAGGCAGCAGTTGTGTGTGTCGGTAAGAGACATAAGCCTCGTACACCGATCACACTTTTCAAACCCGCTGGCAGCCATCGGGGGAAAAAGGGCCCCTGCGAGGTCAAAAGACCGTGCTGCCAGAGAAAAAGAAAAAAGTGGTGGGAACGCCAGTCACGAAGGACAAAAACCAAAAAATAGTGAACGGACTAGACACCGGAGTATCGAGGCTGGGCGGGAAAAGGACACGGCATCGAACCGAGAAAAAACAGAACGAAAAAAATCAACTTTTTCAGCGGCGATCACAAACTACGTCTGTAGGGCTCTGCGGAAAAAAGAAGACTGAGCAAGATGGCACCCTTGGGCGGGAAGGGGACCGCGCATGCGCGCTGCAATTCCCAAAGGCTTTCTTCGAAAGCTGGGGAAATTGCTCCGCGAGGGCTCCGTCGGCGCTGACGTCACCCATAAGTGAGGACTGACTTCCTGCTTGGTCCTGGAGAATAGACCAGTGGTGTAAGGCAGGTGGCGCCACCAATGCCTGCAATTCACTAACTCTGCGCGCAGAGGTGACTGCTACCAAAAACATCACCTTCCAGGTGAGGAACTTGAGCGGGCAGGAGCCGAGTGGTTCAAAGGGGGCAGGAGAAGAGCTGCCCTAACACTACGTTAAGGTCCCATGCACAGGCGGGGGCTTGATAGGAGGTCTTGAGAGCAAGAGACCTCTCATAAACTAGTCAATGAGAGAATGTGCGGAGATGGGTTTCTCATCTGTACTGCAGTGGTATGCCACCACCATGCTTAAATGAATCCTCACCAAGTTGGATTTGAGACCCAAGTTGGAAAGATGGAGGAGGGACATCAGCAACGCTTCTACAGTGCAGAAGGGGTCAATTGCCTTCTCCGCACACCAGATGAAAAATCTGCATCATTTGAATGCATAGGAGCAGCGCGTGGAGTCCTTTCAAGAAACTAGGAGCATATTCTCCACATCCGCAAGTAGGTGAAGGTCTGTCAGAATTACATGCTGAGCATCCACATGGCGAGAGGTAGCAAGCGGACATTGGGATGAAGGAGGGTCCCGCAGACCTGAGACCCCAGATCCGGAAGCACAGCACAGTCTGAGAGGTGCTGCCACGAGAATCTGAGCAGGGGAAACCATGGCTACCTGGGCCAGTGCGGTGCAATGAGGATCATGGAACCCCTGTCCACCCGGAGCTTGAACAGGGTTTTAGCCACAAGCAGAATAAGTAGATACGCATAAAATAGGCCCATGCTCCAATCCTGAAGGAAGGCATTAGGGACCATCCAGTGGTTGCCCGGAATCCTGGAGCAGAACTGCTCCACCTGGGCATTGTCCGGCATCACAAAGAGGTCTATGCATAGAATGCCTCACATGCCGAAGATATGGCTTGCGACCTCCTTGTTGAGAGTCCATTTATGTGGCTGAAGGACCCAGCTGAGGCAGTCCGCCGGGACATTCAGTTCCCCGGGCAGATATATGGTTCTCAGAACCATGCCAGGGATAGCAGCAAACTTCCAGAGATGCACAGCTTCCCAACACAAGAGGTATGAGCCCGTACCACCCTGCTTGTTTATGTAGAACATTCCTACTTGGTTGTCCATTTGGCCAACTGTACCTGGAATGCTCAAAATGCGTTCGCAACGATTCAGTTCCAGAAAGTTCATCTGGTGCAAGCTCTCCTGCATTGTGCAGAGACCCTGAGTGTGCAGGTCATCGAGATGGGCACTCCAGCACAGCTTGGAAGCATCGATGGTCAGTGACCGGTGCCACAGAGGGGGCTAAAAGGGGAGGCCCCTGAGCAGGTTCTGTGGCTGCAGCCACCAGGACAGTGAAATCCTTGAGTGGTGGGGTAACCATCACCCTGTCCCTGAGGTGGCCTGACGCCACTGGGTGCACAAGTTCCACTGGGCATGCCGCATCCGAAATCAAGTCAGGCAAGTGACATGAGGCCATGTGGCCAAGCAGGCGAAGCATCTGACGCACTGTCATGCAAGGACTGTGCTGGACCTCCTAGGCCACCATGATGAGTCAATGAGCCAGATTTGTAGGCAAAAAGGCTTGAGCTAGGGAAGTATCTAAGAGAGTTCCAATGAACTTGAGGTATTGAAAGGGCTGCAGGTGAGACTTTGGGCAGCTAATCACAAAGCCCAGATGGTTCCAGGAACTGAATGATGAGCCCTGCATACTGCCAAACCTCATCCAGTGCCACGCCCTTTATCAGCCAGTTGTCCAGATAGGGGAAGACGAACACACACAGAATTCGAAGGAAGGCGGCAATGACTGCCAAGCATTTTGTGAAGACTTCTGGGGCAGAGGCAAGGCTGAAAGGCAGCACCTGATATTTTGACAGTGACATCTGCTGAGCATGAAGCGGAGATACTGCTGATGAAAGGGGTGGATGGGGATGTGCGTGTAAGTATCCTTGAGGTTCCAGGAGCACCGCCAGTCTTCTCACTGGAGGTAAGGTGACAATGTTCCCAGGAAGACCATTTTGAACTTTTCCTTCACCAGAAATTTGTTGAGGTTCCAAAGAAGCCACCTGTTTTCCTGGGCACCAGGAAGTAATGGGAGTAGAATTCCTTCCTGGACTGAGCTGGTGGGACCAGCTCAATGGCAAGACTGGCTAGGAGAATCTGAACTGCCTGCTGAAGAAGATCCTGGTGGAGAGGATCGAGGGGAAATTCCCTTCAAAGAACGAAGGAGGCAGTTGGTCGAAGTGTAACAGGTACCCAGTCCTGGATGATTTTCAGCGCCCAGGAGTCTGTTTTAACGACAGGCCACCTGTGGGCATAATGGACCAACCCTTCCCCTCACCTGTGAACGTATGGTACTTGAGATGGGAAGATAAGTCATGCTCCTCAAGGAGTCGTCAAAACCCCCACCTGGCTGCGGCACAGGTTGGAGCTTCCAGGGTTTCTGGCAGCACTTTTGGCGCAGGCTCTGGTTCTTCTGCTGCCCCTGCATAGGGCCTTGGTAGAGGGGATAACCTGTATAGTATCACCTCTTGTGTGGATGGATGGATGGATGGATGCCCGCCCGCCCGCCCCCGCTGCCTTTTTCTTGGCAGGCTCAGCAGTCTTCCTAGAAACGCGGTTCATAGTCAACTGCTCCCTCTCTAGCTCATCAGTCCTCTCCTCCATGGGCTTCCCCAAAGAGGTTTTCGCCTCTGCAAGAGACATCAGCAAGTTTATCCTTTACCCACTGCTCAAGGTCAGAGGATTGCAACAAAACCAGGCAATGAGCTTCAATGCCTACAGCAGCCACCCTGGCCATAGACTTAAAGGCGTTGTAGGCTGCCCTGCTCATATATCTCAAGAAGTCCTTCCCCTTGGTTAAGAGGCTGTGAAACCAGTTACAGCTATTCTCCAGAAAGCATGGCAGAGAACTTGGCCAGGTCCCCCATGTCGTCTTTTAGAACACTGCCATATAGAGCTGTTAGGAGAGGTTGTAACCTACCAGCATTGAACCCTGGTAACATCTACGTCCGACCCCATCCAGGGTACTGGTCTCTGAACCTGTGGGAACTGTGGAGTGGGTCTTGGAACTCACGACATGTCTCATAGAAGATTCCACTACCATCGAGTTGTGGGGGAGATGAGGCTTTTCAAACCTAGGGCTCTTTTGGACCTGGTACATGGTCTCCAACCGGAGACTAATGGGAGGGAGGGCACAGTGAGTGGGTTTTCCCACATCCTGAAGAGGAGCCATTGAAGAATACGGTGTACTGGTATGGCAATTGCCTCCTTCAGTGGCGAAGGGTACTGCAATATCTCCAATTCCTCCACCTTCTGTTCCTCCTAGCTTTGAGGGTGGAGGATTTTCGCCATTTTTCAGACAAACTCATGAAATGAGATGTCCTCGGCTGAAAAAAGGCGGCACTTGTACAGAGGCAAAGGATCGGAAAGGAATCCCTGTGGCGATACGAGACTGGGGACTCCTCCTCCGTCTCCCATCCCTCGAACTCAAAGGTCAGTAAGAAAATCAAAGTATCGACATGCCTCCTCCCGATGCTGGCAATGCTCCGGAGGGGTGGACAGAGTCCAAGGCTCCCAATGTCTCCGTTGAGGGCCTTCAGACCTGGAGACACTCGTAAGGGAGATGATCATTGGCACAAAAAGCGAGTTGGAGTGCCTGCCCAAGTCCTCTACCCCATCAGGGAGAGGCATGGGTCTTAAGAATAGGTTGCGCCACCACAGTCTACAGGACCGCCACCAGCATCAAGGCACCCGATAGTATCAGGACCCCTGCAGCCTGAGAAGCCAGGCATGCAGCCAGGCTCCTTTCCAAGGCCTGCAAGTGCTCAACCAAGAGCGCTGTCTCCAATACAGTCAGAGCCAAGGCCTCCGATGCCGGCTCCGTCATTGGGGACTCCATGAAGGTCACCGAATCAGGAGATTGCCGACAGCCCTCTGGGGCTCCGGGAGAAAACACTTCACTCTGTGGCAGCTTAGAAAGCCGCTCCCAGGGGGCTTCGATGCCGATGGCTATGGGTTTTCCCTTGGCTCTTAGCATCAAAACTCAATGTTGACGGGGTAGAAGACCGATCCTTCTGGAGGCCAGCCTCCTCAAAGGACAGCCTTCGGTCCAGGCTACCAAGGCGCCTCAGCTCTGAGTGAGCTCGAGCGCCACATTAAGCCGAGGTCTTGGAAGAGGCCCTCAAGGGCATCAATGCTGGTGCCAATGCCACAGACTCCGATGACCTAAACAGATATTCACACTGTTTCTCTTGATTCTTGAATCCTTTGAAGGTCATTTGCAGACATAATGTGCAGGTGGAGGGATCGTAGCTGGGCACGAGGCACTGTAAGCACCAGTTATGGCAGTCTGTCACTGAAATGGCATAGGCACCCCGGATGCATTTTTTTGTCACTGGCCGGCTTTGACATATTGGGGAAGACTGCTTCCATTAAGTCAAAGGATGCCAACATCCCAGCCAACCAGAGAAAAAACACACGCGCCAAAAAAAAAAACCAAAAATGAAAAAAGTACCAGGAAACACGCAGCACTGAGGCACTGATGCTCCCGGAAGAAAGCAGGAAGACTAGGACCGATATAAAAAACTTGTGAAAACTAGAAAAAATAACCGCGAGTCACAATTTTCTGGGGACAGACGGACATCTGAAGGGTTCCGTAGAGAAAAAGATGACTTAGATAAGATGACTCCTTCAGGTGGAAAGACAGGCATGCATGCATGGTGAGCCTCCCAAAAGCTTTCTATTGAAGCTGGGGAATGTTCCCACATGGGCTCCGGTCAGTGATGTCACCCATATGCGAGGACTTCATTCCTGCCTGGTCACGGAGAAAGGCCCTTCTCCAGGCCATTATGGCCAACAGAGACGGCAGCTTGGCCACCTCAGGAGCCAACTGCCGAGTGTCAAACCATTGCTCAAGGGAGACACCAGATTTACATGTATCTAAGAAGCTCCTAGCAGAGTGGAGACCACTGCTGGAGAGCAACTCCTACATGCTATTTGTCTCCTTTCAAAAGCCAAGGCATAAGCAAGGAGGGAACCAGATCCTCCAGGATGATAGGTCCCTTCCGCAACAGGCCCCGAAACTGAGGCAACCAAAGAGGCAGCGCATGCAGGAGCCACGTTCTCTTCCACCAGTGCAGCGCCACCAGGCCAAGGTGAAATTCTATACATCAAATCACATGCCCCACCAGTGGTCATGGAGGAAACATGTACAGCAGATGCGCCAAGGCTGGGGCAGGGCATCAATGCCCTCTGACTCCATCTTCGTGTGGTGACTGAAGAAGCGGAAAACTTCAACACCGGAGCAGGTAACTATCAGATCCATTTCAAGGCAACCCCAGTGACGCAGAATTAACTGAAACACCTCCTGACTCAACTCCCATTCTCCAAGATCCAGAGAGTGCCAGCTGTTGAAGTCTGCTTCCATATTGTCCACCCTGGCAATCTGCTGAGCCAACAAGACTTGGAGGTTCTTCTCTGCCTAGACAAACAGGACAGCCATCTCCAGAGCTACCCCGGCACTCCTCGCGCTGCCTTGCCAATTGACATAAGCCACTGCCAAGGCAATGTCTGAAAACACCCGAACTGCCCAGCCCTCAATCAGAGGAAGGAAATGCAGAACACCCAACCTGATGGCCCTTGGTCTCAAGGCGGTTGATGGATCACATCGCTTCCCTGCAGTTCCAATGGCCCTAGACCATATGGTCTTGGCAATAGGGTCCCCAGCCCAAGAGATTGGCATCTGTCATCAGGAGGAAAGAAGAAATCTTCCAGTGTCATGCCCTTCCTCAGATGAAAGGGCTGCTTCCACCACCGCAGGCTGGACTTCACCATCAACAGGAGCAGGAGCCTGCGTTCAAACTCCTGAGAACTCATGGACCAACAAGTCAAAGACTGCTGGAGTGGTCGCATGTGAGTATGCGCCCACAGTGCCATCTCTATGGTCACTGCCATCAATACGAGGAGCTCAAGAGAATCCCACAGACAGAGCCTGCTGCGCACAGAACAGCACCAGGCAATCCAACACATTGATGTTCTCCTCTGGCAGGAAAACTGCCCACTCAAGAGTCAAAATGTGCTCCCAGAATTGGGAAGGCCACAGATGGCTCTTCTCCGATTGATCACTCAGCCAAGGCTTTCTAAGGAGGACACAGATCCCTTGGCACCACAGTTGCCACCACCATGACCTGGAGAACATCTTCAGGGTAGTGGAAAGCCTGAAAGGAAGGGTGGAGAACTGATAGTGAAAGCCAAGCACAGCAACACACAGATACTTCCTCTGATCCGCCCAGATCGGGATATGAAAATGTGTCTCGGCCCGATCCAGAGAAGCCAAGAACTCCCCTTGGAGTGCTGCTTGAATCACGGAGAGTAAGAATTACATTCAGAAGTGCAGGACATGAAAGTGCTTATTGAGCCCCTTGTCCAGAATGGGTCAGTAGAACCATCCTTTTGGACACTACGCAGTAGATGGGAGTATTTGTCCTAGCTCCACTCATCCAGTGGGAAGGCCATCACCACTTTAGGCAAAGCAACTTCTCCAAGGTAATCCGCACAGCAGCACTTTTGACTGCAGATCCATAAGGGGATATGACGAAGGCATCTGGAATTCGCTCTTTGGATTCCAGGATGCAACTGAACTGAATGGTGTCTAGCATCAAGCGATCTTTGGCAAACCGGGTCTAACCAGGGAATGGGCTCCAAAACTAAAACTGCATAACCCGGGAGGTTCCTCCTTTGGAAGGCACTGAGTAACTAGGCCCATGTGCGCCACGAAAGGACTGAACACTAGCCCGAAGCCCAGAAGAAGAGGGGAATAAAGGTTTTCCAGGTCGGTAACGATGAGCATACTGAGGACCCTGGGAATCTGGCCAGTGTATCCTTGGTGTACAGGCAGAGGCTGGCAAAAAGGGGCATCAGCCAGCTTCACAAGCCCCTTGGAACAGTCCTCTGGAAAATTTTGTCTCACTGGGTCCTTCGCCAGCTTCTCCAAATTGGCTACAAAAAGAAGCTTTCCCTTAAAAACCACTTAGGCCAACTGAACTTTGGAAGATGCGTCTGCTACCCAGTTCTGGAGCCAAATCCAAAGCAATCACACCATCATCAGGGCACCATCTGTGGCTACCAAATGTACCAGGTCATACATGGCAAGAGACTGGAAGGCTGTAGCAGACTCCAAAAGAATAGTATCATCACCCAGCAGAAGAGACTGAATCCAATGGAGCAGGGCTTGAGATGTCAGGCTAGTACATACCACCAGCTGCAGAATAGCTGCCGCCATGGCGAAACTGGCTCCTCTACCACAAATCCACACTATAGTCCAGAAAGCGTAGTTACTCACCTGTAACAGGTGATCTCCGGGAACAGCAGGAATTTAGTCTTCACATATGGGTATAATTGGTACCGATAGAGCCTGCGCGGGAACGCTTCCCAGCGTCCAATAAGAACGCTTTTGGGAGCATCCCTCAGCACATGCGCGCTGCCTTCCCACCTTTCCAACTGTCCCTCTTCAGCTAAGTTTGTAGCTGAGTGAAAGGATAGAGGGAGAGAGGAAAGAGACAGAGATAGAGAGACAACTCCTAGGGGAGGTGGGTGGGTTGTGAAGACTAAATTCCTGCTGTTCCCGGGGATCACCTGTTACAAGTGAGTAACTACGCTATCTCCAGGAACACGCAGGAATGTAGTCTTCACATATGGGGGACTCCCTAGCTGCAGATGCCAGGGAGATAGCCCCAAGGAAGCTACCACCCAAGTAAGGTGGGCCATGCTTCCTCCCATGGATCTCTGGCATCCCACTAGGGTTGGTGGGTAGGACTTGAATTAGGTTTGGAAGAGATTTTGAAGAACAGCTTGGCCAAAGAAGGCATCCAGACAGGAGGCTTTATCTAGGCAGTACTGGGCTGTGAAGGTGTGTATCGAAGCCCAGGTGGCTGCTCGACAAATGTCATCAATAGACACAGAGTGAAGGTTAGCCATAGAGGCTGCCATGGCTCTCATATTATTTATTTAACTGCATTTATATCCCGCTTTTCACCGGGTCAAAGCGGTTGGGGGATACATTTAACATGAGGGGATATGACACACATACACTAATACTTATGAGCTGTGACATGGCCTTGAAGAGGAAAAATCTTCCTCATAAGCAAATCCATTTGGACAGAGTTCTCTTGGAGACTGGAAGTCCCAAATGACTAGAATCAAAAGCAATAAAAAGTTGAGAAGACTTTCTATGTTGCTGTGTTCTTTGTAGGTAAAAAGCCAAGGCTCTTTTACAATCCAAAGTATGACGGTTCCTTTCTGCATTAGAGGTATGAGGCCTCGGAAAGAATACAGGAAGATAAATTGATTGATTTAAATGAAAAGGCGAAACCACCTTTGCTATAAAGTGTGGATGAGTTCTAAGAACAACCTTATCATGGTGAAACCTAGTATAAGGAGGATCAGCCACTAAAGCTTGTGATTCACTAATGCGACGTGCAGAGATGATTGCAATTAGGAAGATGACCTTCCAGGACAAAAGGCTTTAGGGTTGTAGTGGCTAAAGGTTCAAAAGGCGGTTTCATGAGCTGCCCGAGAACTAGGTTTAAATCCAGTGGCACCAGTGGTGGCCTGATGGAAGGCTTTGTTAATAGAAGACCTCTCATAAATCTTGTTATGAGCGGATAAGAGGAAATTGGTTGTCCATTTAGAGGCTTATAGGAAGCTGCAATTGTACTAAGATGGACTCTTACTGAATTGGTCTTTAGACCATAATTTGATAAATGAAATAGATACTCTAGTATCGATTCCAAAGGTATCATAAGGGGGTTTAACCCCTTCTGTGAACACCAGATAGTAAAACGTTTCCCCTTGAAGGCGTAAGAGCGTCTTGTGGAAGGTTTTCTAGAAGCCTAAAGGATATCCTTTACCAGTTGGGAAAGATTAAGATCCTGAAGGTGTAAGCTTTCAGTAACCAGGCCCTGAGATGCAGGGACCTGGGATTCGGGTGCCATAGCATCCCATTTTCTTGGGAGAGGAGATCTGGAGCATAGCCTAACTCCAGAGGTGCAGCTTGAGAGAGATGTAGAAGCAGGGGATACCACGCTTGGCGTGGCCACCGTGGCGCTATGAGGATCATCCGACCTCTGTCTCTCTGAAGCTTGAAGAGTGTTTTGGGGATGAGGGGAATGGGTGGGAAGGCATAGAGGAAGTCGCGACCCAAGTGAAGAAGGAAGGCGTCCCTTGCCTGAAAATTTTGAGCCTGAATCCTGGAACAGAACCAGGGAAATTTGGCATTCAGTGGACTTGCAAATAGGTCTATGTCTGGGGTTCCCCAAATCTGAAATATCTTGGCCACCTGGTCTAGGTGGAGAGACCATTCGTGAGAGAGCAGTACTCGGCTGAGTTTGTCTGCCCAAAGGTTTTGAATGCCTGGAAGATATACCACGAGAAGGTGAATTTGATGCTCTCTGGCAAGGGCCCATAGTTGTAAAGCTTCATTGCATAACGACAGAGAGCCTGTTCTACGTGAACAAGCAGGGCGGAACATAGCTACTTGATTGTCAATTTGGACTAGGACTGTCTTGTAGCTGAGCTGGGCATGGAATACTCGAAGAGCTAGATAGATTGCTCTGAATTCCAGGAGGTTTATGTGAAGACAAGCCTCCTGTGGAGTCCAGGTACCCTTTGTAGAGAGATGATGCAGGTGTGCTCCCCCTCCCACCTGTGATGTATCTGTTAGGGTGGCCTGGAATAGGGGTTGCTGGAAAGGAGACCCCACTAGAAGATTTTCCAGGGATTGCCACCGTTGTAGGGACAAGATCAGTCATTGTGAGTTTGATATCTTGTCCGACAGACATCCTGTGGCCTGTGTCCACTGTGTGAATAGGGTCCACTGGGCTGCTCGCATATGAAGGCAACCGTAGGGAACCACATGAACCATGGATGCCATATGTCCCAATAGTTGTAGTAGTTCTCGAGCAGTTAGGGAGGACTTCACTGCTGCTTGAGAAGCTAGCTGCATTATACAAAGACAGCGGTGTTGTGGGAGAAAAGCCCTTGACTGTCTGGTATCTAGAAGTGCTCCTATGAACGCTAGGGACTGAGATGGAACAAGTTGGGATTTTGGGAGGTTTATGACCAATCCCAAGAATTGAAGGATTCGCATTGTGCGAGACAGTGCAGATCTGGCTTCTGGAACTGTGGGGGCTCGAATAAGCCAGTCGTCCAAGTGAGGGAAGACGAATATCCTCAGGGTTCGCAGAAATGCAGATTCAATTGCCATGCATTTCGTGAATACTCTTGGTGCTGAAGCAGACCAAAGGGAAGAACCCTATATTGGAAATGTTTTCCCTTGAAAAGGAATCGTAAGAATTTCCTGTGATCTGGATGGATCAGAATGTGAGTATATGCATCCTTTAGATCTAGAGAACAAAGCCAATCCTGACTTTGAAGGTATGGCAGAAGAGTTCCCAGAGAAATCATTTTGAACTTTTCTTGGAACAGATATATGTTCAATTCTCTGAGGTCTAGAATGGGCCTGTGTCCTCCTGTTTTCTTTGGAATAAGAAAATAGGGGGAGTAGAACCCTGCACCCTGCTGAAGAATGGGCACGTCCTCTATTGCTCTTTGAGCAAGGAGTGTTGAGAACTCTTGACCCAGTAGATTGCCTGTAAAGGTTTGGGAATTGCACTGTCTTACGACTGTAGGAGGGGGCATACTGTGAAAATGAAGCTTGTACCCCTCTCCCACAATGGATGGAGTGCAGTTTTCTGTTATTTGGTGCCATCTGTTGGCAAAATGACACAACCTGCCTGGAATGTTTAGGCGTTCTGGCCCCTTCAGAGGCAGGAAGGCTAAGTTCTCTATGAAGGAGTCAAAGCCCTTGAGGGGGCTGGGCCTGTGGAGCTGGTTGAGCTTTAAGGCCTTTTGGCTTCTTTTGTCTGGATTGTTGTTGTTGACCCTTCTGGGCAACTTGACCCTGAGCTTGCCTTTGCTGGGTATAGGATGGATAGAACTTCCTCTTTTTGCTGAAAAAGTTTTTTTTATAGGGTTTCTTTTTGGCTGGAGTGGCTGTAGATTTTGACAATCTGTCTAAAGTGAGATTGTCAGTATCTATCTCATTAGCCTTCTCCTGCCAATTATTGCCAAAGAGGTTTTCTCCTGTGCAAGGGATGTTTCCCAATTTATCCTGCACCCAAATCTCCAAGTCTGATGCCTGAAGCCAGGCAATCCGACGCGCATCAATGGCAATAGAAGAGGTTCTGCTGATGCATTCAAAGCAGTCAAAGGCGGCACAATTTACAAACTTGAAGACATCTTGAACATGCTTGACCAGAGTGAGAAAGTCCTGTCTGTCCTCAGGTAGAAGGGGGCTCATAAGCTCCAAATCTCCTGTGACCTCTTTGAGGAATATTTCCATATATAAAATATATAAGCTGATCCTAGCTGAAAGCATGGAAGCCTGAAACGTTTGACGCCAAAAAGTGTCAAAAGTCCTGCATTCATGACCTGGAGGATTGGATGCATGTCTCTTTGCACTTTTCATCCTACACATGGCTGACTCCTCTACCATTGAATGGTGTGGCAGCTGAGTCTTTTGAAAACCAGGACATGGTGGAACTCGATACATGGTATCGAGTCTCCTAGAATGAGGAGATGTGGTCAAAGGTGTCTCCCACATTTTGAGCATCAAATCATGAAGAATTTCATGAATGGACAGAGTGGCTGCTTCCTTGGGAGCCTTAGGGTATTAGAGAATTTCCAATTCCTTTGCTCTAGGTTCTTTTTCAGGAGCTACCGTGATTGAAAGGCTTTGGGCCACATCACAAATAAAATCCTGAAAAGACATGTCTTCCAGAGGAGACATTCTGCGTTGGGAAGAAGAGGAGTCTTCCGGGAGAAACACTCTGGTACCGGCAGAATTATCAGAGTCAGCGGAATCGGAGGATTCGAAGTATCTCTGATCCCGATGTTCATGCAAAGCACGGTCTCGGTATCGATCTAAGTCGGTACCGAATTAGTCCGGTACCAATCTGTCGATGACAGAAAAAGTCGGCATGGGAAAAATTCCCACCGGGGCCAGTACCATCGGTGCTGGTACCGGCGTCAGTACCAGTGCCTGTTGAACCACTGGTGTCAATGGTACCGCAGCTGTAAGGAGAGCTGCAAGACTACGTTCGATAGTGAGGAATTTCTGATCTATCGATGCTGCCGATGCCAGGGTATCGGTACCAGTAAAAGCAGCCAGAACCCCTGAGAATGGCACCAGTAGTTCTGCCGAGGTCGAAGCCTCGAGAACATCCTGGAACCCCGTTGATGCTTTGGAGGTCGAAGCCTCCCGCCAGGGCTGTTTTGCCGGTGTAGTTTCCTCAAGGGCAATGCCAATGGCCTCTCGATGCTTTGAAAGAGAGCTACCCTTTGGGGAGCGGCTCTTATGTTTAGTTACCTGAGATCCATGGGAGGAAGACGAGGCTCTTGAAGACGTCGATGCAATGGACCTGGTATCCGAAGAAAAGAGGGTACCGAGCTGCAAGTCTTCCTCTTTTAGTCATCCCCATACAGGAGGAACACTCAGATGGAGAATGGTCAGGGCCTAAACATTTTAGACACCAGTCATGGGTGTCAGTGACTGAGATGGTACCACCACATTTAGTACTTTTTTTTTTTTTTTTAAACCACTAGCTGTTTTTTCCATCTTTTGGGAAAAATGGGGCCTAATGCCCAAAATGGCGCCTAGCACCAAAAGAAAAAGTTTCTGTAGAGAAACAGTTCAAAAATAGATATATATATTTATTTTATTGTTTTTTAAAGAAAAAAAGAAAGAACCGGCGGTACCGGTAGGTGTCGTGCGGAGGCAGGCGCGACCACAAGAAAACAAGTTTAAAGAAAAAATTTTCTGCGGTGACAGGGTATGTGTCCTGTTGGCTCCCCGAAAAACGAAGAACTGAAGAGGGACAGTTGTAAAGACGGGAAGGCAGCACGCATGTGCTGAGAGATGCTCCCAAAAGCATTCCTATTGGACGCTGGGGAGCGTTCCCGCGCAGGCTCCGTTGGTACCGACGATACCCATATGTGAAGACTACATTCCTGCTTGTTCCTTTAAGGCCGATCCACCTTCCACAGGAATGGTGGTCCATCAGTAATTGTCATGACCTGCGCATCCATCTTAGGCATGCCAAACCACTCAATGAATTCCTCTTACGGAAGAACAGAGATCTTATTACACAATACTTCAACCCTTAAGGCAGGGAATCGGGAGAGTTCCACTCCAATCGAATCATATCCCTGATTACATCCGGAAAAGGGAAGATGATAGTGGATTTTAGCACCCCTTGAAGGAACAGGTGTACCTTCAGCTTCTGCTTGCGCCGAAAGCATCCATCAAGTTCAAGGCAGATGAGACCCTGGCAATCAATGCCACCAGTTCCTCCTTCTGGAACAGGCAGATCACACCGGTCTCCTCATAATCTTCTGAAGATGAGAGCACTTCTGGATCCAAGTCATTGTCAAAATCTCGGAAAGCTCCCAGCTGTTCCTCATCTCCAGGGGGCACCCCACGGTGGGGATGCTTAGTCAAAGACAATCAAACAGGGCTTCCACTCTCTGCGTGCCCCACACAGGACCGCACCCAGGGCATTCAGAGGCCGCAGGGCCTGGACTTCCATGCCAGAGGGACCAGGCCTACTGCAAAACAGAAAGAATTCTGGGGAGGACAATCCACAGTCCAACAGCTCTTCTCTCGGAAATGACCCCTCAACACCAGGGGGCACAGACACCACAGACCCCCCCCCCTAGAAGACAATAAGCAGTTCACAGCACGGTCGCCAGATCCTCCAGCCAAGTGGATATCCTTAACCATAGCGCCATCATTCACCTCCTGCTCTGAGGCCGACAAGGCTGGACTAATTGCATCCCCCGGCTGAAAGAGGGGGAACAGGCCCTCCAGGGACGACTCAGAAACTGCCATGCAAGAAGGGCAAAGCGCAGTTACTCACCTGTAATAGGTGATCTCTGGGAACAGCAGGAATTTAGACTTCACATATGGGTGACATCGGCACCGACAGAGCCCACACGGGAATGCTCTCCGGCATCCAATTGGAAAGCTTGTGGGAGCACTCCACTGCACAACTGCCTTCACATCTTCCCAGCTCCCTCTCTTCAGCTGAGTTTGTAGCTGAGAAACGAGAGTAAATGAAACCCTATAACTCCTAGGGAAGGAGGGTGGGTTGTGAAGATTAAATTCCTGCTGTTCCCGGAGATCACCTGTTACAGGTGAGTAATTACACTATCTCCAGGAACACGCAGGAATGTAGTCTTCACATATGGGACTCCCTAGCTCCTAGATGCCAGATGAAGTGACCTCAGAACCGGTTCACCTCGGAGTAGGCTCGAAGAGGTCACGGATCCCTCATCGATTTCTGGTATCATCAAAGTAGGACACAGGGTAGGAGTTGTCTAAGTCTGAATGAGGTGCTGGAGTACATCTTGACCACACATGATATCCCAGCAGGAGTCCTTGTCCAGACTAATGGGCAGCAAAGGTATGGACGGAAGACCAAGTTGCAGCCTTGCAAATTTCATCATTGGTTACAGAGCTTAGGCTTGCCATCGAGGTTGCCATGACACAAACGTTGTGAGCATTGACATGCCCTTCCAGGGAGAGTCCTGATTTGTCATAAGCAAATGAAATGCAGTCCACTATCCATCTTGAGTGCGTACGTTTAGATACAGGGAGACCAAAGTGACTAGGGTCAAATGAGATGAACAACTGTGAGGCTTATGATGATCTCGAGTACTAGGGAGATAAATAGCCAACACGTCAAGAGTGTGCAGAGTTGCTTCTGCTCGAGATGCATGCAGTTTAGAAAGGAAGACTGAAAAGTTAATCAACTGGTGTAAATGAAAGAGAGACACCATCTTTGGCATAAAGTGTGGGCGAGTCCCATTTTGTCATGATGAAACCGGGTATAGGGGGAATCCGCCACCAGAGCCAGAAGCTCACTAATGGGTCTAGCTGAAGTGAGGGAATTTAGGAAGATTACCATCCAAGACAGGAATTTTACAAAGGTCGTAGCCAATGGTTCATAGGGTGGCTTGAGAATTTGCACTAGAACGACGTTGAGGTCCCAAGCTACCGGAGGTGGCTTAATTGGTGGCTTGGACAGCAGGAGACCTCTCACAAAACACACTACCAGTGGTTGTGAGAAGATGGACTGTCCATCCAGTAGGTGTGAGAGGCCACAATTGAACTGAAGTATACTCTCACCAATTTGGTCTTCAGACCTGTTGAGGAGATACTGGAGGAGCGACTCCACTCGAGCATTAAAGGGATGGAGATCTTTCTGGGAACACCAGACAGAGAATCTATGCCACAAAAGCGTATGAACATCTGGTGGAGGGCTTTCTAGAAGCCAAAAGGATCTCCTTAACCTCTTGTGCAAGGTCAAAGTTCTGCAATGCTATGCTCTTGCCATGTATGCCATATGGATTGGGATGGAGCAGTGAACAGTTGTCCTGAGAGAGGAGAACGGGCACAGAGCCCAATTGCAGAGGGCAAATATGAATCAGACGTAGTAAGAATGGAAACCAAGGTTGTCTCAGCCAGTGGGGGGCTATGAGAATCATGGAGCCCTACTCAGCCTGAAGCTTGAAAAGTGTTTTGGGAATGAGGGGTATAGGAGAGAAAGCATAAAGCAGACCCTGACCACAGTGTAGGTGGAAGGCATCCATCTGTTGGTTGAAGGATGTCTGTTCTTGTGCGGAAGCGAAGCAGCTTGGCATTCTGTGGAGTTACAAACAGAACTATGGCTGGAGTTCCCCTGGTCTAGAAGATGCAGGACATTGTGTCTGGATGGAGAGACCATTCGTGGGGAAGAAGAATCTGACTCAGCTTGTCTGCCAAGACACTGAACTCCCCCAAGGAGGTACAATGCTTGGAGGTATATTTGATGAGAAATGGCAAAGGACCACAGATGGAGGGCCTCCTCGCAGAGTGCCCATGAGCCTGTTCCTCCCTTCTTGTTCACATAGAACACGGCAACCTGATTGTCTGTCCTGACTAGGATCTATTGTGCCCTGAGGTGGCACTGAAACACCCGGAGGGCATTCGAGATAGCATGAAGTTCCAGGAGATTGATTTGGAGTTGTGACTCTTGCGTTGTCCAGAGCCCCTGTGTAGACAGGTTGTCTACGTGTGCTCCCCAACTCAATTTGGAGGCATCCATCATCAGGGTACATTCAAGTGGTGGCATCTGTAAAGGTGACCCTACGAGCAGATTTTCTGGAGAACCCCACCACTGAAGGGATGTGGTTAGAGGGGGCAGTGATTTGGATCCTGTCCAGGAGATGAGGAGAGGCCTGCGTCCATTGTGAGACAAGAGTCAATTGGGCTGTCCACATATGTAGTCGGGCATATGGAACAACATGTACTGTAGAAGCCACATGCCCCAAGAGCTGCATTTTGCGGGCAATCAGATGGTCTTGTAGGAGCATCTGGGATGCTAGTTTGAATAGACGGGCACAAATGCCCTGGACTGTTGGGTCTCTAGTAGGGCTCAGATGAACTCTAGCTTTTGAGTTGGAGCGAACTGAGATTTTGGGAAGTTTATGACAAATCCCAAGTGCTGTAGTACTGTGATGGTACGATGCAAGGAAAGCAGTACCTCCTGGGAGGAGTCTGCTTTTAGGAGCCAGTCATCTAAGTAAGGGAAGACTAATATCCCCAGAGACCATAGATATGCAGCCGCGACCACCATGCACTTTGTGAAGACTCTTGGGGCAGAGGCGAGTCCAAAGGGGAGGACTCTGTATTGATAATGTTTTCCCTGTGAAAGGTGAAGTGTAGATACTTCCTGTGTCCTGAATGGGACGTGGCAAAGTTCCACATCATGACTGCCTCCCAACAAATGAGGTAAGAACATAAGATATGCCATACTCACTGGGTCAGACCAAGGTCCATCAAGCCCAGTATCCTGTTTCCAACAGTGGCCAATCTACGTCATACGTACCTAGCAGTTTCCCCAAAAGACACAGATTCCACAATGCTTGTACTGGGTCAAGCATTGATATCCTGGGTCCCTTCTTAATAATGGTTTATGGACCTTTCCTCCAGGAACTTGTCCAAACCTTTTTTAAACCCAGCTACACTAACAGCCTTTACTACATCCTCCGGTAACAAATTCCAGCATTTGATTACAAGTTGAATGAAAAAATATTTTCTTTTATTAGTCTTAAATAGTTTAACCTGTAGCTTCATTGCATGTCCCCTAGTCTTTCTATATTCTGATAACGTAAACAATCGATCTACGTTTACCCGTTCCACTCCATTCATTAATTTATAGACTTCTATCATATCTCCCCCTCAGCCATTTCTTTTCCAGGTTAAAGAGCATTAACCTTTTTAGACTTTCTTCATAGGAGTATCCTTCCATCCCCTTTACCACTTTGGTGGCTCTTCTCTGAACCTTTTCTAACAACACTATATCCTTTTTAAGATACGGCGACCAGAATTGCACACAATAGTCAAGGTGCGGTCTCACCATGGAACGATACAGAGGCATTATAATATCTTTTGTTTTATTTTCCATTCCTTTCCTTATGATACCTAGCATTCTATTTGCTCTCTTGGCCGCCGCTGCACACTGGGCTGAGGGTTTTAACATGTTATCTACAATGATGCCTAAATCTTTTTCCTGGGTGGTGGTTCCTAATGTGGAACCTTGCATCGTGTTCTTCCCTAGGTGCATAACTTTGCACTTGTCCAGATTACATTTCATCTGCCATTTTGATGCCCAGTCTTCCAATTTATCAAGATCCTCTTGCAATATTCCACAATCCTATTCGGTTTTATCATCATTAAATAGTTTTGTGTCATCTGCAAATTTGATAACCTCACTCGTTATTCCCTTTTCCAGGTCATTTATGAATATGTCAAAAAGCAACGGACCCAGCACAGATCCTTGGGGTACACCACTATTCACCTTTCTCCATTGGGGAAATTGGCCATTTAGCCCTACCCTCTGCTTTCTATCTTTTAACCAGTTCCTGTTCCACAATAGTATACTGCCTCCTATCCCATGACTCTTTAGTTTTGCCAAAAGTCTCTGATGAGGGACCTTGTCAAAGGCTCTCTGAAAGTCCAGATACACTATATCAACCAACTCACCTTTGTCCACCTGTTTATTCACACTTTCAAAAAAACATAAGGGATTAGTAAGACAAGATCTTCCTTGTCTAAAGCCATGTTGGCTGTCTCCCATTAGGCCATGACTATCTACATGCTGAGTAATTTTGTTCTTTATGATGGTTTCTACCAATTTTCCCGGTACTGACGTCAGGCTCACCGGTCTGTAGTTTCCCGGCTCACCCCTAGTACCCTTTTTAAAAATTGGTGTTACATTGGCAATCCTGCAATCTTCAGGTATTACAGATGATTTTAATGAAAATTCACAGATTACTAATAGCAGGTCTGCAATCTCATATTTCAGTTCTTTCAACACCCTTGTATGTATACCATCTGGCCCAGGTGATTTGCTACTCTTCAGTTTATCTAGTAGTTGTAAGACATCTTCCCGATGTATCGATATTTCCTTCAATTCTTCCGCACCTTTAAATACCACTTCAATCATGGGTAACATCCCTACATCTTCCTCAGTAAAGACTGAAGCAAAGAATTCATTCAGTCTCTCCACTATCGCCTTGCCGCCTCTTAGTGCCCCTTTAATTCCTCTATCATCTAATGAACCAACTGACTCTCTCACAGGTTTTTTGGTACGTATATACTTTAAAAAGTCTTTATTTTGCGTTTTTGCTTCTGCAGCAAGCTTCTTCTCAAATCCTCCCTTTGCCTGCCTTATCAATGCCTTGCATTTGACTTGCCAGTGCTTGTGCTGTTTCCAAGTTTCGTCGTTTGGCTCTTTTTTTTTCCATTTCCTGAAAGATGTTTTTTTTGGCAACAGCCTCGCTGACCTCACCTTTAAACCATGCTGGCAGTTTTTTGGACTTCCTTCCACTTTTCTTAAAGCGTGGAATACAGCTGGTCTGGGCTTCCAAGACAGTATTTTTCAACACCACCCAAGCTTGATCTAAGTCTTTAACCTTTGCAACAGCTCCTTTTAGTTTTTTCTTAACTAATTTCCTCATTTTATCATAGTCTCTCTTTCGAAAGTTAAAAGGTAGTACTGTGGATTTCCTTACTGTCCCTCCTCCACTAATTAAATCAAATGCGATCATGCTATGATCACTATTGCCAAGTGGCCCCAATACCCTTATCTCTTGCACTAAATCTGGTGTTCCACTTAGGTCCAATATAGCTTCCCCTCTGGTCGGTTCATGAACCAGCTGCTCCAAGAAGCAGTCATTTATTTCATCTAGGAACTTTATCTCCCTAGCATGTCCTGACGTGACACTGACCCAGTTGATACCGGGGTAATTGAAATCACCCATTATTACTACTGCGCTGTAACTTTTGTTAGCTTCCTTGATTTCTTTGAGCATTTCATCATCCATTTGTTCATTCTGGCCAGGCGGTCGATAGTACTCCCCCACTGCCATCGCTTTCCCCTTTTTACATGGAATTTCAATCCATTGAGATTCTACAGCAAATTTTGTTTCCTGCAAAACTTTAATCCTTTCTGGTTCCTCCCTACTTGTTGATGTAAAACATGACGAGTCAGTTGTCCATTTTAATCATTACAATTTAGTTTAACAACCAATATTTGAAAGCCCTTAGAGAGTATGCTATTGATATAGTTTCCAAGAAATTGATCTGATGAAGCCTTTCTAGGACAGACCAAGTGTCGAATGTGAAATCCATTGAGATGAGCTCCCCAGTCCAGTTTTGATTCATCAGCCATGAACAACATTTTGGATTGGCATGATCCATCCACCAGCATAGGAAGCCCTGGAAAGGAAGAGTGAAAGTAAGTCACTGAATCTTCCTGTGGACTGGGTCCACTGAGAATGTCTCATGCAGAGACATGCTAAGGGAGTGATGTGAACTATTGAGGCCATGTGGTCTAACATTCTCAGCATGTACATGCTGTCTGCTAACTTATTTGTACATCTTGCACTACTGCCACCAGATGGGAAGTCTGTCATGCGGAAGAAAAGCTTGCACTAGTCACATCCATCAGAGCACCTATGAACTCCAATTGCTGTGACAGGTTCAAATTGGATTTAGGACAATGGATGATGAACCCCAGTAGCTCTAACAGCTGGGTGGTGATGCATATCGATTGGTGAACCCCCTCTAGAGTGGAGTTCTTGAACGGCCAGTTATCTAAATAGAGAGATACATACACTTCCAACAGCAGCGTTTCTATACGGACAGCAAAATATTTTGTGAATACCCAAGGAGCTGACGTGGAAGTGTTGTTTCCCTATGATGAATCCGAGATACTACCTGTGACTTGGCTGTATATGAATACAGGTGGTAAACATCCTTAAAATCTAGAGAAAACAGCCAATTCCCTTTTCAAACAAAAGGAAGAAGAGTACCTAGAGAAACCATCCTCTCTCGCCAGATTTTTGTTCAGGTCTCTGAGGTCTAGGACGGGATGGAATCCCCCCATATTTTTGGGTGCAAAGTATCATCAAATAAAATCCCTGCCCTGGTAGAACAGGCTTGACTGCATTTGCATTTCAAAGGGTAGAGAATTTTTGAAGAAGAGCCTCCTGATGCTGAGGAGAAATGAAATGGCCCTTATGTGGACAATATATGGAGGTAGTTAAGAACATAAAATATGCCATACTGGGTCAGACCAAGGTCCATCAAGCCCAGTATTCTGTTTCCAACAGTGGCTAGTTAGACTAGTTATAAAAGACAAAGCCTGGGAGGGCATACACTGGACTGCTTAGCCCAGTGAACCAATACCCGATGACTGGCTTGGAGCCAGATCCTAACATCAGCAGCAGTACATCAGTGATATCACAGCTCCTCCTTTCAGACTGTGTCAAACTTATTTAAACTGGTTAGTAGTCACTGGACGCAATTGAGGGCACTAACTTGTTTACCTCCACTCGGAGATGGGAAAAAGGACAGGTATAGTAAAGCTTTTGGAATGGAGAAATCCATCAAAAGTCCCATGGTGTGAGTACTGTTAATCAGATTAAAGACAAATATTTCCGAGTGTGTTGGTGTTTTGTAGATGTTTGAGGCATCCTTGAGTTCTGGGGATGAACCCCTCCCCCTCAGCCTACATCAATTGTTGGAGCTTCACCAACAGATACCAATGTGAGTCTCCCAAGGGGCAGCACCAAATGTTTCTGTGCCTCTTAAGAATTCCAATTTAGTTAGAGTCCTATCTGATTCATGGTATCCTCAAGTGGTATTGCCTCCTATGGATGTGCCTGTTTCTAATACTTATGTTCCAGATTTGGGAGAAGATCCTTAAAATATGTGTGGAACACAGTTACTAGAATGGAAAATATGCTCAAGGGGACCAAGTCAATTATATGTATTTTCAGATGGGTCTGTGAAAAAATTCCAACAGCATAGTGATATGCTTGCAGCAACAAATGAGGAATCGCCAAAGTAGAAGGGTTCCTGTCAAATATGCAAATGCCATGGAATGCATCTATTATAGATAGTCTTGTTATCCATAATAAATTAGAAATGCTGGAAAATATGATTAAACGCAAAACAGGAAGATTTAAAATTCTAATATTTTCATTTCCTTTCTCCTTTTGGAGTTACTTAAAAATATTTGAAATAAACTTTGGAATATTCCAAGGTGGATAGTATTTCTCTGGCTAATATTTATTTTATTTTATTTATTTGGTTACATTTTTATACTGCTCCTTCCAGTGATCAGGAGGGGTTTACATTATAACCGTGAACTTTAACAGTAACAGTTACATATAACAGGTTTAGAACTTTGTACATAGAACTGGTTGGTTGAGGGAAACCCTCGAACTATTTACATAATGCAATACACAGCAGGTTCGCTGTAACTATTTACTTATTTACAATATTTATATACAATATTTACTTCCTCCCTACAGGAGTTCAATCTGAAGTTGGGGAGGGGGAGGGTTTTGATAGAATAGTGAACCCAGATAGCGACATCTCAATAATGTAACTAAGCAAGTTACTTTACTGGTTACTTTTATTAAACAGTTTTTTTATACTGCTTTATCATTTCAATCAAAGCGGTTTACATTTTAACTTAAACTTAGTAATGTACTTTTAATTCTGAGCAGGAAAGAACATTCAATATTAAAATTGTATTGTGATCAGGCTATTAGTATATTTCCAGATTTATCTAGGGCTACTGTTTCATCAGAGAGGTTTCTTACAGTTAAAACCTAAAGTTTTAAATACTGGATATTCATTCTATCTCAGATTCCCTTGTAAATATGTTGTGACTCATTTTGGAAGCACATTTATCTTTATGGATATATCAAAATTAGAGAAATTCTTATTAGAAAGAACTGAAGTGCAGCAAGGTTAGATTGTGATGTCGTAATGATCCTTCTTTGCAGTCTGAGAGTATATAAAAGGAGTCTTTAGAGGTTTTTTGTATGCTTTGCTTAAGAGTTGTGTGCCTTCTAATGATGCGAGTTATTTTGCTTTGATTGTGCTTTTCTTTGTTGTTACTAATGTAACGTTTAAAAAATAAAAGAAACAAAAAGAATAGACAAAGGTATACCCTTCTTAGACTATTTTTAAAACCCAAGAATCAGAGATTACAATGGGCCACCTCTGGGGAAAAAAGCAGAAGCTTCCCTCTGATTGAAAGTTTGTCTAAGTAAGGCATAGTAAGAAAGGCTATGTTCTCAAGAAAGTAGTCAAAACAGTGTTCCATGTTTTTGCTGGTAAGCTGGTTGGGGAGTTTAAGGCTACTCTTGCCAAGGACAGGTACGAGGAGTCTGCTTAGACTGAGTATAGCAGGAAGAAGGGAAATACCTATGCCTGTGACAGTAGTAGGATTTCCTCTGATCTACACTATGAAACCTCTTTGTAGAGGTGGCCAGACAAGAAGTACGCCTGGAGAGTGTTCTGAGTGTGTCAGAATGCTGCTTGAACATGGAAGCAGCTTCTTGTAATTTATCTCTGAAGAAATTATCTCCATGGCACAACACAGCACAGCATGTCAGCAAGTCATTGCTGAACATCTGTTTGCAAGTCTGAGGCCTGGAGCCATGAGAATTTCTAGGCATCGATATTCATAGAAGCAGCCCTCAATGCTATATCAAAAATATCATATTATGCTGATGACCTCCAGATTCTGGCTCCTCTGAGTGGGAATTTGGAGTCAGCAGTGGGTGACTGAACAATTGTCTAGCACAAGTACACGTCTGACTGTCAGATAGTGGCTTAGTGCTTAATGTTGATAAAACCATGTGCTTGTGCTTTGGAATGGTCACACGGTTGGGCTTCAATCGCTTACCAACCATCTCGGGGTTCAAGATTCCCTGGACAGAGGATCCGCGCTCTCTTGACGTTATACTAGAATGGACCGGAGTCAGGGAGAAGCAGTTCAATCATGTGGTTAGGTTTGCTTGATATAAGCTTCGTCTGACTAGGCAGCTGCGGCCATACTTGGAAACATCGTCACTGAGATTGGTCATGCAATCCTTGGTGCACAGTATGCTCGATTATTGTAATGTCTTGTATATTGGGTTGCCATGCAGGGCCCTCTGGTGCATATAGGTTGTGCAAAATGCAGCCACACGGTTTTGATGGGAGCCCGATGCTGGGAAAGTGCACGGTCCTCCTTGATCCAGCTACACTGGTTGCCGGTGCAGCAACTTAGGCTGTTTAAATTACTGGTGGTTGTGTTTCGGGTGCTGTGGGATGCGTGCTCTGTCTATCTGAGGGTACTGCTGGATTGGTATAGTCAGTCTTGGCCATTGCGGTCATCCCAGGCTCGGTTGTTAGTTGTCCTGGGATTAGAGGTGGCCCATAGGGCCTCTAGCTGTGAGAAGGCATTCAGAGTAGTAGCCAGTGAGCAGTGGAATGCTCTCCCCCTGGAGCTCCATGCAAAGACTTCCCTCCTGGCTTTCTGTAAGCTGCTGAGAACTTGGTTGCTTTCTAGGTGGGGAGGAGTGGATCATGCTGGGGATGGGGGATTTACATATTCTGATGCCCTGGGGGTGTCATTGATTCTGTTGTGATACTTGCCCTCTGTTGCTCACCCTCTTGATTGAACTTTTTGTTCAGAAAGGTGGTCAAAACTTCTATAAATAAATGTGTCACACAGACTATGTATTTTCTGCACTCCTTCCCCCCTTGACTCACAGG
Source organism: Ichthyophis bannanicus (assembly GCA_033557465.1). Lineage (NCBI taxonomy): Eukaryota > Metazoa > Chordata > Amphibia > Gymnophiona > Ichthyophiidae > Ichthyophis > Ichthyophis bannanicus. The sequence goes on from CM066033.1 coordinate 437,704,642, forward strand.
AAACAACAATGTTTGAGTTTGCAGGGAGAAAGGCGAACATATCAAGGCTGTGCATGATGTTTCATTAGTGCATGTCCACGTAGAGCTAGTAGGATGCCACGCGGGATGTAAACATGACGTTCTGAAATAGCTTCCTCCCAAAAGAATCCAAAAATTGAGCTCTCCCTCCCTTGGGGTGCCAAGGAGTGCGACTTGGAACTTTTGTCCCTCTTGAAGGTAAATTTGATGACATGGAGTGGTACAGCAACTGTAGCTTTTCAAATCCAGGAGCCTTTTTCTGACTGGAGGTACAGAGTGAAGAGTTTCCCACATTCTCATTTGTAACCTCTGAAGGATATCTGATTCTTTTATCCCGAGCTCCTCCTCTGTTTCAAAGAAAGTGGTATGGTCTTAACCATATCTCTGACAAAACTGAAAAATGATAATTCCTCAGGAGACGCTCGTCTCTCATGAGGAGGGTAGGGATCCAATGGGAGTTCTGGGATCTGTTCTCTAACAGGTATTCAAAGTCGTCATTGGATACCCAGTAGTCTGAATTGGATGTAAAGAAGTTCTCAAAGAACATCAGAGTCTTTGCTTGTATAGCTCTCCGTCCCTTTGGAGATTTAAAGCACCTAAGGGAGCACCAATACACTGATGACTTCCAGTGCTTTGAGGGGCAATCACCTCCCGATGCACAGGAAAGTGGTATCAGCTGAACAGGTATCAGTGTCAATGCCCTTTAATGTCCCGATGACGTTGTCTCTACCGCAGGCAGATATGTCTTGAAGATGGGACAGACATGTCAACGCACTAAGCGTGATGCTGATAGAGCCTTATGCTCATGCATGGCAAACAGCACCAATACTGTGTCCTCGATACACTTCAGAAGCAGTTTCTCCATGGTTGCAATCTCCAAAGACATGGGAGGGGCACAATAATATCTGCTGATGTTCCCTGAATCTGATGGGGGTTTATTGACAGGTTGGTCTCTGCTTTGTGAATGCTGGCACTGCCCCTCGGATAGTAAACAGAATGAGCTGTCCTCACATCAGGGCTGCTTCAAGGGTGGAGCTTGTAATCCCTCAACACTCTTGGTATTGTGCTATGAACCTTGGCGCCGATGCAGCAGAGCCTCCATCCAACGCTTAGCATCCTTAGCTCTCAATGCCCATGTTCAGGGAGACATCGATGGATGGGGTGACCTATGGGAGCTTGGTTCCAATTCAGCTCAAGGACCCCTCAATACTGATACTCCACCAGTATCCAGCGAGGCCTCTTAAGTCATCGAGATAGATGACACCAGTGCCAAAGTCAATGGACCAGACTTCTAAGCACCAAAAATTTGCTTGTACTACTTCATGACCCTGAAGCCCTCTTTTCATTATCTGTCAACACAAATCACAAGGCGGCTTATGGCCAGGCCCCAGGGACTGCAGACACCAATCCTGGGATATGGTCTTGGAGCATCTGGTGCACTTTTTAAACATACTAGTGAGTTTTTGGGCTATTTGGATTGGAAAAATCTCCACTGTGAAATCAAGAGACTCGATGATGAAAAATAAGCAATGTGTCTGGATCGCTTGGAACCTAAGGGGCAAACAATGATGCAATAAAACCAAAATAAACTTTAAAATGACCATAATAAATGGTCTAATGGCCACTAAAAGGGGACAAGAGAGACATTCGATAGCAGGAATAGGAAAAAGGAACACAAGCCCAAGTGAGAAAAATTCAAGAACTCACACATGGTACTCTGACAATGCAGACCATAAATGGCATCTAGTAGCTCTGCAACAAAAGAAAGGGAGGCAAAATGGCTCAATGACAGCAGGCAGAAAGATGCGTGCATGTGTGGTGAAGCTTTCCAGGAGCTGGTAAACGCTCCCACACAAGGGTTCCATTGGCGATGTCACCCATACTTGAGGGCTTCATTCTGCGTGTCCATGGAGAAAACAACCTTTACATGTGAAAAAACATTTCTAAAATTACCTCCAATGTGTTTATATTCTGTGCTTTCCTCAAGTTACTCAATCTTACATCATAACTTTTATCAAAACACCATTTACCAAGTGTGATGACCTTTAGTTGGCTCAGCATGCTTTCACACAGCAAGATCTAATCCAATATGTACTGAAGAACCAAATATAAAGTATGCAGTTTCAACCCTACTATATAAATGTATGCTTGTGGTATAACACAAATTTGGCAGATTTCTTAGTCTTAGTTTGAATGTGAATAGCAAGCAATTTGACAGAGTTGTCTTGTTGGATGGAAAGAACTAACCTCCTTTTCTTTGCATGATATACAGCCAAAGGACAAGTCTGCAAATTTGCTGGAGCTTTAATTGATCAGTGACCAAATGTATCAGTCCAGTGGATGGATCAAGGTGTTTATGCTTGTTCCTTAGATGACTTGCTCTCCTACCACATGTATAAATCAGGGCTCTCCTCTTCATGCACTAAATTTGGCTGCAATCTGTTGAGGGTTTTGAGTTCAAGATAACCACCTAATAAATTCCAGGCACATCGTTTCAGAGAGGACCTTCAATATATGTATATGAATGCACAAAGAGGAACAGAGCAATGATGAAAGCATATTGAAAGCCTAGAGATATTCTTACAATTGATTAACAGGATTATACTTACATACACTCTAGACCTAATGGTAATTCATTTTCTTTCTCCCAGGTTAATATATCTACTGCATACTGAAACATGATGGCAAAAATGTTGTATGCTCTCGCTATCATATCTTCTGATAAATGTGCAAGAGGATCCTAGGGAGAGAGTAGCAGCAGCATTACAAAGAGGTTATAAAAAAGTACAACAAAAAATCTGAAGTAAGACCAGTTCCAAATCCAAGCTGACAAGATAAAGTTGTTGTAGAGAAAAAATGTTCAGTCTGTTCTCACTCATTTCTGTGCTTAAAGACAAATTACAAAAATAGATATCCTAAGATTCTAACTACATGAAGCATCAAGGCTAAAATAATATAACTGAAAAAAATGAAATACCACCCCCCCCAACAAATACAACGCTTTTAGCAGGAATGTTGTACCATGAAAGTTAGTTTTAATCTGTTTGTTCTGACCGTGTAGTTTCTCATTTATCCTTTTTCTTCCAACTGAGTCAGAAGTAGTGCTGGGGATTCCCACACCATAAGCTTTTATTCACAACTACCCCTGGATTTTTCTCCTTATTTGAGTAGACTCTCCTACTGTTCCCAAGTCTGGATTTTGCACTAAGAATCCTGAGACCAGAAATCATGCACTATGGCTCCTTCAAGAACCCTCTATCACAAGTCCTGAATCAAGCCACCAGGTGTCCCGCTTAACAGAGAACTCAACCTCCTACCCCTGCAGTTTCTCCAGCCAACTGAAGCACAAGACCAATCCAGAAATCAAACCCAGGACTCTGCATACTCACTGCCCATTAAATCAGCCCATTAACATGGTTTTTTTTAGCATTTATTCATTTATTTGTAAAATGAACAAACAAATTTCTATAATGGTCGACTCGTACAGAGTAAAATCATAAATAGCGGTAAAACATCTCTGTATTGTAAACTGAAAGTAATAAGTTTAAAACATAAACTGTCATTCATATCAATTAGGAGACATTGTTGTTCGGCAACCAAGTGGTCTCAGTATCTCGGGGTATGAGCTGAAACTTGCAGCGTATCCTCCCCTTATGTCACATCAATGACCACCTATATGTTTGTTGCCTTTTTTCTAATTTTTACAGGTGAAAAGTTAAACCTTAAATATGTCTCGCTTATTAGTTGTAGATAACAATCGCTTAGCTTTTGTTGATAATTCTTAAATTTCTTTCACTTCATTGTGATACGTTGTGAATGCTCCCAACGCTATCCAGCGCCAAGCGTTTCTCCAATTACGGGTTCCTCAGGGGAATGGCTAAGCTCTACAAATGAAAACACAGTATTGGTGAACTTTACTTTCTTCTGAAATATTGTTTTGTCTCTCGTAAGGAAACTGATTAATATCTTATAAATGTACTCACTATTCTCTTGATCATGCCAGCGTTCCAACCGCATGTATTGTGCTGAACTGCAAGGCTGTTGTAAAAAGGACGCCGCGCGTAATTGGAGAAACGCTTGGCGCTTGATAGGGGTATTGGCCCGAGCGATGCTCTGTCTCCTCGGCCATATGGCCTCAACGCTTCATGTCGGCGCAGTGGTGCTTTTGGGCTCAGTGGTCTCAGGCAAAAGGTCGCCTCTGAGATGCCATCTCAGTCACTCCTCTACTCACCCTTGACTGGTGGCAGGATGCCTGGAACCTGTTCTGAGGCATACTGTTCCAGGTCCCACAACACGACGCAGTCTTGACCATGGATGCTTCACTCATGGGCTGGGAAGCCCATTGTGGCGAGCTCCGCACACAGGTGGACTTGGACCCTGAAAGAGTCCTGGCAGCCGATCAACCTTCTTGAACTCTGGGCGGTCCTCCTCGTCCTCTGGGCGTTCAGGCACCGTGTTCATCACCAGGTGGTGCTCATCCAGATGGATAACAGAGTAGCAATATTCTATATGAACAAGTAAGGGGGCACTGGCTCTTACAGCCTTTGCCTGGAGGCGGTAGCCCTGTGGTCCTTCACGGTTCACCAAGGCATAGCCCTACAGGCCACCTTTCTCCCGGGCCAGGACAACGTTCTGGCAGACAGGTTAAGCGGGTTCCTCCAGCCACACAAGTGGCGCCTCTGCCTGCAGAACACACAGCGGCTGTTCCGACGTTGGGGAACTATGGTCCTAGACCTCTGTCAGCCCAGCGAACTCACAGCTCTCATGGTTCTGCAGCTCAGTTCCGCACCAGAACAGGGAAGCCCGCAATGCCTGCCTTCCTGTTTTGGGTGCACGGCTTTGTGTATGTATTTGCCTCCACTCCACTCATAGAGCGAACTGCTGTGATTTTCATGGCCCCGCGGTGGCCTTGACAGCCCTAAGTTCCTGCTGCTCATCGGAGCCTTCGGTTCCCTTGGGCGATGCACCGGGCTTGTTGACGCAGGATGAGGGTCTGCTACTTCACCCGAACTTGTCCTTATCCTTCACGGCCTTCCGGCTGAGCAGATTGCTCTAGCCTCCCTTCATTTCCCGGTGGAGGTCAAGGACATACTGCTGGCTTTGCGCAGGGACTCGATTAGGAGGGCTTACGCCTTTAAATGGCATCGGTTCTCAGTGTGGTGCTCAGAGATATGGGCTGACCCGTTCTCTTGCCTCACACACTTGGCCTGCGGTATCTGCTCCATCTCTCGCAGGCGGGCTTGAAGACAACTCGGTCAGGGTCCACCTGACTGAGATCTTGGCTAAACACCACCCTGTCGGGGGTGCATCTCTCTTGGGTCAACCACTGGTTTCCTGCTTCATGCGTGGGCTGCTTCTTTCCAAGCCCCCCATCCAGCTGCCTCCGGCGGAGTCGGACCTCAACATCGTCCTCACGCAGCTGACTCAATCGCCCTTTGAGCCAATGACGTTCTGCTCGCTTCTGCACCTTTCCTGGAAGGTGTTTTTTCTGGTGGCCCTCACCTCGGCCCGAAGGGTCAGTGAGCTTCAGACCCTGATTGCCGACTCCCCCTACATGTGATTCTATGGGAACCGGTTGGTTCTCTGAACGCACCCCAAGTTTCTCCCAAAGGTTGTCTCAGATTTCCACCTCAACCAGGAGATAGTACTGCCAACTTTCTTCTCGAAGCCTCACACTGACCATGCGTCGAAAGTCCTCCATACCCTTGACTGCAGGAGGGTGCTTTCCTTCTACCTGCAGTGTGCGCAGCTTCACCATAGGTCTGAGCGGCTTTTCGTTTCCTATGACCCTGCCTGCAGGAGGCTCATGGTTACTAAGCGGACCCTCTCCATCTGGGTGGCGGATTGCATCGCCTTCGCCTAGACTCAGGCCAGACTGCCCCTGGACTGCCGAGTCATGGCGCACGGTGTTCGTGTGAGGCAGTGTCAGTGATCCACCTGTGCTCCGTGCCGCTGGTGGACATCTGTCGGGCTGCAACCTGGTCCTCTGTTAACAACTTTGCGACACATTACTGCCTGGAGAGGGTGTCCTGTTGGGACATCACCTTCGGCCAGGCTGTACTCTGTAATCTGTTCAGGGTTTAAGTAACTCCTGCCCTCTGACCCTTCTTCTGCAGCTACCATGAGCATGGTCTTCTGGGGACCCGGAGTCCTCGGGCTGTCTTCGGTTATCAGTGACTGCTTACGGCTTGCCGTGGCGCTTTTCTACAGGTCCTCGGAAGCCTGTAGCTGGGGATTCCCATATGTGAGAACTGACTTCCTGCTTGTTCCTGGAGAAAGCGTAGTTACTCACCTGTAACAAGTGTTCTCCAGGGACAGCAGGAATCAGCCCTCACAACCTGTCCACCTCCCCTTGGAGTTTCCCACTGTCCTTAGTATTTTTTTGTCTTTTCTGAGCTATGTCATCTGACTGATCAAGATGGCACCCTTGGGCGGGAAGGGGGCCACGCATGTGTGGTGGCATTCCCAAAGTTTAAATTAGACTTACCTGCTAATTGTTGTTCCTGGAGTAGATACAGTCTAGTCCCGGACCTCTGGGTTGTCTACCTTAATCAGCAGCCTGGAGACTGAGGAACCACCTTCTTTTTCTGATGTCACCAGTATATGATCCTGGGATCCGCCTTCACTTCCCAGTTACCTATTGACAAAGCAGACTCACCAGAGCAACAAGTAAGTATCTCTGCAACTTATACCATGCCTAGCAGGCGCTATTCCGCGCCAACCTTACAATAACTGAGAGAGAGAACAATTAACAGGAAAACACACTAAACTGTAGCCCGTAAAACTGCGAGGAATCTTCTCCCCGCTAAATCATGGAGAAGCCCGCCCCCGAAGGGAGACTACCCAAGGACGTGCTCCCAATTCTCACCTGTGTCAGCTGTCTTGTCCTTCAGGCTGCTCCTGTCGAGATGCAACCACACCAGGGCGGGATACGGGACTAGACTGTATCTACTCCAGGAACAACAATTAGCAGGTAAGTCTAATTTAACCTTCCTGATCATATCTCCAGTCTAGTCCCGGACCTCTGGGAATGTACCAGAGCAGTACTCAACGGGAGGGACCCCCTGTGGCAGCCTGAATGACTGCTGCTCCAAAACACACGTCCTGCTACGCCTGGACATCCAGACGGTAGTGCTTAACAAAAGAATTCAAGGAAGACCACGTTGCCGCCTTACAAATTTCCAGCGGCGGAACCAAACGAGACTCCGCCCAAGATGCCACTTGCGCTCTCATAGAGTGGGCTCTCAGCCCCTCTGGCACAGGTCTCCCCTTCAGTACATATGCAGAAGCAATAGCTTGCTTAATCCATCTAGAAATGGAGGCCTTTGACGCCGCTTCGCACCTACGCGGACCCGCGAACACGAACAGCCTCTCTGATCTACGAAACTCTGCCGTTCAGCGCAGATACTTTTTCAACGCCCGCTTTACGTCCAGTGGACTTCGAGCACTGTCGGAAGGACCCTCCGACAGCCCCCGAAACACCGGCAAGGAAACAACCCGATTCAAGTGGAAAGCCAATACCACCTTGGGTAAGAAGGCCGGCACAGGCCTCAAAACTACCTTAGACTCAAAAAACGACAGGTACGGCTCCTTACATGACAAGGCCTGCAACTCTGAGACCCTACGCGCCGAGCAAATGGCCACCAGGAAAACCACCTTCAAAGTCAAATCCTTCAGCGACGCCCGACTCAACGGCTCAAAGGGTTCACGTTTCAAGGCCTCCAGCACGAACGGGAGGCTCCATTTAGCCACCAAGTGTCGCCCGGGAGGCCTCAGAAGTGAAACCGCCCTAAGGAACCGCTTAATGTCGCCATGCCCCCCTAGGGGGCGACCACCTATCCTACCTCTGTAACAGGCGAGGGCTGCGACATGAACCTTCAGCGAAGAAGCCGCCAACCCTTTATCAAAACCGTCCTGTAAAAACTGCAAAACCTGCGGGACGGTGGCCTCTAATGCCACGCCCGAGCGATCGGCACACCAGGCCTCAAACACTCTCCAGACCCAAACATACGCCAGAGATGTAGATTTCTTCCTAGCTCTCAACAAAGTACTAATTACCGAAGCCGAATAGCCCCTTGCCTTCAGCCGTGCCCTTTCAATAGCCAAGCCGTAAGTGAGAACCGATCCAGGTGGGGCATCCACAGCGGCCCCTGCGACAGCAGATCCGCCTGCCACAGAAGATGCCAGGGTCTGTTTACCAACAGCCTCACCAAGTCCGCATACCAGGGCCTGCGAGGCCAATCCGGGGCAATGAGAATCACCTGACCTCGGTATTCCTCTATGCGTTGGATAACTCTGCCTATCAGTGCCCATGGAGGGAAAACATACAGAAGCTGCCCCTCCGGCCAACTCTGAACTAGAGCATCCAGACCTTCTGACATCCTTTACCTTCTTCTGCTGTAAAACCGACCGGCCTTTGCAGACTGAAAGGTCGCCATGAGGTTCATGACCGGGGCACCCCAGCGACGCACCAGCATGTCGAACACCTCCGGGTGAAGAACCCACTCCCCGGGGTCCACCCGCACGTGACTCAGGAAATCCGCTTGCACATTGTCCACTCCTGCCACATGCGCCGCCGAGAGGGCCTCCAGCTTTTCTTCGGCCCAAGCGAACAGGGCCTCGGCCTCCTCCTCCAGTACCGCACTGCTGGTCCCCCCCCTGACGATTCACATACGCCACTGCCATTGCATTGTCGGAGAACACACGCACCGCCGACCCCACCAGAAGCCCATGGAAACTCTGCAAGGCCAGAGTCATTGCCCGCAGCTCCAACCGGTTGACTGGCCAGGTCCGCTCCTGCGCATCCCACTGTCCTTGGGTGAACCGACCCTGGCAATGCGCACCCCAGCCCATTAGACTGGCGTCTGTCGTCACCGGCACCCAAACGGGCGATTCCAGCGGTCTCCCCTTTCACAACACCGTGGGATCCAACCACCACCTCAGGGCTACACGCGTTTCTCCAGGGCAAGGAAGTTTTCTTGACAGAGAATCCCACTCGTGCGACCAGCGCCTGAGTAGAGCTCTCTGCAACGGTCTCATGTGTGCTCTCGCCCACAGCACCAATTCTATGGTCGACGCCATTGTGCCGAGCAGTTGCAGGTACTCCCAGGCCGTGGGTGCCTGGAAGCTCAAGAACCTCCGCACCAGCCTCCGCAAGCCGCTGGCCCCCCACTGCGGTAAAAACACTTGCCCCGACCTTGTGTCGAACCGAGCTCCAAGGTATTCCAGATTCTGCGAGGGAAGGAGATGGCTTTTTCCCATATTTACCACCCAACCTAGGCTCTCCAGGAAGGACACTACTCTGGCAGTTACTCTTTCGCTCTCATCCCTGGACTTAGCTCGAATTAACCAATCGTCCAAGTATGGATGAACCAGAATGCCTTCCTTCCTCAACGCCGCGGCGACAACCACCATGACCTTGGTGAACATACGAGGCGCCGTCGCTAGACCAAAAGGCAATGCTCGGAACTGAAAGTGTCCGGAAGGAACTGCGAAGCGGAAAAAACGCTGATGATCTGGCCGAATGGGAATATGAAGGTACGCTTCTGCAAGGTCTAGTGACGTAAGATACTCGCACTTTCGCACCGCCATGATAACTGACCGAAGCGTCTCCATGTGAAAGCGGGACATGCGGAGCCGGCGATTCACACCCTTGAGATCCAGAATCGGCCGACCACCTCTGTCCTCCTTTGGCACTATAAAATAAATGGAGTATCGACTGCAGCCGAGTTCCTCGCGAGGGACTGGAACTATGGCTCCAAGTTCGAGGAGCCTCCGCACCGTCTCCCCCACTGCCTCGCGCTTGCTTGGCGACCTGCAGGGAGACACTACGAAGGCATCCCGAACCGGCATGCGGAATTCCAAGGCATAGCCTTCTCGAATAACCTCCAGCACCCACTGATCTGACGTGATGTGGACCCAGGCTGCATAAAACTCTTGCAGTCTCCCCCCTACCGAAGTTAGGGGAGTCTGGGTCCCCCTGGCATCATTGTGACTTTTTAAAATTGGACGAGGAAGCCACAGAATAGGCCACAAAAACCCCTACCCCCCCCCCCCCCCCCCCGAAAGCCCTGGTTCCTTCCGGGGAATCTACCTCTCTTGAGGGAAATTAAATCTCTGAAAGCAGTACCTGCGAAAATCCCTCAACTGGCCCTTGCCCCCGGGAGTTGGCCGACCTTGCTTAGGCTTGTCCTCAGGCAATCTACCTCCCTTGGACTCGCCCAGGTCCTTAACTAACTTCTCCAGGTCTTCACCGAAAAGGAGACGCCCCTTAAAAGGCAGCTTGCTTAGCCTCGACTTAGACGAATTGTCTGCCGCCCAATTACGAAGCCACAGGTAGCGCCTGGCAGCTACCGCCGAAGCCATGCTCTTTGACAAACCTCTCATGAGATCATAATGCATATCCGCCAGATAGGCTGCTCCCGACTCAAGTCTGGAGGCCTCTTCGGCACCATCGCCGCTCCGTTCTCCTGGAACTCGCTGCGACCAGCAAAGACAGGCCCTGACCACCCATGCTCCACAAATAACCGCTTGGAGCGCCAAGGCATTCACATCAAAAATCTGACGCAGCATGGCATCCAGTCTTCTGTCCTGCGCATCCTTGAGGGCTGCACCCCCCTCTACCGGGATCATGGTCTTCTTCGTGACTGCTGCCACCGCTGCATCCACCTTAGGTGGCTGAAAAACTTCCTTATCCTGATCCAAAAGCGGATAGAGCCGACGCATCACTCTCGCTCCCTTTAATGGTGCCTCAGGAACATTCCATTCTTCCTAAATCATCTCCTGAAAGACCCTGTGAACCGGAAAGGCTTTTTGAGTCTTCTGAAAGACTTGCAACAAAGGATCCTCCAGAGAGTCATCCTCCGATGAACCCGGGACTGGCATATTTAATGCCCCTAGCGTTTCCACAATAAGCGCTGGGAGCTCCTCCCTGCGGAACACCCGCACTACTCTCGCCTGATCCTCCTCCTCTTCGAGCTCCCCTTCTTCCAATTCTTCATCCAGATCCACACACACTATGGCACTCGTCCTCGGAAAGCCGCCCCTCCGATACAACCGAAGGATCCTTAAGCTCCTCATCCTCCAATCGTCGAGTCTTGTCCTGGCGTACTTCCGTGGGGACGGTCGAGGAGGGCCTCTTCACACCACGCCTGACAGGAGTACTGACTTGCTGCATTAGAGGAGCGCCTCCCATCGTCTGCTGCAGCAAATAGAGAAAGTCGTTGGAAAAAATAGACGCCAGGCCCTTGGACCAGAGTGCCGGAGATGGAGAAAAGTCTGGGGCAGAGGAGGGACCTGCCACCGGTTCCGCTGAGGGTAGCACAGAAACCTGATCCGCACCTAGCTATGGATCGGCCCCTGAAACCCCATTCTTGGCCTCCCTCCCCTGATCCATTACTGCGGCCTCCTTTGCGCACCCCTTGCAAACATCGGACTCGTCCACAGAGCCCTTCCTAGCCCCGCACACAAAGCACTGGGGTCTAGAAGGCATCTTATGCACAAACAGTAGCCCCTAAGGCACTCGGTCCGCCGTGACCACCCTAGCACCTCAGGTAGGACAGACAGACCGGAGGGAAGGCCCCTGTGTCCTTATACTGGCCCCTTTCTAAGGCCTGACTCTCCGTTGGGCACCTTCCCTTTTGTCTTTCGTTACTCCTAAGAAAAAAACAGAGACACACGCTGCAACGCGCCCCGCTGCGAGCCCTGCCATGCGGTGGGCCTCAAACACCGAATTCACACCCAAAAGAGTAGAGAGCACAGAAAGTACCTCTGGCGGGCCTACACACCGTAGTCGGGCACTCCCAAATCGACGTGCTGCACTCACGCCCCGGCGCCTCACCGGATCCTGCATCGGGACTCTCCGGGCGTGAAAACAAAAAGAAAAGGAATACCTTGATTTTGCGGGCTCAGTCACTGCCGCAGGGAGCCGGGCGCGCTGGCAGGCAGACCGTCTGCAAAGCGCCGGCTCCACACACTCCAAGGGCTCCGGTCTGCAACCGTCTGAACAGCACAGATCCGGACCCACTGCAGCCCCTTTCAAACGCTGCTCTCACCCTCCCGCAGTAGGCACAGACCTTACTAAAAGGCTCTGGTCTAAAATAACCAGTGTCCCCTTACAGTTGGATCTTCTCTCTTATTTTTTATTTATCCTAAACTACCCCAAGACTATCCTTAATCGTTCCTCCAGAGAGCCCGGACCCCCGGGCTGACTCCCTTCAGCTGCTTGGAGACTGAGGTAACTGGGAAGTGAAGGCGGATCCCAGTATCATATACTGGTGACATCAGAAAAAGAAGGTGGTTCCTCAGTCTCCAAGCTGCTGATTAAGGTAGACAACCCAGAGGTCCGGGACTAGACTGGAGATACGATCAGGAAGGCTTTCTTTGAAAGCTGGCGAAATGCTGTGCATGGGCTCAGTCGGTGCCGACGTCACCCATATGTGAGGACTGATTCCTGCTGTCCCTGGAGAACACCTGTTACAGGTGAGTAACTACGCTTTCTCTAAAGGAAAAAAACGGACTATAGTAGTTGATATGAAAGGGCAGACTATAGATAGGCCATATAATCTTTTTCTCAGTATAAGAACGTGAATAGCAAAGGAAGGAATCTTTATTACTGAACACTTGTGAGCCAAGGCCCAGCTATTTCCATCCAATTGTTGTGTAAAAACTGATAAGAACCTTTAATGTATAACTTAAAAACTAAAAATTAACTTAAAATCAATATGTTATATATGAATGATAAACAAATTAATTACCATATGGAAGTGACTGACTACGCCATTGTAGACTAAAAAAGAATAAAACATACCTGTATGTTCAATATTTAGTTCCTTGCAATCTGTATTATATTACAAAGGATGAGGAATCTTTAATATTATTAATGTATATAATACCCAACCAAGATGATAGCGCAACAGAAACGATGAAGATACTAATCTTCTGATATCACTACTTTATAACAATCCCTACTGCATATTATAAAAAAACAAAATGGCAGCTGGTATTGAAAAGGCTTATAACCTTGAATATATCTTGTTAATATCTTATTAAAAAAAGGGAATATTTTAGAGCCTCACACACCCAGGGGCAAGGTGCTACAAATATATCAAAAGCAGTCACCTATTTTAAAACCAATAGTTATTATTAAAAAATTAATGTATTGCAATGTAATACCCAATCCCCCAGGGTTGAGTGCCCCACACTATATAACAATTTATTATTTAAGAACCTACTAAAGGCTTAAAAACCATATCCAATGCACATCGTCAAAGTTTAATCTGATCTTGTCTCTTTTCTATTTTAGAGCGTTTCTATCGACTGACTATATTGCATGACAATCGCACCTTCATGGATGATAAATCTCATCAAGAATTAATAAGATTAAAAGAACTTAAAACTATGAAAACCTTTTTACTTACCCCAAACCAAATTAACACGTTGCACTTTTGCAATCTATACACAGTCGAATTCAAACCAAAAAAGCAGACTGTTCCGTAAAGAACGCCGGCGTCTGCGCTATAGATTTATCATATTTTCCGCAGGAAACGTGACGTATCTCTAGATTGACAGTGATATGCAAAAGCAACTTGATTGTGTCTTACATTGGGAAGCTGGGGGGGGGGTTATTTTATTAAAACCTAATAACTTAATAATAGATCTCAAAAGGAATATTGAATGTCAGCAAATTCTCAAAACGCATATAAATAGATAACCTGACTAATGTCCATACATCCAAATCGATAACCTGACTGATGTTTATTAAACATCACCCTAAGTCATAGGGGGGTGAAAAACTGACCATATAAAAATGCCTTTAACTTACATACTAGACTAAAAATAGTACACAAAGCAAGGCTATATCACTCAATAAAAAAACGGGAGGACTCCAAAATTTCACAAACGATTCAATGATATGACCGAATTTCAACAACCGCAAATCGCCCATCAAAATCATTAACCTAGTGCTCGTGTAAAACACCTGAAAATACAGAGGCACCAAACCCACTCAGAATCGCAAAAGAAACAAGAATGTTGATACAGAACCCAATTGATGCCATCATAATGTTACCAGACAACATATAACAGCATACAAATGGGAGGTAAAAATAATAAACTTATTACACATACTCATGTTTCTACAAAAACCTTATTAATACCTTCATAATGTAACCAGACAGATTGTCACAATATCTTAGTTGGAGGAGGAGACACCAAGCTATTTAAACTATGGAACCTAAAGGAAAACAGATAAATCTTCTTCCATATTTAAACCTTTGGGATATAAACTATCTAAATTAAAAATGCATCTCAGAGGCAACCTTTTGCCTGAGACCACTGAGCCCGAAAGCACCATTGCGCTGCCCGCAGTCGGGCGTTGGGGATGACATGAACCGAGGAGACGGAGCATCGCTCGGGCCAATACCCCGTCACGGCTAGAGAATGAGGCGGTCTGCTCTGTCTTAGAGAAGGAAGGCTATCGCCCGCCAAGTGTTGAGGCACACGCCGATGAACTCCAGGGGTTGGACTGGGGTGAGGTGAGACTTCGGGTAATTGACCACAAAGCCAAGGTGCTCAAGGAGGTGGACGGTGCAGGCCGTGGCCCACTGCACCTCGTCGGCCATCCCCTCTGTAATGAGCCAGTCGTCTAGACAGTGGTAGATGAAGGTGTCCTGCAACCAAGGTGGGCTGCGGCCACCGCGAGGCATTTGGTGAACACTCATGGGGCGGATGCAAAGCCAAAGGGAAGCACTCTGTAGTGATAGTGGTTCCCTTGCACCCTGAAATGCTGTGCTTGGGTTGGACAAGGATGTGAGCGTATGCATCCTGAAGGTCCAAGGAGCATAGCTAGTCGCCTTGCCGGAGGAAGAGCAGCAAGGTGCCAAAGGAGAGCATTCTGAACCTCCCCCACACCAGGTATTTGTCGAGATTTCTTAAATCAAGGATGGATCGGAAACCACCTGTCTATTTTGGCACAAGGAAGTAACAGGAGTAGAACCCACGACCTCTGAGGTGCGGCGGGAACACATCCACTGCTTGTTCCTCGAGGAAGTTGGCAAGCTCCTGCGCCAAGAAGACCTGGTGCGTGGGGAGTCGAGAGGGCCCCGCGGGGCAGAAGGGTGGAGAAAGCCGATCCAGATGAAGGAGGTAACCCTCTCAGATGATCCAGGTGTCTGAGGTGACAGACTCCAATCGAGGAGCAAAGTGGACCAGGCGCCCTCCCATCGATAGCTGGGTCGCCGAAGGGTGAGCAGCTATGCATCTGGCATCAAAAACCCGGGGCTGACTGGGCCAGTGCTGGGGTATGGCTTTTGGGACGCTTTGGCTTATGCGGGCCCTGAGGGCCGCTCTTGCTCTGTCTGTCTTGGGGCAGAGCCGGTGCTGGAGGGTAAAGTGGGTGGCTCCGGTAGGGGAGACCTTTCCTCTCGAAGAAAGGCTCTTTGCTCTGTTGCTTCTTCCACAGGAAGGAGGAAGTATTTCGGGAGAGATGGGTAAGGAAGACGTACTCCATCTCAATCTCCGCTGTTTTCTCCTCCATCGGTTTGCCAAACAATTGCTCGCATAGGCACAATACATGTAACAGTTTCTCCTGGACCCATTGTTCTAGATCCGAGGACTGGCGCCAGGCCTGCCGCCTGGCCCAGATACCAGCAGCCGCTACCCGAGCAGGACTCAAATCTGTCGCATGCCGCATGAAAAAGGTACTTTGAACAGTCCCCCACTGACTTTAGGAGGGACTGGAAACAGCGGAGGTAATCACCATCAAGGCCCGCCTGAAAACCTCCGAGCTGGCAAGCCTGGATGCGGCACACCAGCATGGAACCTTGGTAGGCCTTACGCCCGAGGGTGTCAAGGGAGCGAGATTTCCTACCTGGTGGGATCGAAGAGTGGGTTTTTGGGCTCTTTTGCTTCTGCATGGTGGGCTCCACCACCATTGAGGTATGAGGAAGCTGGGCCTTCCAGAAGCCGGGCCCCCACTAGACCCTGTACATGGTGACCAGGTGCTTGCTGACAATGGGGATAGACGCAGGAGTCTCCCACATGCGGAGGAACAGCCAGGCTAGGATGGGCAGAACCGGGACAGTGAGGGATTCCCTTGGTGGAGCCTCATATTGTAAAATATCGAGCTCCTCTACTAGGGCTCAAACAAATGTCCCGCACAAACTCCAGAAAGGAGGTGTCTTCGGGGGGAAACCACCGCTTCTGAACCGGCAGGGAAGGATCCGAGGGGAGGTCTGGATGAGCCCAAGATTCAAGGGAAGTATCCCCCTTCGAACTCCCAGCCCGAGAATTCTAAGGAAGACTTGGAGCTAGGCTGCTTGAGCAGAGTCTGTGCCTCTTGCTGGGCTCCCGAGGCTGAAGCCCACCTGGAGCCAGAGGCACTAGCTCGAGAAGATTTCGCACCCGAAGACCAGGATGGAGATTGAGACCTCTGCTGGGATCCCTCATGAGGCCCTTGGTTCTCGGGGGTTGGCATAGCAGTCTGGGGAGCCATCACAGGCATCAACCTCAAGGACTCAGGGTGTGTGCCAGCAGGGCCTGGCAGCAGCACGTGCTGGGCAGTAAGGAAGGCAGAAACGCTGCGCTCCAGTGCCAGCATTCGGGCCTCCCACTCGGGAGTGGGACCCTGCAACACTGATGCCGGGGTGACTGGGTCGGGAGTCGAGGAGGAGAGAGGGTCATCGCTGGAACGACCCTCGGGAGACCGGGCACCATCACCGGAGGCCTCTGTATCTGTACGAGGTACCTTTCAATGCCACTCCTTGTCTGACTCTCGGGACTGCCGAGGAGGGCTGAGGGACCAAGCGCAATAACACTCACGCTTGTCTGAAGCCCCTGACAGGATCTTCGAAGCCTTCTTCTTCCACTCCCTTTCGGGGGACCCTTGCTCAGAGTGATGCTGGGGTTGTGGAGCGGCCGCGGGGGACCCCAGAGGCTGAAGGTCAGTGGAGCTGGAAGCTACCGGGGACACCAGGACCGTCTTACGGAAAATATCGTCCAGCTTCTGCTTACGGCTCTGGATGGCCTTGGAGGACATCTTTTTAAAAAGCGAGCAGAACTTCAGGATGTGGTCAGCTCCTAGGCACCTAAGACAATACAGTCATGGGTGTCCGTGAGCAACATATTTTTGGAGCATCTGTCACACTTTTTGAAACCGGAGGCCATGGGGGCAAAAAGAATCCCCGCAAGGTCGAAGACCTTCGGCTCAGCCAGCGGTTGAAAAGGGCGCAAAAACGTGCTGGAGACAAACTCAAGAAAAAAAGAAAAAAATGAAAAACGATAAAGTCCCGGGGCCCACTGCTGAAGCAAGGGCACTGGGGACGGTGGGAAGAGGACCAGAAAACCGGAATTAGAGAGAGAATTTTTGAGAATTTTTCTGACGTACAGGATGTGCGTCCAAAGGGCTACGCAGAATAAGGGAGACTGATCAAGATGGCACCCTTGGGCAGGAAGGAGACCATGTATGCGTGGTGGCATTCCCAAAGGCTTTCTTTGAAAGCTGTGGAAATGCTCTGCACGGGTCTGTTAGTGCCAACATCACCTATATGTGAGGACTGACTTCCTGCTTGTTCCTGGAGAACTTCTGTGTTTCTCCCATGCTTTCTTGAATTCAGATACTGTTCTCTTCTCTACAACCTCCACTGGGAGGCTATTCACTCTTTCTGTAAAGAAATATTTCCATATATTACTCCCTAGTCTATTCACTTTCAACCTCCTCCTATGTCCCCTCATTGCAGTGCTTTCTTTCAAATGAAAGAGGCTCTCCTCCTCTTTATTTATGCTAGGGAGGGATTTAAACGTCTCTATCATATTCCCCCTATCCCGCCTTATCTCTAACATATACATATTGAGATCTTTAAGTCTCTCCCCATACGGTTTATAATGAAGATCATTGACCATTTGGTAGCCACCCTCTGTACCGACTCCATTCTGTTTACAGTATATACGTTTGAAGGTGTGGTCTCCAGAATTGCACACAATACTCAAAATGAGTTCTCACCAAAGACTTCTATAAAAGCACTATCACTTTTTTTTTTCTGCTGGCCATTCCTCTCCCTATGCACCCAAGCATCCTTCTGGCTTTCACCATTGCTACAGTATTTGTTTAGCCACTTTAAGATCATCAGGAACAATCATGACCAGGTCCTACTTTTCTTTCATGGACAGAAGCACTTCTCCCCTTAGCTAGATCCCTCCATCTTTTCTACTCTCTCTCTTGCAGATTTGGGTATCATCTGCAAAGAGGCAAACCTTACTCAATAGCCCTTCTGCAATATCACTAACATAACTGTTAAAAAGAAACGGACCAAGAACAGATCCCTGCGACCCACCACTGGTTACATCGTTTTCCTCAGAGTGAGCTCCATTTACCTGTACCATTTTCCATCTCCCACTCAACCAATTTCTAACCCAGACAGTCACTTTAGGGTCCATCCCTAGGATGCTCAATTCATTTATTAATCAACTGTGCAGAACGGTGTCAAAGACTTTACTGAAATCTAACCCCACATCTAGGGCTCTCTCCTCAGTCCAACTCTCTGGTCACCCAGTCAAAAGAAATCAATATGATTTATCTGACAAGATTTGCCTTTAGTAAATCCATTGCCTCAGATCCTGCAATCCACTGGACTCCAGAAACCTCAATATCCTCTGTTTTGGCAGTATTTACATTAATTTGCTCACCACAGAGGTCAGACTAACTGGCCTGTAGTTCTCAACCTCATCCTTCTGCTTTTGTGTAAAGGGACGACATTGGGACCACTCCAGACTCTAAAGAAGCACTGAAAAGGCCAGGCAGTGAAGCCGCTAGAACTTCCCCAAGTTCCTTCAATATGCTGGGATGTATCCTATCTGGCCCCATTGCTTTGTCTACTTTTAGTTTAGCTAATTCCTCACAAACACAGTCTTCTGAAAATCATTTAAGATCCCCTTCACTTCTGTTCCTATTTGTGGATGTTTTCTGAGGTCCTGCTCCTGGCCCTTCATCTGAGAACACAGAACAAAATATCTGCTAAACAGTTCCACTTTATCCTCATCAGCTTCTACATATTTCTCCCCTTCACTCTTGAGTCTGATAACACCACTTTTGCACTTCCTCTTCTTGCTAACATATCTGAAAATGTCTTTTCCCCCTATTTTATTGCCTTGGCTATTTCTTCTTTTTGTATCTTGGCTTTCCTGACTCCTTTCCTAGCTTCTCTGGGTTTTTCCAAAAATGTATTCTCGTTTTCCTCTTTCTATGATCTCTTGTACTTTATAATTTATTTATTTTATTTATTTATTTATCTATTACTTCTATACCGCCCCTTCCAGAGATCAAGGGCGGTTTACATGGAACAAGTTAACATATTATGTATACTTCGGTATACATTTACATTGAACAGGAATTTTTTAACTTTTTACAAATAACAATAAATGCGATAAACTGTCCAAACTATTTACACAGGCTATTTACAAGTGGTTATATACAGTGTGTTATAGAATAATCATAGGTCATGCGTAAGTGGTGGAATTTATTTCCATTTTTCTTGAGTTTTTTGTGTGTGTGTAGGGGGACTGGGTGGGGTTAGCTAATTGCGGTTTTAGGAGTTTTGAGTTTGTGTGTTTGTGGATGCTGCGGGACAGGACTTGGGGGGTAGGGGATTTGGAAATGTTCGGAGAATAGGTAGGTTTTGAGTTCCTTCCGAAATTGGGAGAGGTCTTTTATGATACGGAGGCCTAATGGGAGATCATTCCAGAGCATGGGGGCAGTGAACGTGAAGGCTCTGGCACTTGAGGATTTTTTAGTCTTCATGAATGTTTTTGGCATATCGAGTGAGTGGGCTGCGTTTTGTCTGCGAGTTCTTAATTTGGATGGGGTCTGTAGTAGTGTTGATAGGTGTGAGGGGGCGATGTCGTTTAGGAGCTTGAAAGTTGTTAGGAGAATCTTGTATCTGATTCGGCTGTTTATAGGGAGCCAATGTAGTTCTAGGAGTATCAGGGTCACATGGTCTGTTAGGCGAGCTTTAGTGATTACTTTTGCGCAGATGTTCTGGGCTCTTTGTAATAGGTAGGTATTTTTTTGTGGTAGGCCAGTTAGGAGACTGTTGCAATAATCGAAATGGGGTGTGATGAGTGTATTAACAACCGATCTAAAGTCATGTGTGTCAAGGAGGGGCCTTAGGTGTTGTATGGTTTTGAGTTTATGAAATATGGTTCTTACTGTCTGCTTTATGTGCAGTAGCATGGTGAGAGTATGATCTATTATTACACCTAGGTATTTTACCTCTTTTTTAACAGGTATAGCTGTATTGTTGATTGAGATTGTTGTTGGAAAAGTGTCCTCAGTCACAGGTGTTCTTGTAACAAACATTGCTTCGGTTTTTTTGAGGTTAATGCTGAGGTAATTGGTTTCCATCCAAGAGGTGGTCTCAGCCATGCATTCAGATAGGGTGTTGTAAGTGGGGTTTTTGGTGGTTATGGGGATGGCGAGCATGATATCGTCAGCATAAATAAAGTGACTAATCTTGTGTGTTTTCTAAATATGTTAGTGATAGGTTGCAAGTATAGGTTGAAAAGGAGGGTGGAAAGAGCTTATCCCTGGGGTATTCCTTGTCCTTGGGGGAAGGTTTCTGATGCCTCTTGGTCTATTTGAACACGTATTAGTCTATTTGTGATGTAGGACTTGAACCATTTGAGAACAGTCCCACCTATTCCTAGGTTTTCTAGCCTATTGATCAGAGTAGGGTGGTTGATGTTGTCAAAGGCGGCAGAGATGTCTATAAAGAGGAGTAGAAAGCCTTGATTGTTGACATCTGTGCCTTTGATGAGGTAGTCCATCAGTGTAATCAAGAGGGTTTCCACTCCGTGGAAGGGGCGGAAACCAAATTGGTGTGAGTCAAGGGGTTTGTGCTCATCAATATGGTCCTGTAATTGTAACTGAATTGTTTTTTCTATTATTTTAGCAATAAATGGAATGCTGGCTATTGGTCTGTATGAATTTGGATCTTTTGAGTCAAGTTTATAATGGTCAATTTTATAATGAGTCAAGTTTATAATGGTCACCTTCTTTTTCTTCACCTTCTCAGCTACTTTTTTGAGAACCAAAATGGCCTCCTTTTCCTTTTATTTACATTTCTAACAAAAGTTTGGTTGCCCTTAAAATATCCCCTTTCAGTTTCACCCATTGCTTTTCTACATCCCCCCAGCTGTTCCAAACCTGCTAACAACTCCTTGAGATATTGTCCCATCTTGGCAAAGTCAGTTTTCCTAAAGTCTAAAACCCTCACTTTTGAATGGATTTTATCAGCCCTAGTCCTAATACTGAACCACACCATCTGGTGATCACTGGATGCGAGATGATCGCCCACTATAACATCAGAAACCCTTTCCCTATTGGTAACCACCAGGTCCTATATGGCCCCTTCATGTGTGGGTTCTGTAACCAATTGCCTGAATAGTTATTCCTGTAGAAAATCCAGGATCTCCTAATTTCTAGATGACACTGCAAAAGGGATGTGCTAATCAACATCCAGCATAGTGAAATCACCTGTTGGTAACACTTCTCCTTTCATGGAAATGCTGCGTATGTCTTTCATTAAATGTGTCCACTTTTTCTCCTTGTAGAGATCTGTATATCACTCCAATCCAAATGGATTTCCCATTCTCTTTTTTTAGTTTAATCCAAGTGCCTCCTCACACCATTGTAATTCTATAACTTTAATATGATTTTTTTTTACATATTGTACCACACTTCCTCCTCTTCTTCCTACTCTACCCTTCCTGAATAAACTATATATATTATGATATAATTACATTCCAGTCATGGCTGTCCGTGAACCATGTCTCTGTAACCGTCACTAAATCCAAATCAGCCTCTTCCATTAAAGCCTCAATATCTGGTATCCTATTTTCAATACTACGATCATTTATGCACACTGCTTTCCAGATGTCGCCTCTTTTACCCATTTCTACAGAGGTATTTAATGTTTTACTTACCTGAGAGCTTTCATTTACCTGGAGGTTTACTTTGCTCATCCCCAACGAATCTTGTTTAAAGCCCTCTTCAGTAGATTAATCAGTCTTCTGTGGAAGACACTTTGACCCTTCTTGGCTAAGTGGACACCATCTCTGTACTGCAGCCCTTGGAAAATCATCCCATGGTACAGGAAACCAAAATGCTCATGACGACACCTTCCACGCAGTCATGCATTCATCTTCTCTGCCTTGGCCTTTACCCTCAACAGGGAAGATTGAAGCGAACACCACCTGCATATCTATCTGCTTCATCCTCTCTTCCAGAGTCATGAAGTCACACTTGATACACTTGGAGGAATACCTAGTAGTATCATTTGTGCTGACATGGATGAGCATCATCAGATTATAGTCAGTAGGCTTGATGAGTTCAGCAAAATTCCCATAACATCTTGGGATTTTGGTACCTGGCAGAAAGCACACCTTCCTGGACAACAACTTTGGTTGGCAGACGGACGCCTCAGTACCCCTCAAAAGAGATTCATCACCACTCGTACCTTTCGCTTCCTTGTGGTCACTGATTTTGAAACTCTGAGGTGCTTGAGCTCTGGTTCTTCCCTTTCATGGGATGCTTTCACCTCCTCCACTTTCAGGGCTGCATAATAGTTCTTCAGTTGGAGGACTGGAGGAGTGGGTATTGTTGATTCTTCAGGCTCTGGTGACTCGTGTCCAACTCTCTTCATTCTGCAGCATACCATCACCAGTCCTCTGGGACCACTCTAAAGAAGCACTGGAAAGATCAGGCATTGGAGCTACTAGAACTTATCTAAGTTCCTTCAATACTCTGGTCTGACTTATGAAAAGAATTCATAACCTCCAAGTACCAGAGAAGCAACCTCTGAGCATTCAGAAGGCAAGATCCTTATCCTTTCCCCAACCCTGCTCCTTAGAGGAGGACAGGCAGACCACCTGGTTCACATGAAAGGAAGAAATCACCTTAAGCAAGAAGGAAGGCACAGGCCAAATAGAAACGGCCTCCTTTGAAAAGACAGATAAGGATACTGGCAAGACAGAGCTCACAGTTCAAAAATCCACCTTCCAGAACAAATCACAACCAAGAAAACAGTCTTGAGCATCAAATCCTTCAATGCAATGTGCTTCAAAGGTCTCCAACATCAGGGCCCTGAACAGCAGTCCCAGATCCCAGGAAGGGACCACAGAACAGAAGGGGAGGACAGAGATATCAACCCACCTGAAGAAAGCATGAAACATCCAGATGCAAGGCTAGTGACTTACCAGCTACAGGACCTCTGAAACAGGCCTTCAGAGAGTAAGAGAGAGGCCCTTTTCCAGACCTTCCTGCAGAAAGGCCAGCAGGCACAACACATTGGCTACCTCAGGGACCATGCACCATACCATCGCTCAAAAAGGCGGGTTTGCACGTATGCCAGGTTGGTTGACTTCCTCCAGGCTCTGAGCAGAGTGGAAACCACTGCTGGGAAGTAGCCCTTACACACTATCCATCTACTTTCAAAAGCCAAGCCGTAAGCAAGAAGGGACGATCAGTTCCTGATGTAATAGGCCCCGAGACGGAAGCAAACAAAGGTGTGGCACTTGTAGCAGCTGCATCAATTTCCAAACCACGCTCTTCTCAGCCAATCCAGTGCAACCAGAACAATCCTTCCTAAGTGACACTCTATACGATGAATCACACACCCCGCCAGGGTCCACGGAGGAAACACAGACAGCAGGTGTAAACGTGGCCAAGGCTGAGCCAGGGCATTAATGTCCTCAGACTCTGTTTCCAAGCAGCGATTGAAGAAGCAACCCACTGACACTGGAATGGATCACCATCAGATCCATCTTGGGATGACATTATCAGTGCAGAATCAACTGAAACGTCTCCCGGCTCAATTCCCATTCTCCTGGATCTAGAAAGTGCTGGCTGAGAAAGTATGTTTCCACATTGTACACCACAGCAAAGTGCTGAACCAACAAGGTTAGGAGGTTCTTCTCTGCCCACGCAATCAGGAGAGCCATCTCCATGGCCAACCCGGCATTCCTCGTGCCATCTTGCCGACTGACATAAACCACTGTTGTAGCACTGTCAGACAACACTCGAACTGCCCAGCATTCAACCAGGGGCCAGAAATAGAGAAGAGCCAACCTAATGGCCCTGGCCTCTAAGTGGCTTTTAGACCACACCACCTCCCTGCAGTTCCAAAGGCCCTGGGTTGTTCAGTCTTGGCAATGGGCTCTCCCAGCCTGAGAGACTGGCATCCAGCAGCATTCCCTTCCTCAAATGACTGGGCTGCTGCCACCACTGCAGGCTGGCCTTCACCATCACCAGGAGCAGCAGCCTGAGCTCAAACTCCTGAAAACTTGGGGACCACCGAGTCAGCAAGGACTACTGGAGTGGCTGCATATGACCACGCGTCCACAATCTGAGGAGCTGAAGATAATCCCAAACTCTGGGAGCCTGCTGTGAAATGAACAGTGCCAGGCAATCGAACACCTTCATGACTCTTTCCTCTGGCAGGAAGACTCTGCCCACTTAGCATTGTAACATGCTCCCAGGAACTCCAGGGACTAGGAAGGTATCAACTGGCTCTTTCCCCAATTCATCATCCAGTCGAGGCCTTCCAAAAAGGACACCACTCGGGGCACTACCTGAGACGCCTCTGAAAGGGAATGGACTTGGATGAGCCAGTCATCCAGATATGGGTGCAAACAAAACCTCTAGCACTGTAGCATCACCGCCACCATCGCCATCACTTTGGAGAACGTCCAGAATGAGCCAGAATGATCCGTACTTTTTTCACACCACAAACTATAAGGAATACCTACCCATACCCAGATCAATCAGGTAAATGGGCACCATGGCCTGCAAGAGTGGCAACGTGTCCAATGTGATCCACACAGCAGCTTTTTTGTTCACAGACCCACAAGGGGAGATGACGAAAGCATCTGGGGATCGGCTCCTTGCATTCCAGAACATAGATGTACTGAATGGTTTCTCACACCCAGCAATCCTTGGTAACCCAGGTCCACTCCAGAAAAAAAAAAAGGTGAAGCCTGCCTCCAACTGGAGGTACTAGGGAATGAGTCCCCCAAACCTTCAATGTGCAGTCCAGGAGCAACCCCCTCTGAAGGTGGCCGAATCCTTGGATCTACAAGCTCCTTGAAAGGACTGAGAACGAGTCTGAAATCTGGAAGCAGAGGTGAAGAAAGGCTTTCCAGGCCAGTAGAAATGGGAGTCCCAAAACCTCCAGGGATCTAACCAGCATGCCCACGAGGTGCAGGCGGAGGCTAATGTAAAGGGGACTCTTAACTGCTTCACAGGCCCCCTGGACCTGTCCTCTGGAAGGCAGTAAGATTTTGTCTTGCCCAGATCCTTCACCAGCTATTCCAAATCGACCCCAAACAGAAGTTTCCCTTTAAAAGCCAGTCAGGATAACTGGGCTTTGGAAGAGATGTCCACTGCCAAATCCAACACCGTGTTACTGACGACAGGGCGCTGTCCCTGGACACTAGACAGACGAGAGCATACATGACTTTTAGCAAGGAAGGCCGTAGCAGACTTCAAAAGAGTCTGGCAAATAAGCAAACAGAATGCTAGGAAACATAAGGAAAGGAATGGAGAATAAAACCAAGAATATTATAATGCCAATGTATCATTTGATGGTACAGCCACACCTTGAATATTGTGTGCAATTCTGGTAGCCATATCTTAGAAAGGATATAACAGAATTAAAAAAGGTACAAAGGAGGATATCCCTATGAGGAAAGGCTTAAAAGGTTAGGGCTTTACAACTTGGAAAAGAGATGGCTGAGGGGAGATACGATAGAGGTCTATAAGTAAATGAATGGAATGGAACAGGTAAACGTAGATTGGTGGTTTATGCAATCAAAATGCTGAAAGATTAGGGGACATGCAATGAAGCTACAATGTAACCCATTTGTCTAATAAGAGAAAATATTTTTTTACTCAATGCATAATCAAACTCTGGAATTCGTTACCAGAAGATATAGTAAAAGCTGTTAATATAGTTGGGTTTTTAAAAAGGTTTGGACAAGTTCCTGGAGTAAAGGTCCATAAACCATTATTAAAGAGGACCCATGAAATCCACTGCTTGCTCCAGGATGAGCACTGTGGAAACTGTGTGCTTTTTTGGAAACCTGCCAGGTACTTGTGGCCGGAATTGGCCACTGTTGGAAACAAGATACTGGACCTTGGTCTGACCCAGTATAGAATTTCTTATGTTCCTATGGCAAAAGAGACTAAATCCACAGGAACAAGACTCAAGACATCAGAAGAGCACATACCACCAACTGAAGAATAGCAGCCGCCGCAGTGAACTGGTTCTTCAACAAGGAATCCACCTTGTGTTCCAGAGCATCCTTTAAGGCTAATCAGTCTCCCACAAGAATGGTGGTCCGTCTGGTTACTACCATGACCTGTACATCCACCTTGGGAATATCAAACCATACAATGAACTCCTTTTCCGGGAGAGAATGCATCTTTTTATACACCCTTAACCCCATAGGGGTTCACCTCTGGGAACAGGAAGACAGTAATGGATTTCTGTATACCTTGCAGAAGTGGGTGCATCTTCGGCTCCTGTTCAGTGTCTGGAGCATCCACCAAACTCAAGGTGGGTGAGATATTAGGCAACCAAAGCTACCAATTTCACCATGCAGAACAGGCAAATAACATCGGTCTCTTCACAATCCTGCAAAGGTGAGAGTATTTCTTCATCCACATCAGAGCTCAAAACTGAGCCATTGGAATCCAAATCTCATATAGATTCCAGCTGATCCCCATCTCCATGGGTTCACTTAGGCAAATGCAATCAAACAGGGCTTCCAGTCTCAGCCTGCTCCTCAGGAGACTGCACTCTGAGGACCCAGAGGCCGCAGGGGGTGAATTTCCATGCCAGAAAGATCAGGCCTGTTACAAAAAGGAAAGAAATATGGGGAAGACAATCCAGACTCCGGATGTTCTCCTCACGGAAATGACCCCCAACACCAGGGGACATAAGTCGCCACCGAGCCCCTAAAGGATGAGGGGCAGCCCACAGCACTGTCAATGGAAAACCCAGCCGGCTGGACATCCTTACCACAGTGTCATCCACCACCTCCTGCCCTAAGGCAGGCATGGCTGGACAAATTACATCCCCAAGCTGGAAGAGGGGAAGCAAGTCCTCCAGGGATGACTCAGAAGCTGCCATGCAAAAAGAGCAAAGACCAAAAGCTGGAGATGAAGCACCTCGTTTGCCATAGGCCAAACATTTCCTGGAAGAAAAGAGCGTTAAGGCAAGTATTACAACAGCGCACGCTAAGGCCGCAGGGATCCAAAAGGCACATGTTAATGGCGCTTACACAGCAATGCGTGTTACAGGCACTTAAGTAGGAGCGCGTGTTGGAGCTGCTTGGGCAGAAGGCATGCACAGACCATGCAACTACCAGGCACACGATAGTAAAAGCTCTACTAACGCATGCAGAAAACGTCAGGAAGCCTCCCCATGGCACCTACGATCACCAGCAGTCCATTCCAAATTGTGCCCCAGATGGAAGGAATTGGGAGCTCCCAAAAAGGACAATGACGAGGTCAGGCCTTGATACTCACCCCCGAGAATCCCAGGCAGAAATCTGTGCCAGGCTCAGCTCTACTCCCCTGAAACTGTTTCTCTGCTTTGCAGGCATTGCGTTTAAGTTGGAGTAGCCTAGGAGAGGAGTAAGAGCACTGACTTGGGAACCAAGGGACCAAGGTTCAATTCCCACTAGCACTCCTTGTGGCCTTGGGCAAGTCACTTAACCCTCCATTGACTCAGAAAAATCCAAGTTATCCATGTCCCTGTTTAATGTAGATTACCAAGATGAAGTTACATGTAAACCACTTTGACTGAAATGATAAAGTGGTTTAAAAATACCGTTAAATGTTCTGATTTCAGTAAAGCCTTTGACACCGTTCTGTACAGGCAACTTACAAACAAACTGAGCACCCTAGGGATGGACCCTAAAGTTACTGCTTTGGTTAGAAATTCGTTGAGTGGGAGGCGACAAAGGGTACAGATAAACGGAGCTCACTCTGAGGAAGAGATGGTTACTAATGGTGTGCTCCAGGGAACTGTCCTTAGTCTGATTCTTTTTAACATCTTTGTCAGTGATATAGCGGAAGGGCTTTCAGGTAAGGTTTGCCTCTTTGTAGATGATACCAAAATCAGCAATAGAGTAGATACCCAGGAAGGTGTGGATAACATGAGGAGGGATCTAGCTAAGCTTGAAGAATGGTCTAGAATTTGGCAGCTAAGATTTAATGTTAAAAAATGCAAGGTCATGCATTTGGGCTACAGCAATCCAAGGGAGCGATATAGTATAGGGGGTGAAGTACTTCTGTCCACAAAAGAGCGGGACCTAGGCGCAATTGTGTCTGATGATCTTTAAGTAGCTAAACAAGTAGAAAAGGTGACAGCAAAAACTAGAAGAATGCTTGGGTGCATAGGGAAAGGAATGACCAGCAGAAGAAAAGAGGTGACAGTGCCTCTGTATAAGTCTTTGGTGCAACCTCATTTGGAGTAGTGTGTGCAATTCTGGAGATCACACCTTCAAAAGGATATAAGGTTGGAGTTGGTACAGAGAGTGGCTACTAAAATGATTAGTGGTCTTCGTTATAAAGTATATGAGGACAGACTTAAGGACCTTAATACACAAATACTTTAGAGGAAAGGTGGGATAGAGGTGATATGATTGAGATGTTTAAATACCTCCGTGGCATAAATGCACAGGAGACGACCCTCTTTCGATTGAAAGCAAGCTCTGCTACGAGGGGATATAGGATGAGGATGAAAAGGGATAGACTCAGGAGTAATATGCAGAAATATTTCTTTACGGAAAGAGTGGTAGATGTGTGGAAGTCTCCTAGTGGAGGTGGTAGAAATGAAGACAGCATTTGAATTCAAAAAAACATGGGACAAACACAGAGGATATCTAAAGGAAAAAAAGGGGACTGTGATAGTGGTTGATATGGAAAGGCAGACTAGATAAGGCCATGTATAGTCTCTCTGCCATCATGTTTCTATGGTACGCAGATTCCTCTGACAGCCTTCTGCAATCTTCAGGAGATTGCAGGGGGGACAGAGGAGGAGGAGGAAGAGGGCGTTGAGGTTGTGAGAGGCTGATGAACTCTTCCAGATCCTTCCAATTTTCTGGCTGTTCAAGAGGCCCTTAACAGGTTAAGAGTGTGGAGCTGAGCCAATTTTTCCTCCTCTTCCTATGGCTACTGAAAAGACCACAGTCTAGTGGAGCCTCCCATGTCATGCTCGATTGAGAGAGACACCCTCAAAGTGGTCTTTCATTAGCGTTTAAATCAATCTTTTCATCTCAATTATTCAGATTTTCTTCAGAGTGTAGAAAACCTATCCATCGTCTGCCGGAAACAAAGAAATACTGAAGAGACCTCTGGTGGCTAAAGCGGATAGAGGCATTGGAGTGATGTCACTGAAACCTGGACATTTCATTGGTGGAGACAAAGAACCAATCTTCTGGAAGGGGTGCACAACCCACTTATCTGGACTGGTCTAGCAGGATGATATGGAATCAAGATTGGCGCCCCATCACTAGTATGTGGCATCTGTTTTGAGAACTAGGTCTTGATGTCATAGTAGGAAGGGTAACAACTGTCATGTTGGATCTCACAGTGCACTCTTAACATGATGTATACTACGGTGGTGCAGGAATTACCAAGGATAGAGGCTGAGAACACTGAATGCATTATTTGAGATCAGATTATATACACTGCAGTTTTTAAATCAGGTAAGGGGACATGCATTGCAGTATTGGCAATTATGCTCCAACTACATTCTTGGGAGCTAATTTTATAGCACGCACAAAAGAGATTAGGAGCATGAATGCTCTCTTGGAACAAACGCTCCAAACTGAATGCTGTAGAATATGATTTCTCTAATGGAAATGCTTTTGAGAGAACATAGGATGGATTTCTGAATGTTCACCAGACTGAAGAGGTGCAATTGTTTGTTTAGAGCACAAAAGCATGAGACTGAACACGACAGCAAAAAAACCCACATCCCAGCATAAGCATACCAAACAGCCTTGTTAATGGAGATATGCAGCCAGCATTATGAGATAATTGGAATGCTAGCCTCTGTATCTAAGAAAGTTCAAAGGAAGGGGATTTGTAGTGAATATAAAGCACAGTTACTTACCTGTAACAGGTGATCTCTGGGAACAGCAGGAATAAGTCTTCACATATGGGTACGTCGGAACCGACGGAGTCTGCGTGGGAACACTTCCCAGCGTCCAATCAGAACGCTTTTGGAAGCATCCCAGCACGCCTACGTGCTGCCTTCCCACCTTCCCAACTGCCTCTCCTCAGTTAAGTTTTAAAGCTGAGACAAAGAGAGAGAGAGAGGAAGGAAGGGAAAGATAGAAATAAAGAAATGCAACTCCTAGGGGAGGTGGGTGGGTTGAGAAGACTTATTCCTGCTGTTCCCAGAGATCACCTGTTACAGGTAAGTAACTGTGCTATCTCCAGGAACAAGCAGGAATGAGTCTTCACATATGGGGACTCCCAAGCTGAGATGCCCAGAGGGAGTCCTAGCATGTTGCGAGTCTAGAAAGAGCCATGCTATTCCTCAGGACCTCAGGCATCCTGGGGATGGAGGGCAGGAGTTGAATACAGACAAGGTGCTGCGGAACAGCTGGACTAGAACATCACCTCTATTGAGGAAGACCCTGTATAGAGGGCATTTAGTAGTAAAATATTGTAATATG
>CM066033.1:437740403-437771024 GCA_033557465.1 Ichthyophis bannanicus
TATAGCTATAGCAGAAGTTCTGCTAACAGACTCAAAAGAGTCTAGGGAAGCACGAGTAAGGAACCTAGAGATATTTTGAGCATGACTAACCAGTAAGGAATAGTCTGCTCTTTTGGGCTCTTGAATAGAAGGAGTCAAAAACAGTAATTTCTTTGTGACCTCTTCAAGAGATAAACCCATATAGAAAATATATGAGAGAATTCTTGCTGAAAGCATGGATGCCTGGAAGGTCTGGCGTCCAAAGGCATCTAAAGTCTTAGGGGCTTGTTTACAAAGCTGCGGTAGCGGTTCGCGGTCGTTATCGGAGCCGCGGCCCTTAGACTCACGACCAGGCGGATAAGAAGAATGCTTTTTAGTACTCTTCACCCGCCTCATTGTTGATTCTACAACAATGGAATGATGAGGAAGTTGAGTCTTCTGAAAACCTGGAGAGGGGGGCACCTGATATAGAAGATCAGCTGCCCTGGAAGGTGGGGGTACCGTTAAAGGAGCTTCCCACATTCGTAGGAGGAGATCCTGCAAGGAATGATGTAAAGGAAGCATGATGTTCTCCTTTGCTCTAGCAGAAATATACAGGGATTCTGTATTCCCTTGTGTAGGATCCTGTCCAGGTATAGAAATGGCAAGTGATTTTGCCATATCCAGGAGAAAAGTTTGAAAAGAAAAATCCCCAGAGGGAAATTCTTTTGGACAGGCTAGATCTGCTGAAGAACTAGCATTGGCACCGAGGGATATATCCAACTTTATAGGAATATAAGATCCTGAATGGTGGTCCTTAGAGGATGGTCGCCGGTACCACAGGAGGTCGGGACCAGGAACAGTCGGTAGCACATCGTCCATGCTAGGGATCGATTCCAAACTCGGTATCGAGGGAAGCGAGCCTGATGAGAGAAGCATGGAAGGCACCGACAGCAATGGTAATGTGGATAGCGGTACCGATTCCGGCACCGCATCCGATACTTGTGGATGAAGGCCAGCCGGTGACAACTCTAACGGTATTGAAGAAACCGAGAGTGCCGGACATGGATTATCGGAACCGTGCCTTCGGTACCATCTGGTGTCGGTACCAAGGCGAGTTGGTACCCAGTCCTCCAGACTGGAGATCATTTCTAGACTCGGCATCGAAGGAAGCGAGTCTATCGATGCACATCTGGAAGGTACCGACGTCGGTACTAGTATCGGTACCGGAATCGATACCGATACTGCAGGGTCGGTCTGTGGCGTATCCAACGGCCCCGAAGGTACCGAGGACCCCAGACTACGATCCCTGGTGAGGAATGTTTCATCCAAAACCATTGCCGATGCCGGGGTATCGGTACCGCTCGAAGCGGATGCCACCTCCAAGCATGGCTCAGGTATGTTCTTTGAGGGGTGAACCTCAGGAACAACCTGAAATCCCATACAGGCTTTGGAGGCCGAAGACTCCCACCGGGGTTTTAAAACCAGTGTATTCTCGAGAGTAAGGCCAGAGGCATCTCTATGCTGTGCATGAGATCTACCACTCGAGGACTGGTTAGTCTTAAAAGACTGTTTTTGGGTTACCTGATCCCGTGTAGAAGAAGAAGTGGACGGTGCCCTGAAGTTGGATGGGGACCGCATATCGGGGGAAACTCGATGCTGAAGACTTCTTCCCACAATACTATTGCAGGAGGGACACTCCGGAGGAAAATGGTCAGGACCCAAACAGGTTAGACAGCAATTCTGAGTGTCTAAAATTAACTCTGTACCATCACAGTTTGTACATTTCTTGGGAATAGTGGCTGGAGGTTCCATGAAGGAAAGTGAGTAGGCCTAGCAGGCCTAAGAAAACCGTGAGGCACTAACAAGGAAAAAATATTCCTTAAAAAGGAAAGATTTTACAAGAAAAAGAAACACCGGCGGTACCGGTGGCATCGGGGAAGGCAGCCGCGACCACAAGAAAAATAAAAAATAAAAATAATTTTCTGCGGTGACAGGACGACGTCCTGCCAGCTCCGTGGAAAAACGAAAACTGAGGAGAGGCAGTTGGGAAGGCAGGAAGGCAGCACGCAGGCATGCTGGGATGCTTCCAAAAGCACTCTGATTGGACACTGGGAAGCGTTCCCGCGCAGACTCCGTCGGTACCGACGTACCCATATGTGAAGACTCATTCCTGCTTGTTCCTGGAGATCTGGATTTAAGGATGAAAATGAAATTCACTAAGGCACAAGAAATGTCTTGAGATCAAATAGACAGGTTAAAAAATGAAAGGCAATTACAAAATACAAAGAGCCTAGTGAAAATAAGGATACCCTTGGAAAACCCGATGTTAGATAGTCAGGGGAGACTTCCTTGAAGAAAGAAGGCTTTTCCTTTTCTTAGCTTGCAACCAGTGTCTGTTTATTGCAGATGAACAGCCACTCTCTCTGTTTGTGCTGATTGTCAGAGTGATGCATAATGTACATCACGTATAATACTCAACATAGTGTAAAAAAAAAAAAAAAAAAAAAATGCATGCCTTGCAATTCAGCCTGTTTAGAAATACAACATAGTTCATTATTTGTTCAACTTGAAGTCTGGCTGCAAATTGTTTCTATAAAGAGAGAAGAGTGAATACTAGGATTTCTGTTTTCATTGAGAGAAATTAAATGAAATATCTAACTGTTATTATATCTAATTGAATTTATTTATTTTTTGCTTTAGAAAAAAAAAAACGAGTTGAGGCAGAACAGATAATTTGTAATGGACTGCACGTCATTAGTATCAAGCCTCCAATGGCAAAAACGATTTTAATAATAATTGCAAAGTGCACCAGTAGTATATTTCTACAGAAGAAAACAGTACCAAGAATACTGAGAGGTAAAAATAAGGATAAAACTCAAGAATCCATAGTCTTATTAACAATAATGGTAAAGGTGTTTAGCAAATCTAGGGAAAGATGTACATAGTTTCCCCCAGTTACTTCCAAGTTGATCTCCCTGTTTATTGTAAATACAACTCAAAGTTCCTTGTGTTGTATAGTTGATGTTAAATGTAAACCGCTCTGATCTAAAATAGAGCGGTATAGAAGAACTGTTAAATAAATAAATAAATAAATCTACCACAGAAACAGGGGAGGGGGGGCTTTACTTACACAGTATTTCAGTGTGAATGAGCTGGAAATAGTAGTACCCTTTGGATTGTAGGGTAGGTGATGGCAGGGAAAGGCACCGTGGCCTTTTACCCTATTTTTTTTGTGTCATGAAAGAAACGTGAAGGGCATCAAGCTTGTGCTAAGACACATGCTTCCAGAGCAATCAAATTGTTAGGCACCTTTAATAAGCCAGTATGCAGCAGAAGCTAAAGAATCTACATTCCAGTATTTTATTTATTTGTTTTTATATACCGCCACTTCCAGAGATCAGTGGCAGCTTACAATGAACAGTGAACACAACAAGAACTTTATATTACAACATCAGAAGGACTTATTTAAAGGTAAGGATAGTAACTAACAATATTGCCATAATTATATACAAAAAGCAATTTACTGTTTCAAAACATTTTGGTGCATTAGAGTTAAGAAAGCAGTTACTTACCTGTAACAGGTGATCTCTGGGAACAGCAGGAATAAGTCTTCACATATGGGTACGTCGGTACCGACGGAGCCTGCGCGGGAACGCTCCCCAGCTTCCCAAAAAGGAAAGCTTTTGGGAGCATCCCACAGCACCTGCGCGCTGCCTTCCCGCCTTTCCTAACCGCCTCTCCTCAGTTCGAGTTTTAAAGCTGAGACAAAAGAGAGAGAGAGGAAAGGAAAGACAGATAGATACAACTCCTAGGGGAGGTGGGAGGGTTCTGAAGACTTATTCCTGCTGTTCCCAGAGATCACCTGTTACAGTTAAGTAACTGTGCTATCTCCAGGAACAAGCAGGAATGAGTCTTCACATATGGGGACTCCCTAGCTAAGATGCCTGGGAGATCCCCAAGGATATGAGACCCTGGGAAGGGTTCTACCTTCTCCTATGGATCTCAGGCATCTATCCAGGGAAGGAGGGTAGGAGTTGATTAAGAATGGAACAGGTGTTTGAGAACAGCCTGACCAAACAAGGCATCCCGGCGGGAGTCCTTGTCCAAGCAGTAATGGGCTGTGAAGGTATGAACCGAGGCCCAGGTGGCTGCTCGACAGATCTGGTCGATGGACACAGAATTTAGATGAGCCATAGAGGTGGCCATGGCCCTCACATTATGAGCTGTGACATGGCTCTCCAGAGAAAGGTTCTTACTCTGGTAGGCGAAAGAAATACACTGAGCAATCCAATTGGACAGTGTCCTCTTAGAGACTGGAAGTCCCAAATGAGAGGGATCAAAAGCAACAAAGAGCTGGGAAGACTTCCTATGCTGCTGTGTCCTTTGTAAGTAAAGGGCAGGTAAATATACCTCTTGATTAAGATGAAAAGGTGAGACCACTTTAGGCATAAAGTGTGGATTGGTCCTAAGGACTACCTTATCATGATGGAACCTTGTATAAGGTGAATTAGCCACTAAGGCCTGCAGCTCACTGATGCGGCGAGCTGAGGTGACTGCAATGAGGAAAATAACCTTCCAGGAAAGAAATTTCAAGGAGGTGGTGGCTAAGGGTTCAAAAGGAGGCTTTATAAGCTGAGCAAGAACCAGATTTAAATCCCATGCCACCGGAGGAGGCCTAATGGGAGGTTTAGTTAAAGTTAGGCCTCTCATGAATCTTGCAATAAGAGGATGAGAGGAAATAGGTTGTCCATTGATAGGCTTAAGGGATGCTGCAATAGCACTCAAATGGACCCTTACTGAATTCATCTTAAGGCCTGCATTGGAAAGATGCAGGAGGTATTCCAATAGAGAATTCAAAGGTAATGCTAGAGGGTCGAGACCCCTTTCAGCACACCAAATGGAAAATCTTTTCCATTTAAAAGCATAGGAACGCCTAGTGGAAGGTTTTCTGGAAGCATGGAGGATATCCTTCACTTGTTGAGAAAGATTCCAGCCTTGAAGGTCTAGGCCTTCAGTAACCAAGCTCTGAGGTGAAGGGACTTGGGGTTTGGGTGCCACAAAGTCCCCTCCTCCTAGGACAGAAGGTCTGGAGCAGCTCCCAAATCCAGGGAGGGGGCTTGGAAGAGATGCAGAAGTAGAGGGTACCACACTTGGCGTGGCCAGCGTGGAGCTATGAGGATCATAGATCCTTGATCCCTCTGGAGTTTGAACAGAGTCTTGGGAATCAAGGGAATGGGTGGAAAGGCATACAGGAAGCCCTGAGCCCAGTGGAGGAAGGCATCCTTGGCCTGAACTCCCTGACACGGAATTCTGGAACAGAACCAGGGAAGTTTGGCATTCCACGGACTTGCAAAGAGGTCTATGTCCGGGGTTCCCCATTCTTGGAAGATTCTGAGTACCTGATCCATGTGCAGGGACCATTCGTGTGGGAGCAGAACTCGACTGAGTCTGTCTGCCCAAGTGTTTTGGATTCCTGGGAGGTATACTGCCAGGAGATGGATTTGATGCTCTCTGGCGAAGGCCCACAATCTTAAAGCTTCGTTGCAAAGCGACAGAGAGCCAGTTCCGCCTTGCTTGTTTATGTAACACATGGCTACTTGATTGTCCATATGAATGAGGACTGTCTTGTAGCTGAGCAGGGTATGAAAGACCTTGAGAGCTAGAAAGACTGCTCGAAGCTCCAAGTGGTTGATATGAAGAAAGGTCTCCTGTGGGGACCAAGTGCCTTGAGTGGAGAGGTCTTGTAGATGAGCTCCCCAACATGTTTGGGAGGCATCTGTTGTGAGGGTTGCTTGGGGCAACAACTGTTGGAAGGGGGACCCCAGCAACAGATTTTGAGTGGACATCCACCATTGGAGAGACCAAAAGAGACGTTTGGAGGTTGCTATTTGGTCTGAGAGAGCTCCTGATGCTTGAGTCCACTGGGTGGACAAAGTCCATTGGGCTGCTCTCATGTGTAGGCGAGCATAGGGTACCACATGCACTGTGGAAGCCATGTGGCCTAGCAGTTGTAGCATCTGGCACTTAAGTGGCTCTTTGACTGAATCTGGGAGGCTAACTACACTAGACATTGGCAACGGGCCTGAGGAAGGTAGGCCCGTGCAGTGGTAGTATCCAACCAGGCCCCTTTGAATTCTAGGGACTGAGTAGGGGTGAGCTGAGACTTTGGGAGGTTTACCACAAGTCCCAGATACTGCAGAATGCGTCTTGTGCGGTCCAGGGAAATCTGGGCCTCTGACTGAGATGGAGCTCGGATGAGTCAGTCGTCCAGGTATGGGAATACAAATATTCTCAGAGTGCGTAGAAATGCAGCTACTGTTGCCATGCATTTGGTGAACACTCTTGGGGCAGAGGCCAGACCAAAAGGAAGCACCCTGTATTGATAATGTTTTCCTTGGAAAAGAAAACGGAGGAATCTTCTGTGAGATGGATGGATGAGGACATGTGTGTACGCATCCTTGAGATCTAGAGAACAAAGCCAATGCTGACTTTGAAGGTATGGAAGGAGAGTGCCAGAGAAAGCATCTTGAACTTCTCCTTGCATAGAAATTTGTTCAATTCCCTGAGATCTAATATGGGTCTGTATCCCCGTCTTTTTTGGAATGAGAAAATAGGGGGAGTAAGCACAGTTACTTACCTGTAACAGGTCATCTCTGGGAACAGCAGGAATTAGTCCTCACATATGGGTAAGTCGGAACCGACGGAGCCCGCGCGGGAAAGCTCCCCAGCTTTTCAGATGAAAAGCTTTTGGGGCTTCCCACAGCGCATGCGCGCTGCCTTCCCGCCTTCCTTACCAGCTCTCTTCAGTTCGAGTTTATAGCTGAGACAATAAAGAGAGGAAAGGAAGGTAGATAGATAGAGGATACAACTCCTAGGGGAGGTGGGTGGGTTGTGAGGACTAATTCCTGCTGTTCCCAGAGATCACCTGTTACAGGTAAGTAACTGTGCTATCTCCAGGAACAAGCAGGAATAAGTCCTCACATATGGGGACTCCCTAGCTAAGATGCCTGGGAGATCCCCCTCCAAGGGTAAACCATCTTCGTATGGATCTCAGGTATCCATTCAGGGAAGGTGGGCAGGAGTTGCTTAAGTATGGAACAGGTGTTTGAGGACAGCCTGACCAAACAAGGCATCCCGGCGGGAGTCCTTGTCCAAACAGTAATGGGCTGTGAAGGTATGAACCGAGGCCCAAGTGGCTGCTCGACAGATCTGATCTATGGATACAGAGTGAAGATGAGCCATAGAAGTAGCCATGGCTCTCACATTGTGAGCTGTGACATGGCCTTCCAGAGAAATGTTCTTACTCTGGTAAGTAAAAGAAATACACTGAGCAATCCAATTGGAAAGTGTACGTTTGGAGACTGGAAGTCCCAAATGAGAAGGATCAAAAGCCACAAAAAGTTGGGAAGACTTTCGATGTGGCTGAGTCCTGTTGAGGTAAAAGGCGAGAGTTCTTTTACAGTCAAGAGTATGAAGGTTCCTCTCTGCACTGGATGCATGAGGAGCTGGGAAAAAAACAGGTAGATATACCTCTTGATTAAGATGAAAAGGCGAGACCACTTTGGGCATAAAGTGGGGATTCGTCCTAAGGACCACCTTATCATGATGTAATCTGGTATAAGGTGGATTAGCCACCAAAGCCTGCAGTTCACTGATGCGGCGAGCCGAAGTGACTGCAATAAGGAAAAGAACCTTCCAGGAAAGAAATTTCAAGGAGGTAGAGTCCAAAGGCTCAAAAGGTGGTTTCATAAGCTGACCTAGAACTAGGTTCAAATCCCATGCTACCGGCGGAGGTCGGATGGGAGGTTTAGTTAGGGTCAGGCCTCTCATGAACCTTGCAACGAGAGGATGAGAGGAGACAGGTTGTCCATTTATAGGTTTTAAGGATGCTGCAACAGCACTTAAATGGACTCGTACTGAATTCGTCTTGAGGCCTGCATTGGAAAGATGCAGGAGATAGTCTAGTAGAGAATTCAAAGGAAGTGCCAGAGGGTCAAGACCCTGTTGAGCACACCAAATGGAAAAACGTTTCCATTTGAAAGCATAGGAACGCCTGGTAGAGGGTTTCCTAGAGGCATGAAGGATATCTTTCACTGGTTGAGAAAGATTAAACTCATGAAGGCTTAAGCCTTCAGTAACCAAGCTCGGAGATGTAGGGACTTGGGGTTTGGGTGCCACAAAGTCCCTTTCTCCTGAGACAGAAGGTCTGGCGCAGCTCCCAGGTCCAGGGAGGAGCCCTGGGAGAGCTGTAGAAGTAGAGGGAACCACACTTGGCGTGGCCAGCGTGGAGCTATAAGGATCATCGACCCGTGATCCCTCTGAAGTTTGAACAGAGTCTTGGGAATCAAAGGAATGGGTGGAAAAGCATACAGGAATTCCTGACCCCAATGCAGGAGAAAGGCGTCGTTGGCCTGAGCTCCCTGACACGGAGTCCTGGAACAGAACCGGGGAAGTTTGGCATTCCACGGACTTGCAAAGAGGTCTATGTCCGGGGTCCCCCATTCCTGGAAGATTCTGTGTATCTGGTCCATATGCAGGGACCACTCATGTGGAAGCAGAACTCGACTGAGTCTGTCTGCCCGAGAGTTTTGAACTCCTGGAAGATACACTGCCAGAAGATGAATTTGATGCTCTCTGGCGAAAGCCCATAATCTGAGAGCTTCGTTGCAAAGCGACAGAGAGCCCGTCCCTCCTTGCTTGTTGACATAGAACATGGCCACCTGATTGTCTGTCTGAACTAGGACAGTCAGGTTGGCAAGGAGGGTATGGAAGACTGTGAGGGCAAGGAAGATTGCTCGCAGTTCCAGAAGGTTGATATGAAGGGTGGTCTCTTGGGGAGACCAGGTTCCCTGAGTGGAGAGATGTTGAAGATGAGCTCCCCACCCTGTTTGGGAGGCATCTGTTGTGAGGGTTGCTTGGGGCAACGAAGGTTGGAAGGGGGTCCCCAACAACAGATTTTTGGAGGATGTCCACCACTGGAGAGACCAAAACAGACGTTTTGAGGTGAGTACCTGGTCTGACAGCAGTCCCGATGCTTGAGACCACTGGGTGGCCAATGTCCATTGAGCTGCTCTCATATGGAGACGAGCATAGGGCACCACATGAACCGTGGAGGCCATGTGGCCCAGAAGTTGCAGCATTTCTCTGGCTGACAAGTGACTTCTGGACTGAGCCTGGGAGGCCAAGCTTATTAGCCGTTGGCCTCGGACCAGAGGAAGGTAGGCCCTTGCAGTGGTGGAATCCAGATAAGCCCCTATGAATTCCAGGGACTGAGTAGGGATGAGTTGGGACTTGGGAATGTTTACCACAAGTCCCAGATATTGAAGAATACGCCTTGTGCGGTCCAAGGAAATCTGGACTTCTGACTGAGATGGAGCTCGGATGAGCCAGTCGTCCAGATATGGGAACACGAAGATTTCCATGCCTCTTAGAAATGCGGCTACGACTGCCATGCATTTTATGAATACTCTTGGAGCAGAGGCGAGACCGAAGGGAAGTACTCTGTATTGGAAATGTTTTCCCTGGAACAGAAATCGAAGATATTTTCTGTGGGATGGATGGATGAGTATATGAGTGTACGCATCCTTGAGATCTAGAGAACAAAGCCAATCCTGACTCTGAAGGTATGGAAGGAGAATGCCCAGAGAGAGCATTTTGAATTTCTCCTTGAATAGAAACTTGTTCAATTCTCTCAGATCTAGGATAGGTCTGAAGCCCCCTGTCTTCTTTGTTATGAGAAAATAAGGGGAGTAGAACCCTAACCCCTGTTGAGGAAGAGGAACCTCCTCTATTGCCCCTTGGGCAAGGAGAGAGGAGACTTCCTGACCCAACAGGGTCAGAAGAGATGGGGGAGAACTGAATTGCCTCACCATGGTATGGGGAGGAAGGCTGGAGAAATGAAGTTTGTAGCCTTCTCTCTGATGATAGAGAGGGTCCATTGCTCTGATGTTATTTGCTCCCATCTGGGAGCAAAGTGAGCTAACCTTCCCGGTATGGTGAGAGGCTCTGGTTGTTCCAGAGCCAGAAATGGTAAGTTCTCTAGGGGCAAGTCAAAACCCCTGAGGGGGTTGAGCCTGCTGGGTTTAGCATACACAGCATACTTTGGCGTTACTTGCGTAGATTGCTGACGTTTAGCCGCAAAGCGATGCGGAGAAGATTTTTGGCCAGTATTTGTGGAAAATCTGGCCTTCTTGTAGTACGGCCTTTTAAAAGGTTTCTTTTTGGCAGGAGTAGAAGTAGACTTAGAAAGTCTATCTAGAGTGGCATTTTCTGCGTCCATTTGAGCAGCTTTAATTTGCCAGTCCTCACCAAATAAGTTCTCTCCTGTACAGGACAGATTCCTTAAGCCATCCATGACCCAGGGTTCTAGGTCAGAAGCCTGGAGCCAAGCAAGACGTCGGGCTGCAATAGCGATTCCCGAAGCCCTGCCAGCAACCTCAAAGGAATCAAAGGCTGCCCGGTTGGAAAACTTGGAGACCTCTGAAAGTTGTGTCACCAGAGTAGTGAAGTCCTCCTTTTTATCCTCAGGGATAAAGGGGGCTAAATGCCGTACCTTTAGGGCAAGTTCTCTGAGAAAAATGCCCATATAAAGGCTGTAAGAATTGATCCTGGCTATAAGCATACTAGCCTGAAAGATCTTTCTACCAAAAGAGTCGAGGGTCTTACATTCTCGCCCTGGAGGGGTAGAGGAATGCCTTTTAGGACTCTTTATCTTCTTCATAGCAGACTTCACCACAATGGAGTGGTGAGGCAGCTGAGTCTTTTGAAACCCAGGAGAAGGAGGGACCCGGTACATGGTGTCCAACCTACGGGAATGAGGAGACAGGGTTAGAGGAGTCTCCCACAAATCCATCAAGTGTTCTTGAAGGATTTCATGGATAGGCAGAGTAACTGCCTCTTTAGGAGGTTTAGAGTATCCTAAAATATCCAATTTTTTTGATCTGGGTTCCTTTTCAGCAGATGTAGCAATAGAAAGTGCTTTAGCTACATCAACAATGAAATCCTGAAAGGATAAATCCTCCGGAGGAGACATCCTCCTCTTTAGAGAAGAGGGCTCCTCAGGAAGATCAAACTCAGCAGAGTCATCAGAGGAATTGAACTCATCAGAAGAATCTGAGTATTCTCTCTGTGCTTGCAATGCACGATACGCGTACCGATCAATATCGACATCGGGCGTATCGGGCATGGGATTGGTATCGGGCAAAAGCCTGAATCCAGCAAGCGGAACCGATCGACGCTTGGAAGTCGATGGTCTCGGTTCCGGTGTGGATACCGGAACCGGGGTCGGTACCGATGGAATCGGTACCGAGGGCGTCGCAGCCTTAATGAAAGCCAAAACGGCCTGCTGCATGGTCTGGACAGTATT
The DNA here is from genome assembly GCA_033557465.1 of Ichthyophis bannanicus. Taxonomy (NCBI): domain Eukaryota; kingdom Metazoa; phylum Chordata; class Amphibia; order Gymnophiona; family Ichthyophiidae; genus Ichthyophis; species Ichthyophis bannanicus. The sequence continues at coordinate 437,751,730 of CM066033.1, forward strand.
GCCCATGGACGCCACTGCTGCCTGGATGTCGGTACCGGTATCGACCGGTACCCCAGAGCAGTCTAACAGGTGATCAGTCGAGGCCGTGCCATCGATGTCAACCTGTAACCCCATAGGTGATGCTTTGGAGGCCGGAGCCTCCCGCCGGGGTTTTTTGGTCTGGGCAGAATCCTCGAACTCAAGATTGAGAGCCTCTCGATCTTTTGAAAGAGATTTGCTTTTAGAGGATTTGCCCAAAGAAAGTTTGGTTACCTGAGATCCATCCGGAGAGGAAGACCTGGATGACTGTGATGCTGGATTATCTGAAGCAAACAGCACATGGAACTTGTTGGCCCGGTTCTGCATACCACGTTTAGACATCTGGGAGCAGAATGGGCAGTCCGGTATGGAGTGGTCAGGTCCTAAACATTTAAGACACCATTCATGGTTGTCTGTGAGAGAAATAACAGCATTGCACTTGGTACACTTTTTAAAACCAGGAGCTGGTTTCTCCATGAGGAGAATTTGTGTAGGCCTGAAGGCCTAACAAAAGTTACCAAGCTGTGCTGAGAAAATAAAAAAAGATTTTTTTATTTTTTTTTAAAAGAAAGAAAGAGAGACCGGCAGTACCGGTTTTGGTATGGGGAAGGCAGGTACGCGGTCAAAAGAAACAAATTAAAATAACAATTTCTTCAGCGGTGACAGGAACACGACCTGCTGGCTCCGCGGAAAAAGAGAAACTGAAGAGAGCTGGTAAGGAAGGCGGGAAGGCAGCGCGCATACGCTGTGGGAACTGTGGGAAGCCCCAAAAGCTTTTCATCTGAAAAGCTGGGGAGCTTTCCCGCGCGGGCTCCGTCGGTTCCGACTTACCCATATGTGAGGACTTATTCCTGCTTGTTCCTGGAGATAAACCCTGACCCTTGTTGAAGAAGGGGAACTTCTTCTATTGCCCCTTGGGCAAGAAGGGTAGCCACCTCTTGACCTAGAAGGTCGAGAAGAGATGTGGGAGAATTGAAGTGTCTCACCATGGTGTGGGGAGGAAGGTCTGAGAAATGAAGTTTGTAGCCCTCTCTTATGTTGGAGAGGGTCCACTGCTCTGATGTAATCTGCTCCCATCTGGGAGCAAAATGAGCTAACCTTCCTGGAATGGTGAGAGGTTCTGGCTGTTTTAAAGCCAGAAAGGGTAAGTTCTCTAGCATCAAGTCAAAAACCCTGAGGAGGTTGGGTCTGCTGAGTTGCAGCAGCCCCTGTAGTCTTAGGTCTGGCCTGTTTAGGTTGCTGACGCTTAGTAGCAAAGCGACCTGTAGAGGATTGTTGGCCAGAAGCAGAAGGGAATCTGCTCTTTTTGAAAAAAGATTTCTTGAAGGGTTTTTTCTTGGCAGGAATGGAGGATGACTTTGAAAGTCTATCCAGAGCAGAATTTTCTGCATCCATTTGAGTGGCTTTTATTTGCCATTCTTTGCCAAACAGGTTTTCACCTGTACAGGGAAGATTTCCTAAGCCATCTTGGACCCAGGGTTCTAAATCAGAAGCTTGGAGCCAAGCAATTCTGCGAGCAGCTATGGCAATGCCAGAAGTTCTGCTGGCACCTTCAAAGGAGTCAAAGGCTGCCCGGTTGGAAAACTTTGAAATGTCTTGAGTATGCTTAAGCCAAATGAGGAATTCATCCCTTTTATCCTCTGGCAAAAAAGGGAGGAAAGTGTGCAGCTTATCTGCAACCTCCTTTAGAAACATACCCATGTAAAGACTATAGGAGTTGATTCTGGCAATGAGCATACCGGCTTGGAAGATTTTTCTACCAGAAACATCCAAGGTCCTGCATTCTCTTCCTGGAGGAGTAGAAGAGTGTCTCTTTGTACTCTTTATCCTCTTCATAGCTGACTGCACCACAATGGAATGGTGAGGAAGCTGTGTTTTATGAAAACCAGGACAGGGACGGACACGATACATAGTGTCCAATCTGCGAGAATGAGGAGAGATAATGAGAGGAGTCTCCCATAAATCAATCATGTGTTCGAAAAGAATCTCATGAATTGGTAAGGTGACTGCCTCTTTAGGAGCCTTAGAATAACCCAAAATATCTAATTTTTTTCTCTAGGCTCTGATTCAGAGGTTACTGAAATAGAAAGTCCTTTAGCTACTTCTCTTATGAAGTCTTGAAAGGACAAGTCCTCTGGAGGAGACATTCTTCTTTTTGGAGAAGGCGGCTCTTCAGGAAGGGCTATGGATACTTCAGCAGACTCCTCTGATGTATCAGAATCACCAGAGGAATCAAAGTACCGTCTGTCAGGGTGCTCTTCTAACGCTCGGTACGCATATCGAGCAGTATCGACATCGGGCGTCATCGGTACCGGATCGGTACCGATGAGCAGCCCTGGACAAGGAACCGCTGCAGTCGGTATCCTGGTCGATGCCGATGCAGTCGGTACCGGTATCGGCGCTGGTGCTGGTACCCGAGTCGATACGACAACGGATTTTGTTGTGGTATCAACGGCGTCGCAGCTTGAATGAAGGCACTGATAGCCTGCTGCATGGACAGAACATTCTGATCCATCGACGCCATGAATGCCTGGAACTCGGTACCGGAAGGTTGTGCCGGTACCCCAGAGCATTCTAACAGGTGATCGGTCAAGGCCGTGCCATCCATGTCAACCTGTAACCCCATAGGTGGAGCTTTGGAAGCCGGAGCTTCCCGCCGGGGTTGTTTTTCCGGTGCAGGATCCTCGAGGGCAAGCCCGGAGACATCTCGATGCTTAGAGGGAGATCTACCCTTCGAGGACCGGCTGGATTTATGTTTGGTTACCTGAGATCCATTGGGGGAAGCAGCAGCCCTGGAAGACGTCGATGCCACCGAAGCTGCATCAGCGGGAAACAGCACATGGAGCTTAGCTGCTCGGTTCTGTAAACCCCGTTTAGACATCAAAGAGCAGGACGGACAATCCGAAATGGAGTGTTCAGGACCCAAACATTTAAGACACCATTCATGGGTGTCTGTAACAGAAATAGTACCGCTGCACTTAGTGCATTTCTTAAACCCGGAGGCTGGTTTTTTCATGAGGAAAAATTTCTTGTGAGGCCTAAGGCCCAAAGAGAAAAAATACACTAAGTGAGGGAAAAATATATAGTTTTTTTTTTTTTGTTTTTTTTTTTAAAGAAAAGAAAGAAAAGACCGGCGGTACCGGTCCGGAGTCGGGGGAGGCAGACACGCGACCAAAGAAATAAAATAAAACAAAGAACTTCTTCAGCGGTGACAGGGCTCGACCTGCTGGCTCCGTGGCAAAGAAGAACTGAGGAGAGGCGGTTAGGAAAGGCGGGAAGGCAGCGCGCAGGCGCTGTGGGATGCTCCCAAAAGCTTTCCTTTTTGGGAAGCTGGGGAGCATTCCCGCGCAGGCTCCGTCGGTACCGACGTACCCATATGTGAAGACTCATTCCTGCTTGTTCCTGGAGATTGGTAGTTATAGGGGTTAGCAGAGGAATTAAGTTGTTTGCGACTGCTGGCTGTTGGTGGAAGAACCATAATGTCCGATAAAAAGGTGTCTCTTAAGCTCTTTATGGCAGGTTTGTAGGTCCTTTATAATCCTTAAGTTGTCGGGTAGAGCATTCCAGCTAGAAGGGGGCAACATAAGTGAAGGCTCTAGAGCTGGTACTTTTATTGGCATTGTGGAAGTGAGTCGGTATTGTTAGAGTATTCTAGGAACAATTCCTTCTTGTTCCTGTAGTGCTGGATGAGCTGAGGAGGGAGCAGAGGTATGGGGGCTATTTTGTTGTAAAGCTTAAAGACATCATAATGTATTTGTATTTAGTCCTTGCTGCAATGGGTAGCTAACGGAGGGAATGGAGTAGTGTTGTGATGTGATCAGAGTAATGGGCCCTGTGTATAATTCAGGCAGCTAGGTTTTGTGCTAGTTGAAGTTGCTGGAGGGTTTTTTTTGGGTAATCCCTACAGAATGCTATTCCAGTAATCGAAGTGGGGTGTTATTAATGCTTGCAGGACTGATCTGTAATCATGGCTTTCCAGTAAGGGTCAGAGATGCTGTACCATTTTTAGTTTAAAGTATATCATCTTTGAGGTAGCTTTTATGTGGGGGACCATGGTTAGGAACTGGTCTAGGATGATTCTTTAGTATTTGACTTCTTGCTTAACTTCAAACTCTGAGTCTTTCAAGCGGAGTTTAGTAGGGGGGTTAAAGTTTTGATTCCACGTAATGTATAACATTTCTGCTTTCTTGAAGTACAGGGAATGAAGCATATGAACAATGAATACTTCTAAGACAGTGAACAATAAAACAAAGCTATTCATCTATAACAGGTGTTCTCCATAGACAGCAGAATAAGTCCTCACACAGGGGTAATGTCGACAACAGAGCTCCTGCACAGGAACCTCTCCTAGCTCCTTCTGGAAGCTTTTGATTTAGTCCCTCCATAACTATGCATGAATTTTCATCTGCCACCTCAGCACCTCATCTCAGTCTGGTAACCAGCTAATGTCAGACTGCAACTCCAAGTGGGAATGCAGTTGTGAAGATTTATCATCCTGCTGTCCATAGAAAACACCTGCTACAAAGTAAGTAACTGTTTTCTCTGTGGACAACAGGATAAGAGCTCACTCATGTGATTCCCTAGCTACTGAATGCCTCACAACTAAAACAAATAGGGGAATGGGGTGTAACACCAGAGAACAAAATTTTTTTTTTTTTTTTTTTTTTTTAGTTTTTCTAATAGAACAGAAAAAAAAGGCCTAGGAGGATGGAATTGGTTTATAATCACCCCAGATTCTGAAGTATGGATTGGTTGAAGCCTAAACAAAGCCTATACCTGAAACATAAGAAAAATAAAGGAAACTTTGAACAACCAAAATATACTATTATAAGAAGGGTGGTCAAATGCAGTTACAATGGTAGCAGGACAGCAGAACTCACAAAAGAAATCTAATAGCTGAAGTAGTAATAGTAAACATGATCAATCTGTAACGAATGCAGATCACTGTTCGAACATGTCTTTGGGGCTTCATGGAAAAATTAGGACTAAGGATATGGGGCACAGCAGCAGCAAGCAGGAATTAACACATATGCATGGAGAGATCAATCTAAAAGCTTCTAGAAGGAGCTAGATGTTCCTGTGTGGGAGTTTCATCTGTGACATCACTCATGCATAAGCAGCATTTATCCTTCTTGTCCAAAGAGAAACTATGAATATACATTGCAGATGAAGAGATGACATCGTGATTCACGTCTGATATACAAGGATCAGAAGGCAGTATCTTTATTGTTCTGCTGTCTGTAGCGATCAAGGAGTCCGCATAAAAATTCACTAACATGCCAAGGGTTAACCAAAGAACATCTCTGAAGCATTAAATGTAGATGGAGCAAAGCATTATCCCTCACCTCAGAGACCAAACAAGGTTCTGAAGGGAAGAGACACTGAGATGACAAGTGTTGCAGAGTCTGAAAGGGCACTATCAAAGAAGATGGCACTGCATTGGTGCAGATGGGATCACACACAAGTGTTCTAGAGGTAATAAGCAAGATCTCTCCTAACTGACTGATTCTATTTAATATACCATTTATCACAATTGTATTAAGTGGTTTAGAATAGCAAACAGATAGTATAGTAATACAATTAAAATATTAAAAATACAAAACTTGACAAATGAAATCTGCATATAGCAAAAAAAAAAAAAGGACTACCACAGGCTCCCATCACAATTTTCATTTCATTTATTAAAAATTTGTAACATCATTATGGCTCAAGAGTCAGTGGTTTACAAATTGCATAAAAATAAATTAACAAAAGCCACCTAACTCTCAGTAATAAAAAAGAAAACAGTAGGACCATGCTGACAACCAGTTCCAATAATAGAACAAATTAAGATGTACAGCTAACATGACAAAGATTAATTATCATCCTGAAATGTGAAGAACAAGGTTTTAATATGCTTCCTAAAAGTTAGGAAATTAATCCATCTATGGACCCTCCCAAAGGCAATTTATTCCATACCCAAGGAGCGTCCATGGAAAATGCCCTATCCAAGTGAATAAAACGCCCGAAAGAAAATCTAAGTTTAAAACGCCTTTCTAAATGACAAATAATTACTGGTATTCTTCAAGATCCATTCTGAAAATTCTTACAGGAAATTTAAGAAAGTCTTAAAGGCCTGATTGTTCCAAAAATCTTATTCTGAATCCAGGTAGATTTGATATATGTAAGAGGGAAATTAGGAAGCTTGCAGTCCTCAAGTGTGTTCAGGTTTTTGTCAGTTATCAGAATCTTTTGTTATGCTATCCCATGTCTCTCCCTTATGTGGCTTTTACCTAAATTATATTATTGAGAAAGGAAGGTTGCTTACCTGTAACAGTTATTTTCCATGTGACCTCACTCCGATGACACCAGGCCGGACTTGCTTTCCCAGAACCCAGAAGAGGAAACTCTTCTGGGCATATGCAAGTGAGCATCTCCTGTGTGCCAATTACTCCTCCCTCTCAGTCCCTCCCAGGGCCAAGGTGACTGAGACAAGAATCAACCAAAGGGAAGGAGGGTGGGATTGTATGGCTGATTCATCCATGGAGAACAATTATTACAGGTAAAGCATAGTTATTCACCTGTAACAGGTGATCTCCGGGAACAGCAGGAATTTAGTCTTCACATATGGGTATCGTCGGTACCAACGGAGCCTGAGCGGGAACGCTCCCCAGCGTCCAATTAGGAAGCTTTTGGGAGCACCCCACAGCGCCTGCGTGCTGCCTTCCCACCTTTCCCAACTGTCTCTCCAAAGTGAGTTTAAAGCTGAGACAAATAGAGAGAGAGAGAAAGGGAAAGAGACGAAAGAGAGATAGAGAGAGAACTCCTAGGGGAGGTGGGTGGGTTGTGAAGACTAAATTCCTGCTGTTCCCGGAGATCACCTGTTACAAGTGAGTAACTATGCTATCTCCAGGAACAAGCAGGAATGTAGTCTTCACATATGGGGACTCCCTAGCTACAGATGCCAGGGAGAAACCCCAGAGGTTGTGTGTGCCCTTTTGAAAGGGCTCCACTTCCCCCCATGGATTTCTGGCATCCTACTAGGGATGGTGGGTAGGAGTTGATTAAGTATGGAACATTTGTTGGAGAACAGCCTGACCAAACAAGTCATACCAGCGGGATTCCTTGTCCAAGCAGTAATAGGCTGTGAAGGTATGAACCAAGGCCCAGGTAGCTGCTCGACAGATGTCGTCGATAGACACAGAGTGAAGATGAGCCATAGAGGCTGCCATAGCTCTCACATTTTGCGCTGTGACATGGCCTTCAAGAGGAAGGTTCTTACTCCGATAGGCAAAAGATATACACTGTGCAATCCAGTTGGGCAGTGCCCTTTTGGAGACTGGAAGCCCTAAATGACTAGGATCAAAAGCAACAGAGTTGGGAGAACTTTCTATGTTGCTGCGTCCTTTGCAAGTAAAAGGCCAAAGCTCTATTCTCCTAGGACAAGCAGGATGAGTCAGCCACAATTGGTGACGTCATCCGACTGCGCCGAGACGGAAGTACTCTCCATAGCTTTCCGCCCTTCTGAGCATGGGCTAACTGGCCCCACCCTCCTGCCCGCCCCTAGCTAGCCAGTTTCACTTCTTCCGCCTTACCAGCAAGACGGACATTCTACTCTCCACGAAATCTAACCTTAAAATTTTAGGAATAATTATCTTTTACTGCATATATGTATATATTCTATCAATTGCAACTTGCCATTAATGCCATTGGAAAATTTTGGCCACCTGGTCTGCATGCAGAGACCATTCATGTGGAAGCAGAACTCGACTGAATCTGTCTGCCCAAGAGTTTTGAATGCCTGGAAAATACACTGCAAGGAGATGAATTTGATGCTCTCTGACGAGGGCCCAAAGTCGCAAAGCTTCGTTGCAGAGCGACAGAGAGCTTGTTCCGCCCTGCTTGTTCACATAGAACATGGCAACCTGGTTGTCCGTTTGAATTAGACCAGTTTTGTAGCTGAGCTAGGTGTGAAACACTCAAAGAGCAAGAAAGATTGCTCTGAGCTCTAGGAGATTGATGTGGAGATCGGTCTCCTGTGAAGTCCAGGTACCCTGGGTAGAGAGGCCTTGCAAATGGGCTCCCCAACCCACCTGTGAGGCATCTATTGTTAGAGTTACGTGAGGTGGGGGGTTGCTGAAAAGGGGACCCCACCAAAAGATTCTGGGGTGACTGCCACCATTGGAGAGACAAAATAAGACGATCTGAGGTTGATATTTTGTCTGACAGGTAACCTGACGCCTGAGTCCACTGAGTGGATACAGTCCACTGGGCTGCCCTCCTATGGAGGCGGGCATAAGGGACCACATGCACGGTGGATGCCATGTGGCCTAGCAATTGTTAACATTTCCCGAGCAGTGAGGTGAGACTTTAGCATTGCTTGGGAAGCTAACTGCACAATGCAAAGGCAGCGGGACTGTGGAAGATAGGCCCTTGTCCATCTGGTATCCAGCAGGGCTCCTATGAACTCTAGAGACTGAGTGGGAGCTAGATTGGATTTTGGGAAGTTTATGACAAGTCCCAAATATTGAAGGATACGCATTGTGCGAGATAGAGAAATCCTGGCCTCTGGCTCTGATGGGGCTCGAATGAGCCAATCGTCCAAGTAAGGGAAGACAAATATTTTTATGGTGCGGAGAAAAGCTGCCATCATAGCCATGCATTTTGTGAACATCCTTGGTGCCGAGGCAAGGCCAAAAGGAAGAACTCTGTATTGGTAGTGCTTCCCTTGAAATAGAAAGTGAAGAAACCTTTGGTGAGTTGGATGGATGAAAACATGAGTGAACACATCCTTGAGATCTAGAGAACAAAGCCAGTCCTGACTCTGAAGGTATGGCAGTAGAGTTCCCAGAGAAATCATTTTGAATTTCTCTTTGAACAGGAATTTGTTCAATTCTCTGAGGTCCGAAATGGGTCTGTGCCCTCCTGTTTTCTTTGGAATAAGGAAAAAGGGGGAATAGAACCCTGCACCTTGTTGATGAATAGGTACTTCTTCTATTGCCCTTTGGGCAAGAAGCAGACTGACCTAGTGATCTAACTGGGAGTTGAGAGAGGTCTGAGAATTGAACTGTCTTACCCATTGTAGGAGGGGGCATGCTGAGGAAGTGAAGCTTGTATCCCTTTCTTACAATGGACAGAGTCCAACTTTCTGCTGTTATTTGCCCCCATCTGGGGGCAAAATAACATAACCTTCCTGAATGGTGGAAGGCTCTGGCCCGTTCAGGGCCAGGAAGACAAAGTTCTCTAGATGGGAGTCAAAGCCCCTGTGGAGGCTGAGTCTGCTGAGCCGGTTGAGGCGTAGCAGCCTTTGTTTTTCTTTGTTTTGGTTGCTGCTGACCTGAACAATGCCCTTGCTGGGTATAGGAGGGGTAGAACTACTTCTTTCTAGTGAAGAATGGTTTTTTTGTAGGACTTTTTCCTTGCAGGATCAGCTGCAGATTTTGATAATCTATCCAAGGTGAGATTATCAGCATCTAGCTCATTAGCTTTCTCTTGCCAATTTTTGCCAAAGAGATTCTCTCCTGTGCAAGGAATATTCCCCAGTTTGTCCTGTACCCAAAGTTCCAAGTCAGATGCCTGGAGCCAGGCAATCCTACATGCGCCTATGGCAATAGCAGAAGTTCTGCTTATGCACTCAAAACAATCAAAAGCTGCACGATTTACAAATTTGGAAACATCCTGAGCATGTTTGATAAGTGCAAGATAATCTTGTCTCGTATCATCAGGAAGGAGAGGGCTCATAAGCTCTAGATCTGTAATTTCCTTAAGGAACATTCCCATATATAAAATGTAGGAACTAACCCTGGCAGAAAGCACAGAGGCCTGGAAGGTTCGACGCCCAAAGGCATCAAGAGTTCTACATTCACATCCTGGAGGATTAGATGCATGTCTTTTTGCACTCTTGATCCTTCTCATAGCTGATTCCACCACCATGGAATGGTGGGGCAGCTGAGTTTTTTGAAATCCAGGACAGCGAGGAACTCGATACATGGTATCGAGCCTACGAGAATGAGGAGAAATGAGGAGAAGTGGTGAGAGGTGTTTCCCACATCCTTAGCATGAGATCATACAAGATCTCATGAATAGGCAAAGTAGCTGCCTCTTTGGGAGCTTTAGGATACTGTAAAATCTCCAATTCCTTCGCCCTAGGCTCTGTTTCCGGAGCCACTGTGATGGAAAGACCTCGAGCCACATCCCGGATAAAATCCTGGAAGGATATATCCTCTGGAGGAGACATCCTACGTTTAAGAGAGAGGAAGAATTCTCAGGAAGAAGTACTCTGGTATCGACAGAGCTGTCAGAGTCTTCAGACTCGGAGGAGTCAAAGTATCTCCTGACCGGGAAATTGTGCAGCGCACGATACCGGTACCGATCGAAGTCGGTACCGACAGGGTCCGGTACCGACTTGCCAGTACTGGAGGGCACAGCATGCGTCTGTACCGGTAGTCCACCTGCCGACGTCGATGCAATTGGCCCTGATACCGATGTAGGTGCCAGTACCAGTTGAATTGTCTGAAGCGGCTTCGGGGGCATCGATGCCGAGAGAAGAGCCGCCAGACTGCGTTCAATAGCCAAGAATCTCTGGTCTATCGACGCCGCCGATTCCTGGGTATCGGTACCGGACAAAGCGGCCGGTACCCCAGAGCATGGCACCAGTAGTTCTGCCGAGGTTGGGGCCTCGAGAACATCCTGGAGCCCCGATGATGTTTTGGATGCTGAAGCCTCCCGCTGGGGCAATTTTGCCGGTGTGAGTCCCTCAAGGGCAACGCCAGAGCATCTCGATACTTAGAAGGAGATCTACCCTTTGAGGACCGGCTAGACTTATGTTTATTTATCTGAGATCCATGGGAGGAAGACGAAGCCCTGGAAGATGTTGATGCCACAGATGCTGTATCGGAGGGAAAAAGGGTGCTAAGTTTAGCAGCTCGGTTTTGCCGACCCCTCTTCAACATCATCCCACAGGCAAAACACTCGGAGACAGAGTGGTCAAGACCTAAATATTTGAGGCACCACTCATGGGTGTCGGTGACGGAGATGATAATGCCACACTTGGAACACTTTTTAAAAACCCGAAGCGGGTTTTTCCATTGTAGAGGAAAGTTGGGCCTAGTGCCCACAATGGCGCATGGCACCAGAGGAGAAAAAAGCTGGAAGACTCCAGGAAAAGTTTTTGTTTTTTTTTTTTACAAGGAAAAGAAAGAAAGAACCGGTGGAACCGGTGTAGCATCGAAGGAAGGCAGATGCGACCACAAAAAAGAAGAATAAATGGGATATTTTCTGCGGTGACAAGAAGTGCAACCTGCCAGCTCCGCGGAAAACGAAGAACTGGAGAGAGACAGTTGGGAAAGGTGGGAAGGCAGCATGCAGGCGCTGTGGGATGCTCCCAAAAGCTTTCTAATTGGATGCTGGGGAGCGTTCCCACGCAGGCTCCGTCGGTACCGACGATACCCATATGTGAAGACTACATTCCTGCTTGTTCCTGGAGATAGGTAGTGAGGAGCTGCAAAGCGAATGCACATAGGTCAGCTGGAGAAGTTTGAAATGGATGCGGAAACAGATAGGGAGCCAGTGAAGTGACTTGAGAAGAGGGGTAATATGGGCATGACAAGGCTGGCAGAAGATTAGCTGCACAGCAGAGTGCTGAACAGATTGAAGGGGAGAGAGATGATTAAAAGGGAGACCAGCAAGGAGTAGGTTACAGTAGTCAAGACAGGAGGTGATTAAGGAGTGTGTAAGTGTCTTAGTAGTGTGTTCAGAAAGGAATGGGTGGATTTTGTTGATGTTATAGAGAAAGAAACAGCAGGTCTTGGCTATCAGATGGATGTGTGTAGAGAAGGAGAGAGAGGAGTCAAAGACAACCCCAAGGTTGCGAGCCAAGGAAACAAGGAGGAGTATAGCGTTATCCACAGAAACTGAGAAAGAAGGGAGAGGAGGTTTAAGGGAGAAAAATAAGCAGCTCAGTTTTGGCCATGTTCAATTTCAAGCGGCGATGAGACATACAAGCAGCAATGTCAGAAAGGCAGGCAGAGATCCAGGTCTGAATTGTTGGAGAGATTTCAGGCAGAGGGGTAGAGAAAGCACAGTTACTTACCTGTAACAGGTGATCTCTGGGAACAGCAGGAATAAGTCTTCACATATGGGTACGTCGGTACCGACGGAGTCTGCACGGGAACGCTCCCCAGCGTCCAATCAGAACGCTTTTGGAAGCATCCCAACACGCCTGCATGCTGCCTTCCCCAACTGCCTCTCCTCAGTTAAGTTTTAAAGCTGAGACAAAGAGAGAAAGGGAAAGATAGAGATAGAGAAATGCAACTCCTAGGGGAGGTGGGTGGGCTGTGAAGACTTATTCCTGCTGTTCCCAGAGATCACCTATTACAGGTAAGTAACTGTGCTATCTCCAGGAACAAGCAAGAATGAGTCTTCACATATGGGGACTCCCAAGCTAAGATGCCTGGAGGAGTCCCAGCATGTTGTGAATCTGAGAGCCATGCTATTTTACCGAAACCCCAGGCAGCCTAGGGATGGAGGGTAGGAGTTAAACTAAAAAGATGTGCTGTGGAACAGTAGGACCAAACAGGATGCCTAGATAGGAGTCTCTGTGCAGGTGATATTTAGTGGTAATATTGAGAGCAATAAACCAACATTGACCTCACCTGGTGATATTGTAAAGGGGTATATGGAAGTTCATGTGGATTTGTGGATATGAACCAACAGAATATCCCAAGGGAGTACCTCAATATAAGGAGAGGTAGATAACTGTACAAAAAACAGGTTGAGGTTAGAACCCTTAGGGTGAGAAAGCACAGTTACCTGTAACAGGTGATCTCTGGGAACAGCAGGAATAAGTCTTCACATATGGGTACGTCGGTACCGACGGAGCCTGTGCGGGAACGCTCCCCAGCTTCCCAAAAAGGAAAGCTTTTGGGAGCATCCCACAGCGCCTGCGCGCTGCCTTCCCGCCTTTCCTAACCGCCTCTCCTCAGTTCGGTTTTAAAGCTGAGACAAAGAGAGAGAGAGGAAAGGAAAGACAGATAGAGAGATACAACTCCTAGGGGAGGTGGGTGGGTTGTGAAGACTTATTCCTGCTGTTCCCAGAGATCACCTGTTACAGGTAAGTAACTGTGCTATCTCCAGGAACAAGCAGGAATGAGTCTTCAGATATGGGGACTCCCTAGCTAGAGATGCCTGGAGATCCCTGAGGTTATGAGACCCTGGGAAGGGCTCTACCTCCTCCTATGGACCTCAGGCATCCATCCTGGGAAGGAGGGCAGGAGTTGATTAAGAATGGAACAGGTGTTTGAGAACAGCCTGACCAAACAAGGCATCCCGGCAGGAGTCCTTGTGCAAGCAGTAATGGGCTGTGAAGGTATGAACCGAGGCCCAGGTGGCCGCTCGACAGATTTGGTCGATGGACACAGAATTTAGATGAGCCATAGAGGTGGCCATGGCCCTCACATTATGAGCTGTGACATGGCCCTCCAGAGAAAGGTTCTTACTCTGGTAGGCGAAAGAAATACACTGAGCAATCCAATTGGACAGAGTTCTCTTAGAGACTGGAAGTCCCAAATGAGAGGGATCAAAAGCAACAAAGAGTTGAGAAGACTTTCTATATTGCTGTGTCCTTTGTAAGTAAAAGGCAAGAGCTCTCTTACAATCCAGAGTATGAAGATTCCTCTCTGCACTTGATGCATGAGGAGCTGGAAAAAAGACAGGTAAATATACCTCTTGATTAAGATGAAAAGGTGAGACCACTTTAGGCATAAAGTGTGGATTGGTCCTAAGGACTACCTTATCATGATGGAATCTTGTATAAGGTGGATTAGCCACTAAGGCCTGCAGTTCACTGATGCGGCGAGCTGAGGTGACTGCAATAAGGAAAATAACCTTCCAGGAAGGAAATTTCAGGGAGGTAGTAGCTAAGGGTTCGAAAGGTGGCTTCATAAGCTGACCAAGAACCAGATTTAAGTCCCATGCCACCGGAGGAGGCCTAATGGGAGGTTTAGTTAAAGTTAGGCCTCTCATGAATCTTGCAATAAGAGGATGAGAGGAAATTGGGTGTCCATTGATAGGCTTAAGGGATGCTGCAATAGCACTTAAATGGACCCTTACTAAATTCGTCTTAAGGCCTGCATTGGAAAGATGCAGGAGATATTCCAATAGAGAATTCAAAGGTAGTGCTAGAGGGTCAAGACCCTTCTTAGTACACCAAATGGAAAACCTTTTCCATTTAAAAGCATAGTAGGTGGTTTCCTGGAAGCATGAAGGATATCCTTCACCTGCTGAGAAAGATTCCAATCCTGAAGGTCTAGGCCTTCAGCAACCAAGCTCTGAGGTGAAGGGACTTGGGGTTTGGGTGCCACAAAGTCCCCTCCTCCTGAGACAGTAGGTCTGGAGCAGCTCCCAAGTCTAGGGAGGGAGCTTGAGAGAGATGTAGAAGTAGAGGGTACCACACTTGGCGTGGCCAGCGTGGAGCTATGAGGATCATAGATCCTTGATCCCTCTGGTTTGAACAGAGTCTTGGGAATTAAAGGAATGGGTGGAAAGGCATACAGGAAGTCTTGACCCCAATGAAGGAGGAAGGCATCCTTGGCCTGAACTCCCTGACACGGAATTCTGGAACAGAACCGGGGAAGTTTGGCATTCCACGGACTTGCAAAAAGGTCTATGTCCGGGGTTCCCCACTCTTGAAAGATTCGAGTGCTTGGTCCATGTGCAGGGACCATTCGTGTGGAAGCAGAACTCGACTGAGTCTGTCTGCCCAAGAGTTTTGGATTCCTGGAAGGTATACGGCCAGGAGATGGATTTGATGCTCTCTGGCGAAGGCCCACAATCTTAAAGCTTCGTTGCAAAGCGACAGAGAGCCAGTTCCTCCTTGCTTGTTTATGTAAAACATTGCTACTTGATTGTCCGTATGAATGAGGACTGTCTTGTAGCTGAGCAGGGTATGGAAGACCTTGAGAGCTAGAAAAACTGCTCGGAGCTCCAAGTGGTTGATATGGAGATAGGTCTCCTGTGGAGACCAAGTGCCTTGAGTGGAAAGGTCTTGCAGATGAGCTCCCCAACCTGTTTGGGAGGCATCTGTTGTGAGGGTTGCTTGGGGTAACAACTGTTGGAAGGGGGACCCCAGCAACAGATTTTGGGTGGACTTCCACCACTGGAGAGACCAAAAGAGGTGCCTGGAGGTTGCTATTTTGTCTGACAGAGCACCTGATGGTTGAGTCCACTGGGTGGACAAATTCCATTGAGCTGCTCTCATGTGAAGGCAAGCATAGGGGACCACATGCACTGTGGATGCCATGTGGCCTAGCAGTTGCAGCATCTCCTGGGCAGTTAAATGGCTCTTTGACTGAATCTGGGAGGCTAACTGTACCAGGCGTAGGCAACGGGCCTGAGGAAGATAGGCCCTTGCAGTGGTAGTATCTAGCCAGGCCCCTATGAACTCTAGGGATTGAGTAGGGGTGAGCTGGGATTTTGGGAGATTTACCACAAGTCCCAGATACTGCAGAATGTGCCTTGTGCAGTCTAGGGCAGTCTTGGCCTCTGACTGGGATGGAGCTCGGATGAGCCAGTCGTCCAGGTATGGGAATACAAAAATTCCCAGAGTGCGTAGAAATGCAGAGGCCAGACCGAAAGGAAGTACCCTGTATTGGTAATGCTTTCCTTGGAAAAGGAAATGGAGGAACCTTCTGTGAGAAGGATGGATGAGGACATGTGTGTACGCATCCTTGAGATCTAGAGAACAAAGCCAATCCTGACTCTGAAGGTATGGAAGGAGAGTACCCAGAGAAAGCATCTTGAATTTCTCCTTGCATAGAAATTTGTTCAATTCTCTGAGATCTAATATGGGTCTGTAGCCCCTGTCTTCTTTGGGATGAGAAATAGGGGGAGAAAAACCCTGACCCTTGTTGAAGAAGAGGTACTTCTTCTATTGCCCCTTGGGCAAGAAGGGTAGCCACCTCCTGACCTAGAAGGTCGAGAAGAGATGTTGGAGAATTGAAGTCTCTCACCATGGTGTGAGGAGGAAGGTTTGAGAAATGAATCTTGTAGCCCTCCCTTATGATGGAGAGAGTCCACTGCTCTGTTGTAATTTGCTCCCATCTGGGAACAAAATGAGCTAACCTTCTTGGAATGGCGAGAGGCTCTGGCTGTTTTAGAGCCAGAAAGGCTAAGTTCTCTAGCATCAAGTCAAAAACCCTGAGGAGGTTGGGACTGCTGAGTTGCAGCAGCCCCTGTAGACTTAGGCCTGGCCTGTTTAGGTTGCTGACGCTTAGTAGCAAAGCAACCTGTAGATGATTGTTGGCCAAAAGTAGAACGGAATCTGCCCTTTTTGAAAAAAGACTTCTTGAAAGGTTTTTTCTTGGCAGGAATGGAGGTTGACTTTGAAAGTCTATCCAGAGCAGAATTTTCTGCATCCATTTGAGTGGCCTTTATTTGCCACTCTTTGCCAAACAGATTTTCACACCTGTACAGGGGAGATTTCCCAAAACCATCTGGACCCAGGGTTCTAAATCAGAAGCTTGGAGCCAAGCAATTCTGCGAGCAGCTATGGCAATGGCCGAAGCTCTGCTGGCACCTTCAAAGGAGTCAAAAGCTGCACGGTTGGAAAACTTTGAAATGTCTTGAGTATGCTTGAGCCAAAGAAGGAATTCTTCGCTCTTATCCTCTGGAAGAAAAGGGAGGAAAGTGTGCAGTTTATCTGCTACTTCTTTTAGAAACATACCCATGTAAAGACTATAGGAATTGATTCTGGCAATGAGCATACTGGCCTGGAAGATTTTCCTGCCAAAAGCATCCAAGGTCGCTGCATTCTCTTCCTGGAGGGGCAGAAGAGTGTCTTTTTGCACTCTTTATCCTTTTCATAGCTGACTGCACCACAATAGAATGGTGGGGAAGCTGTGTTTTATGAAACCCAGGACAAGGAGGGACACAGTACATAGTGTCCAATCTTCGAGAATGAGGAGAGATAGTAAGAGGAGTCTCCCATAAGTCAATCATGTGCTCATAAAGAATCTCATGAATTGGCAAGGTGACTGCCTCCTTAGGAGCCTTAGAATAACCTAAAATATCCAATTTTTTAGCTCTAGGTTCTGATTCAGAGGTTACTGAAATAGAAAGTCCTTTAGCCACTTCTCTTATGAAGTCTTTATTTTATTTATTTATTTAGCTGTATTTATATACCGCTTTTCACCGGGTCAAAGCGGTGTTACATAGGGGGTGGGGGAATTAAGTCCAAGGGTAGGGCCATCACCGGGGGGCAACATTAATGATTTTGACATAGGACAGACTCTGGACATGGGACAAAGGACACAGACAGGTTAGGGTAGCTTTGAGTTAGAGATTCATTGTGGGTGAGATCAGGGGTTTGTGGGTTTTTCGGTGGGATTTCAGTTGAAGTATTCCTGGAAAAGGATGGTTTTTAGCTATTTTCTGAAAGATAGTAGGTCGGCATTGTTTCTGAGATAGCTCGGTAGAGAGTTCCATAAGGATGGAGCATAAAGTTCAAAGGCTCGATTGCAGGTCCGTTGCGAGCATTTGGTTCTTTTATGAGGGGCGGTGAGGGAGATGCTGGAGGCTTGTCTAGTAGATCTGCCGTGAGCTGGACGAGCCAGTAGGGTGCGAAGCTGGGTGTCCTGTGTTTGATGGATAGCTTTGTGGGTGAGTAGGATGGCTTTGTATTTTGTCCGTGCTTCGAGGGGGGAGATGTGTAGTTCTTTCAGAATTGGCGGTGATATGGTCGGTTTTCTTTGCGCTTTGAATGATTCTCGTAGTGGTTCAATGCAGTCGGATGGGGTTGGTCTGTGTGGCTGGAAGGCCATGGTTAGATTTATGTTGCAGTAGTCCAGATGTGGGAGTGTCATGGCTTGCATCACTGTTCGGAAATCTTGATGTTCCAGGAAGGGGTCTGAGAGGTGCACTGTTCTTGCCTTATGAAATATAGTTCCGGAGGTTTTAATGATCTGTTGCTTTAAGGTGAGGGCTTGTCAATAATAATGCCCCAGGTATCTTATCTGGGGTTGTATTTGGATGCTTGTAGTTCCGATGTTGAGGTGTGTGGGTGGTGTGAAGTCTGGGTCCTTTGTCACTATGAGGGCTTCAGTTTTCTTTATGTTGATGGATAGGTTGTTTGTTTGTAACCAGTCAGACACTGCGGTGAAGCATGCTAATAGGTGGGTGTTTGTTGAGTTTGTGGTTGTAATGGGGTCGTAGAGCATGATATCGTCAGCATAGATGTGGAAGCTGACGTTGTGGGTGCGTATGATTGTGCAGAGTGGCTGGAGGTAAATATTGAAGAGCATGGCTGACAGTGTGGATCCTTGGGGTACTCCCTGGTGTTGCTGGAATGGGGGGGAGGTTGAGGCGCTGGTGTGGATTAGTTGTTGTCTGTTAGTTAGGTAGGATTGAAACCATTTCAGCACGGTGTCCTTGATCCCAATAGTCTGTAGTCTGTGTCTGTGTCTTGAAAGGATAAGTCCTCTGGAGGAGACATTCTTCTTTTTGGAGAAGGCGGCTCTTCAGGAAGGGCTATGGATACTTCAGCAGACTCCTCTGATGTATCAGAATCATCAGAGGAATCAAGATATCGCCTGTCAGGGTGGTCTTCTAAAGCTCGTCGCGTATTGAGCGGTTTCGACATCGGCGTCGTCGTCGTTTGGGACCCGACGAGCATCCTGACAGGGAACCGCTGCGTCGGTATCCTGGTCGATGTCGATGCAGTCGGTACGGCGGGGCCGGTACTGGAGCCAATACGACAACGGAGGTGTTGTGGTATCAGCGGCATCCGCAGTTTGATGAAGGCGTAATAGCCTGCTGCATGGATAGAACATTGTGATCCAGCGACGCCATGAATGCCTGGAATTCGGTACCGAAAGGTTGCGCCGGTACCACAGAGCATTCTAAAGGTGATGGTCAAGGCCGTGCCATCGAGTCACCTGTAAACCCATAGGTGTGAGCTTTGGGAAGCCGGAGCTTTCCCGCCGGGGTGGTTTGTCGGGCAGGATCCTCGAGGGCAAGCCCGGAGGCATCTCGATGACTTGGAAGGAGATCTACCCTTCGAGGACCGGCTGGATTTATGTTTGGTTACCTGAGATCCATGGGAGGAAGCAGCAGCTGGAAGACGTCGAGGCCACTGAAGCTGCATCAGAGGGAAACAGCATATGGAGCTTGGCTGCTCGGTTCTGTAACCTCGTTTAGACATCAAAGAACAGGACGGACAATCCGGAATGGAGTGTTCAGGACCCCAACATTAGGACACCCTCATGGGTGTCAGGAACAGAAATAGTACCGAGTGCTGCACTTGT